>QNUK01000061.1:1320000-1742500 GCA_013621035.1 Clarias magur | reverse complement strand
GAAGCAGACACAACAGATAGGGTTCAATATTATACTTTAATGAAAAATATAAAAGTTAGCCAAAAGAGAAGTTCAACCAAGGATACAGTACTTTGGGATGCTGTCTGGAGTGGGCAGTGTCGTGGCTTGGCAGGGCTGTAGACAGGGGTTAAGGAATGGGTGGCACAGAGAAGCAGCAGAGTGAGCACGGCTGTGTGGGGAGATGAGGGCTGCAGCGCGCGTGCACAATCCGGCGCGCAGGTTGAGAGAGAGCGGCTGTGTGAGCGCGGCTGTGTGGAAAGATGAAAGATGCAGCGCGCGTGCACGATCCGACGCGCAGGTTGAAAAGGGCGCAGCGGCCGTGTGAGCGCGGCTGTGTGGAGAGGCGAAGGCTGCAGCGCGCGCTGAATCCGGCGTGCAGTTTGAAAGAGAGTCGGAGACAAAAGCGAAAGCAGAGGGTCAAAGCCGGGTTGTCAATCAGCGCAGCAAACAATTCCGAGTCGTGAAGCTAAGGACGTAATCAGAGGAAAAAAGGGGTCAGCAACGTAGAAGGCACAGGTATATTTAGCAGATACACTAGACACTCTAGACACTAGGCTTGGAGCACGAAATAATTCGGCACCGGACGGTTGTTCCTGGGCAAATTATATAGAGCGAAAACTAATGAATGAAATACGGAGCAGGTGTGCTCATGCCTGTGAATGAAGCGGCAAAACGGAAGCCGTGGAAAGGAATGTGGGAAGGAGTGCAGGTGATCATGACTTGGCTCGAGCAGAGGGCATGGCTTGGCGTAGCGTTACAGTACCCCCCCTCCTATGGGCGCCACCGGGCGTCCTAGCTGGTGCTTCTGGGTGTTGCCGGTGGAAATCAGAGATTAGATTCGGGTCGACAATGAACCTGGCGGGGACCCAACTCCTCTCTTCAGGCCCATAACCATCCCAGTCGACGAGGTACTGTAGGCCTCTGCCTCGGCGTCGAGCTCTTAGCAGCTTGCGCACGGAAAAAACCTCACCACCATCAATGAGTTTAGGAGGAGGGGGAGGGCGGGGGGGTTGGGATAGAGGGCTGGGGACCAGTCGTCGGAGTTGCGACACGTGAAACGTCGGGTTGATGCGGCGCATAGAGAGAGGTAGGGAAAGTCTAACGGAAACAGGGTTAATTATCTTGGTGACCGTGAATGGTCCGATAAATCTGGGGGACAATTTGTGGGAGATTGTCTTGATGGGAATGTCTCGGGTAGACAGCATCACCCTCTGACCCACTCTGTATCTGGGGGCTGCCGAGCGGCGCCGGTCAGCTTGCCGTTTAAAGGTGCTGATGGTGCGCAGAAGACGGGTTCTGGCCTGGGACCACACTCTCTTGCAACGGCGTACAAAAGACAGGGCTGACGGCATGTTTACCTCCTCCTCTTGGGATGGGAACAGTGGTGGCTGATAGCCCAAGCAGCATTGGAAGGGAGAAAGACCTGTGGCAGAGGTCGGTAGAGAGTTGTGTGCGTACTCGATCCAGGGGAGTGTCCTGCTCCAGGTGGTCGCATCACGTGAGGCCATGCACCTTAGGGTCTTTTCCAGTTCCTGGTTCAATCTCTCCGTCTGCCCGTTTGACTGAGGGTGATAACCAGAGGATAGACTGGGCGTTGCTCCGATTAACTTGCAAAATGCCCTCCAGAACCCTGCGGAGAACTGGGGGCCGCGGTCAGAGACGATGTCGGAGGGGAGACCATGCAGACGGAAGACGTGGAGGATCATCAACTCAGCTGTTTCCTTGGCTGACGGGAGCTTAGGCAAGGGGATGAAATGGGCAGACTTGGAGAAGCGATCCACTATGGACAGTATGCATGTATTTCCATCAGAATTGGGGAGACCGGTAACAAAATCCAGAGCGATATGAGACCAAGGCCGGTGAGGGGCTGGGAGAGGATTCAGGAAACCAGCCGGAGGTTTGTTGGTCGACTTGTTCCGGACGCAAGTGTCACAGGCTGTCACAAACCCATCAACATCGGTCTTCATAGATGGCCACCAGAACCGTTGCTGAAGGAGGGAAAGAGTGCGGGCTCTCCCCGGGTGACAGGCAATTCGGGAGCTGTGCCCCCATCCCAGCACCTGAGATCGAACCGACGCTGGGACAAAGAGAAGGCCGGGGGGAACGTTGCTTGGACCTGGTTCCCGACTGAGTGCCTTCTTCACCTGCGTTTCGATGTCCATGAGAGCGGCCGCCACAAGGCAACGAGGGGGCAGGATCGTCTCGGCCGGCACTGGTTCATGGGGTGTGGAGAACTGCCGGGACAGGGCGTCAGGTTTTCCATTTCTGGAGCCCGGGCGATACGAGAGTGTGAAGTTAAAACGGGAGAAAAACAGGCTCCACCTGGCCTGACGGGCATTGAGCCGCTTGGCTGACCTGAGGTACTCCAGGTTCTTATGGTCAGTCCAGACTAAGAACGGAGCAGCAGTTCCCTCCAGCCAGTGTCTCCACTCTTCCAGTGCTAGTTTTATAGCCAATAGCTCTCGATCTCCTATGTCATAGTTCCTCTCTGCTGGGGAGAGGCGACGGGAGAAGAAGGAGCAGGGGTGTAACTTACTGTCCTTGGGGGATGTTTGGGACAAGATGGCTCCGACCCCTGATTCGGAGGCATCTACCTCCACCACGAACTGAAGGGTAGGATCTGGGATGATTAGTATGGGGGCAGAAGTGAACCTGTGCTTCAGGTCATTGAACGCATTATCAGCCTGTTTGCTCCAGGAGAAGGGGATCTTTGTGGAGGTTAGAGCAGTGAGAGGGGCTGCTACGGAACTATAGTTTCTGACAAAGCGCCTGTAAAAATTAGCAAATCCCAAGAATCGTTGGAGGTCCCGTCTTGAGGTAGGAGTGGGCCATTCTGTGACGGCAGTTAATTTAGATGGCTCCATTTGTAAACTGGAAGGGGAGATAATAAATCCCAGGAATGACACAGAGTCTCTGTGAAATTCACATTTCTCCGCCTTGACATAAAGCTTGTTCTCAAGGAGTCTTTGCAAGACCTGTCGCACATGCACCCTGTGCTCCCTCAGGGAACGAGAAAAGATTAAAATGTCATCTAGATAGACAAAGACAGAGATGTTCAGGAGGTCTCTCAGGACGTCGTTGACCAGGGCTTGAAACACCGCAGGAGCATTGGTCAGCCCGAAGGGGACCACCAGATACTCATAGTGGCCTGTCGGGGTATTAAAGGCGGTCTTCCACTCATCTCCTTCTTGTATTCTCACTAGATGGTATGCGTTGCGTAAGTCCAGCTTGGTGAAAACACATGCTCCTTGCAAGAGTTCAAAAGCTGTAGACATGAGAGGCAGGGGATACCGGTTCTTGATAGTGATGGCATTTAGGCCCCTGTAATCGATGCAGGGACGAAGAGACTTATCCTTCTTGGCCACAAAAAAGAAACCAGCCCCCGCTGGGGAGGACGAAGGGCGGATGATCCCTGCTGCCAGTGACTCAGTGATGTACTTGTTCATAGCCTCCCTCTCGGGGGCCGAAAGGGAGTATAAGTGCCCTCTCGGGGGAACAGTGCCTGGGAGGAGATTGATGGAACAGTCGTAGGGTCTGTGGGGTGGCAGAGAGAGAGCACGTGACTTACTGAAAACTAGCCGGAGGTCGCTATACTCGGGCGGGACATTGGACAGATCAGGAGCTTCCTCATTAACAACAGAGGGTGGTGAATGAGCTCTCGCAGAGTGAAGGCATGAAGACAGACAGGCAGGACTCCAATCGCGAATGGTGTTCTTGGTCCAATCAATGTTGGGATTGTGTCTGACCAGCCATGGATTCCCAAGAACGACTGGAGCATGAGAGCTTTTCATGATGAAAAAGGATATGGTCTCTACGTGGTTACCTGAGGTTCTAAGGGTGACAAGGGGTGTGCAGTGAGTAATGGGAGGTAGAGTGCTTCCATCAAGGGCTTGGACAGACAGGGGTTTGTCTAGAGGCAGACGAGGGATTCCCAGGTCCCTTGCTGTAACGCCACAGATCAGGTTTTGGTCGGATCCAGAGTCAATGAGAGCCTTGAGTGGTTGGGCTTGGTTATTCCAGACGATCATGATGGGTAGTAAGGAACGTTTATCTGAGAGGTTTTCTTGTGAACGGCCCTCCAAGACTCCCAGTTTCATTGGGGGGCCTACCTTTTTAACGGACACTGAAGACGGAAATGTCCTCCTAGGCCGCAGTAGAAGCAGGCCTCCTTATCCCGCCGACGTTGGCGCTCCTCGGGCGAGATTCGGGTCCGGTCGATCTGCATAGGTTCTGCAGGGGGACTTGTGGTTCGTGGGGGGGTGATTGGTCCTGCTCTCACCAGGGGTGGTGTGTGTTCACGACGCCTAGCTCGGAGGCGTGCGTCGATGCGGCCGGCTAGATCCATGAGTCCATCTAGGTTCTCAGGGTGCTCCCGAGAGACCAACTCATCCTTGACAGCCTCACTCAGTCCGTGAAAAAACACATCATACATGGCACAATCGTTCCATCCACAAGAAGCCGCCAGGGTGCGGAACTCAATGGCATAATCATATGCTGAACGTGTTCCTTGGCGGAGTCTCAACATCTGCCCTGCCGCCTCGCGGCCTGAGAGTGAGCGATCAAAGACTCTTCTCATCTCCTTTGTGAACGCTTGATAATTGGTGCAACGGGGATCATCGGCGTCCCAAAGCGCCGTTCCCCACTCACGGGCCCTTCCAGAGAGGAGGGTGATGACATATGCTATCTTGGAACGTTCTGTGGGGAATGTTGAGGCTTGGAGCTCGAGAGACAGTGAGCATTGGGAAAGGAAAGATCGGCAGGTGCCAGGTTCTCCGCTGTAGGACTGAGGTGGTGGCAGGCGAGGTTCTCGAATAGGCGGTGGTGGAGATTGAACTGGCGGCGGAGGTGATGTAGCCTGAAGCTGTTCGATCCGAGAGGTTAGTGCAGTGAGGGTATCTGCCATAAGCTTAAGGTTTTGGTTGACCTGCTGAATCTCCCCCTGGTGTGTGCCGAGGAGGGTGCCCTGGGCCTCCAAGGCGGTCCTGAGCTGTCCCAAGTCTGCTGGGTCCATCTTGGCCGGATTATTCTGTCACGGCTGGTCCGTGTGAGACGGGCGTGGCGGACCCAGAAGCAGACACAACAGATAGGGTTCAATATTATACTTTAATGAAAAATATAAAAGTTAGCCAAAAGAGAAGTTCAACCAAGGATACAGTACTTTGGGATGCTGTCTGGAGTGGGCAGTGTCGTGGCTTGGCAGGGGCTGTAGACAGGGGTTAAGGAATGGGTGGCACAGAGAAGCAGCAGAGTGAGCACGGCTGTGTGGGGAGATGAGGGCTGCAGCGCGCGTGCACAATCCGGCGCGCAGGTTGAGAGAGAACAGCGGCTGTGTGAGCGCGGCTGTGTGGAAAGATGAAAGATGCAGCGCGCGTGCACGATCCGACGCGCAGGTTGAAAAGGGCGCAGCGGCCGTGTGAGCGCGGCTGTGTGGAGAGGCGAAGGCTGCCGCGCGCGCTGAATCCGGCGTGCAGTTTGAAAGCGAGTCGGAGACAAAAGCGAAAGCAGAGGGTCAAAACCGGGTTGTCAATCAGCGCAGCAAACAATTCCGAGTCGTGAGGCTAAGGACGTAATCAGAGGAAAAAAGGGGTCAGCAACGTAGAAGGCACAGGTATATTTTGCAGATACACTAGACACAAAAAACTGCTCTAGACACTAGGCTTGGAGCACGAAATAATCCGGCACCAGACGGTTGTTCCTGGGCGAATTATATAGAGCGAAAACTAATGAATGAAATATGGAGCAGGTGTGCTCATGCCTGTGAATGAAGCGGCAAAACGGAAGCCGTGGAAAGGAATGTGGGAAGGAGTGCAGGTGATCATGACTTGGCTCGAGCAGAGGGCATGGCTTGGCGTAGCGTTACATTGCCATGGTTACAATCTGACATGGTTACATGTAGTGGAATTAAAAGACTCCTGCAAGTCAATCAGAGAGGAGTATTTTTACAGATAATTACATTCCATCATAACAAATCATGTGATCATTTATAAAGCAAACCATAGCCGTGACACAAGTTGAACAACTCTTTACATTAGTTTCCTTATTCATGGTAACATTCTGTTTTATCTTAATATAAATATGATTCTATGTTTATTGTTCTAGTGTAACTAATATTAATTAAACTATAACTATAACTATCTAATACAGATATATTTAACGCTTCAGCCTTGGCAAGTATCTCTGGCGTGACATTTTTGTATACATACAATACAGTGCAAAACTCTTGACCACCCCCCTCCCCCCCCCAGCCTCATTTTTTCATCGGGTTAGGGTTAGGAGCCAAAATCATTCTCCAGTCTTCCTGAAGGACTTGTTTGTCTTTCATCTTCATCCCAGTCCCTGTACCTGAGGAGTTTTAGAGGAATGTTTTGTGTTTGTTAAGCCACACAGTGATGTATGATTCATTCAGACATAAAAAAAACATCTAATTTAAGGCATGAACCAGTGAGAAACGGGTGCAGATGATGACAGATGATCGGTCTGGTGATTGGTATACTGCTGATGCTGAATGCTGAGTGGTTGGAACAGACGAGAGGGGAAATGAGGTTGCTGCTGAGGCTGTTACATAAACAACCAATTTTGAAATTGTATCTTTTGTATCTAATTGTATCACAGTAAAGCACTTGTAAATAACCAGTAATGTGGTTTCCAGTGCATCTGAAGGATCAGATCATAGTCTAGAACCCCTCCCTCCTATTTGAGCCCTATGAGAATTAGCAAAGCTGTTGACTTGATATAATCCTTAAAAACATCTTTTTCTGATTAACACCTAAACATACTGAATGTTAGAATATTAAACCTTTATATCACGAGTATTTAGGTTTCAATACTTTAATACATTGTGTCTATTTAAAAATAAGTCTGATCATTTTAGCTTCAAATCGAATTTCCTGGACAAAAACACACACCTTCATATTGTTTTTAATCCCTCGGGTGAATCCATCAGGTTTCAACACGTCCCACAGTGGAGCAGGTGAGTGTGAGAAAACCCGCCGCAGGGTTGACTCTCTCTCTCTCTCTCTCTCTCTCTCTCTCTCTCACACACACACACACACACACACATCATATTCAACACCTTCTCATCGACTTTGAACCCCTCACACAATTCATGAGCAATTTATCTGCCAAGGTCAAAGGTTAGACAATAACGACGTGTAACCGGAGAGCGCCGTTTCATCTCGAAGGTGAAGACTCTACAGCAGAACCTATCCTCCGGGAGTACGATAAAAGCGCGGCGAGGAGGTGAATCACGTAGCGGCTGCTCATGCATCAAGTTTAAACATGAGCGCTTCTGAGTCGTTCCTCTCCGGCTCGTACAAAGTCTAAACAAGGGTGTGATTCTAAACTCTAGTAAACGGCAGAAAGTCTTTTTTTTTTTACTTTTCTTTATTTTATTGAAGCTTATACACTGTTGGAAGGGACACGACAACACGTGGCAACATTAGCTGCTTACAGTACTAGCTACGGAACATTGCGATAGGACACCGAATCAGGAAGTGGACTTTGATTTCTTTGATCTGTTAAATACAGATTAGACTTTTGCATTTTGTGTATTTAAATGTCAGATAAATACGACAAACTGTAACAACATATAAGTTTTTTGTCAAGAGTGTGATCCTAATGCTACTCCTGTAGCAAAAAACTTTATATTCACGCACAAGACAACAGCATGACGCCATATAGATGATGAATATAAAGCTCCTTAAACAATTAGCACTAGCAAATAACTAACTAACAAAATAAATAACATCACGTGACATACAATGCTCCATTTCTGGCTAAGCACACCGCTGTTCTAGTTCTGTCATGTTGTGTTGTTGCTCTGCACTCACAGCCGCGCTCTGCTCCAGTGTATAACGATGACGTGATGTATACTGACTAGCATACTAGCATGTAGATCGAACAAATCTTTCTCAGACCTTTTGTTTCTCACAGACACTAAAGCTCCCATAAGGCATCTTAGGTCAGGTCAGAGTGTCCCAGTAATCTTAAGTTTACTTCCTGGTTGTCGGATGTGACAACATTTGACAAGCATTGCGATTGTGAAGCTACAGTGGTTGTTCAAGTGATGAATTGTGATGAAGGCATGAAAAAAGACTTTAACCTTTAAGACTGTAAACACAGTACGATGATGAGACTCAGTAAAACATTTGGATGGTGCAAACGCTTAAAAGAAGGCTGTACATCCGGGAATGAAAATCCCGACCGAGGTGGCTCAGAGCCCGCTGCAGTCGTTCCCAAGAACATTCAGCGAATGGAACACCTGATCCTTGAAAATCGACAGAAAACTTGTTGCTGGCTTGCACGAGAGACGCATCTGTCTGTGGGAACTGAACACATAATCATTCACCAACACATTACAGGAATTCGGCTGGGAGTTATTGCCACATCCCCTGTATAGTCCTGACCTCGCTCCAAGCCATTTACACACGTTTGGGCCATTAAAGGACTTCCTGGGAGGCCAGCGTTTCAGTCATGAAACAGGCAATACAATCACGGCTCAGACGTACTAAGAAATCTTTCTACATTGATGTTTTTTTTATTTTCACTCCTTATGTGTTGAAACAGTAGCGCTTGCTTGCTAGCGATGCTATCTTTGGCCACACACAAAAAGCCTCGTGAGACAAATTTCACTACAGATGTATGTCTGTGTGTGTGTGTGTGTGTGTGTCTAACCACAACTCTGAGCAACTCCACACAAAGTTGAGTGACTCAACAAGTATGTGTTGGATATGAAACTCCTTAAGCTAGAAGAAATGGTGATAAGATGTAAAACACTTTAAACACTCACTCACACACACAAAACGAGGAAGTCTAGCTAAATGTAGAGCGTTTGTTTTTTTCATGCCACTGTGTGCTGGATTGAACCCAAGCAGCCGCAGGTCTGACAGGTGCACTGTGTGGTTATGATGAGGATGAGGATGATGATGATGATCACCTCCAGCACAAGCGTTTCAGCCTGCACACTAACTGCTTCTCAGCTATTTAATAATCTCTGCTCTACTACCTTTCCTATGTGTTCCAGCTCTGTGATGTATGAAGGCTTTTTTAAGTAAAAGATGTGAGAATGAATGAAAAAAAAAAAATACAATCCTAATTCATTATTAACAAGTAAAAGATTTATTACCTAATATTTGCATTACTTAATCTTTTACAGAATTTTCATGTGCTCAAATTATTTTCTAAGCACAGATATCTAATAATTGTATTTTAAATACTTTTTATTAGATTTTTTACCCCGCCTTGTGTGTGAAAAATGACAACATATCAACATTTTTTTATCAGAAAAATAGCCTTGGAAAAAAAAATCTCTTGCACTGTGGATCATTTGTTTGTCATTTTTCATGAGTTTTACTATTTAAAAAAACATACATACATACTGATTACTAAGAAATTACACCAAAAAGATTTTCAGACATGCAATAGTTTTCTTTTGTTGCAATATGTATTTATTTATTTATTTATCTATCTATTTATAAATACCTAATTATGAATAAGTAATTATGTTTTGTTTATGTTTTTGTTCTGTAAAACTCCTCTGAACTATTTCTAGATATCAGAATATCAGAAGCTTCTGAACTATTTCTAGGTCAGTGTCTAAATGATTTAAAAACTGAAGCAAATATGCATTAAATCGTTGCTCGATCATTCACACAAAAAGAATTCAAGAAAATTATTTTTCTTTCTGCCGAGTCCACGAAAACTCGAGTGCAGCAGACAATCATGTAAAGTATGACGTGCATGTAAAGTATCATTTTAGCAAAGATCTCTCTTCATAACTTCATTTGCAATAAATTAACTATTTAACGTGAAAACAACTAAAAATAGAAGCATGTACAGGAGAATGACGGAACAGTGTGTTTCTTGCAAAACCGTTTATCTACACGATTGCACATTTCTTCACAAACTCAAACAGACTCCTTTCTCCTGCTCAAGGATTTGGAATCCACCCATCCATCCCTCTTTCCATTCCATCCGTCATCATGAACGATGGTAATGACCTACAGTACGACCTCACGCCATCAGTCAGGAGAAGCTACGTTGCTGAGAACCCACAAAACTCTTCTGAACACTTGTCCACACACAAATACACACACACACTCACTTATACTCTATTTAAGTAATTCAGGAATATCAATCAGGCCAGGAAACCAGAGAATCCGGGGGGGCAACCCAACAAGTACAGGGAGAACATGCAAACTCCACAAACTGTGCATACTGTACATACACAGGACCAGAAGTGAGATTCGAACCCCCAACTCGATGGAGGTGTGAGGTAACAGGGCTAACCACAAGGCCACCCACATTTCCCTTATATACTATATTAAGAGTTTTGGAACACCCTGTAGATGCTAATTAAAAACAACAACAATAATAATAATAATAATAATAATAATAATAATAATAGTAGTAATAATAAAGGTATATAATTGGACCTTTCAAATTTTTCAATGATGATGAAAAGGTTCAGCAGGAGCATCTTGACAAGACTGAAGGTTACATAAGAGTTTACCTTAATGGTGCCAATAAAGAAGGAAGTAAAGTACAGTTTGAGTTCAGTACCCCTTCAGCAGGAGAGCAGCAAATCTGATGTAAATGTCTTATCTCGTGCATTTTTAGGGGAATGCACTCAGTGGCACGCGCTCACCAGGACTCTCAGGTGCGTCTCGCGCAGGTGAGTGCAGAGCTCCTCCAGGAAGCACCTGGATTAAAACGCAGAATAAACCCCGAGAGAAACTTACATTTGGTCGGGGCCGAAGTCCAGCTGCTCGCTGATGTTGTCGTCGTTGAACGAGTCGGATGATTTCTTTCTGGAGCGCCACGAGCCGAACCGCTTCTTCTTCTTCTTCTTCTCAGTCGGGCTCGCGGGCGATATGGCTTCTGCACGCGGACTCGGTAAACTCTCGTATTTCTCCCCGTCCTCCTTCTCCTGCGACTTGGACTTGGAAGTCAGGAAGATCTTCTTAAACTTGAAAGGTTTTTGTGCGCTCATGATTGCTGTTTGGTTGTTGTTGTTCTTCTTCTTTGCGAAAGAGACGCTCTTTGGTGACAGAGAAGCGCGCGCGCGCTGGAAGAAGCTCGCCAACACTGGATTGATTTCAAAAAGAAAGTGATTCGGTTCATTTGGAACCGACTCTTTTGGGGAATTGAATCGATTCTTCTTGAGGAGGAGAGTTAGAATGCATGATGGCGATCAAGGCCGGCAGGAGTGATGCGTTGGGAAAAGGCACGATAGTACTGAGCCCCTCGGGTGACATTGGGGGGAAAATATTCCGTGGCCACGACTTGCTAAGGTGTGGGAATGAGATACTCTGATACTTACTAATAAAATAGTTTAATGCATAGCCACAAATTATAAAGGCATGGAGCTGAAATAATTTAATTTGTGGCCATGAGATACTATGTTGTGCCCAAAAGTTAATAATCTCATAGCATTTAACCTCTTATACACTACAGACAAATTCAAATTGACTTAATTTATTACTGTTAGTATAGAAAGATGATTTGGGCCTTTATTTACCAACTGACACACAGCATGACTCCAAAACAAGTATCATACTATCACATCGTGGCCACAATACTATCTCGGTCCCATACCTTAGTAAGTCAGGGCAATACCATACTATCTCGTTCCCGTGGCTTAGTAAGTCAATAGCGGCAACATACTATCTTGTTCCCAAGGCTTTGTAAGTCGGGGCCACAACATTCTATCTTGGTCCCACTACATACTATGTCGGTCCCATGGCTTAGTAGGTCGTGGCCACAACATACTATCTACACAACATATTATATATACAATCCACAACATACTATCTCAGTCCCACGCCGAGTCATGGAGTATTCCCCCCCAGTGTCACCAGAGAGCATCCATACTATACTGTAAAATGGGATAAGCATTTGTTTTTCTCAAATGATCATCAGCAGACAAATCGGATTACACTTTAAATAATTGATTTATACGTGTTTATTCAAAGGAATTAATTGACTTTGAAGGACTCCTTGGGATTTGTTTTCTGCACATCGACATATTCAACTGTTTTTTTTTTTCTTCTCAGTGTTGGTCAAAGTAACCCTTACAATAGTATCCAGCAATCTCTATGCTCATCAGGGAATCATTTACGATGTTATACCACTCACGTGGAGCACGCTACACTTTAATTAAATAATTAACTAATTAACTCGAGTTTAATTTGATGTGTTAGAAAAGGAAGACACTAACAAGGTCAGGAGCAGGGATGAATCCTTGTGGTCTGAGGGATCAAAATTTGAATGCAAAATAAAATGAGCTGAATCGATTCCTTTGAATGAGTCAATTCAAAGGAGTCAAACTCCACTGAAAATTCATTCAGAAGCACAAGTTCTATGTTTCGTTTTTTAAAAACCTAGACCTGGGCAGTAGTGCATTGTCTTTATGTATTTAACAAATTACAATAAATTGTATTGTTAATAGTATATATATTATGCTGATACTCACTCACTCTCTCATGGTCTATCCTGATTTTATCCTGTATACAGGGACTCAGGGGCCTGGGGCCTATCCTAGGAGACTTAGGACAAGGCGGGGTAAACTCTGGACATGGTGCGAATCCAACAGAATCGATTCTTTATGTGAGTCAAAACGCAGTGGTTAGTTTGGATGTTGCCAGATTGTTTTTTTTCTCACTGCAGTGGTGTGACGTGCTCTATGGAAGGTTCCTCACCTGTTTCTTGGAGAACCTTGCTCAGCCCTGCTCAGATGAATCAGGTGTGTCCAAGTAGGAAGAGTGTGCGTGTATGTGTATATATATATATATATATATATATATATATAGCTATACATATAGCTATGTATGTTAATAACTATGTAATTATTTAGGCTATATATCCTAAATAATTTCATTGTTACTAACACATACTTAACTTTTTATAGTAATGCCGTGGAAGCTCACTGAAAGGAGTTTGTTCATGTTATACTCTGATACTGGAAATTTCTTCCATGAAACTTCAAAGTAACTCATCACCACAACTTTTATATCAACATTTTTTGTAAACCCAGACATTCAATAACGCTGTGGAAGAAAGGCTTTTACACCTGTACTGCGTTCACTGCAGTGCCACCTTGTGGACAAGACATAGCACACAACTCTTCTTATCGTCTGTTTATTTGCTCTGTTTGTTTGCCAAGTCTATAGTTTCTTCAATAGTGGTTTTAGGATGATGAGTAATCTGTTTTCATATAACATTCAACCTTTAATTGCTGAATAAATAAAGGTCACGTGAGTCGAAGTTGCCAGCAGTTTATTACTGATAGTGAAACATGCGGCGTTTCCACGAGCAGTCTAGGAAGGTGTGTGTTATGCAAAAAAAAAAAAAAAAAGGCACTCAACTTTCAGGATCAGAGTCATGAGTTTTATTTTTTATTTTTTTTATTTATTTATTTATTTTTTAAATGGTACAGTACTGACCAGTTAACATTATCAGTCAAAAGTTTGGACGCACCTTGTAGTTCCCATGGCCTTTACTGATTTTTATTTCTTTCTACATTGTAAAATATCTGAATGCATCCAAAATATGCATTAATCTCATGTAAACAGTTGAAGAGAAGGTTTGTCCAATCTTTTGACTGGTACTGTATTTGGATCTTCAGAGGGCACATGATTCAGTGCAGATTCTGGTCATATCACTACATAACTGAGCATTTTATGAGATGGAAAAATTTGTACTATAAACTTTCAAGCACAAGTTTGACATTTTTTGTCAAGAGAACATGTTGCTGTTTGATTTTTTTTTAAATGGTCATTTTGTTCCTTACTTTGTCTTTTAAAACGTAGCTGATTTGTGATTATTTTAATGATGCCGTCTCATACTGAAGGAGCAGCCTGTAAAGAAACTGAAAATATATTTATTTAGCTAAGAATTTATGAGTGAAAACAGCACTTGTCAAAAACTTGTAATTTACAGAGTTCTTGCTGCAAAACCTAAAGTCCAGTGGGTGGAGCAGGATCTGATCAAATTCTCCTGCACTCATAAACCTAAATCCACCCCGAGAGATAAAATCAGCCTTAAGTAAAAGCGACAAAAACGTGTCTTTCATGTACCGTGTCATTCATTCAGTTATTGCAAACCTTCAGCAGTACCTCACTCCTGCACCATTGTAGCTAAAAATACCAAGTGTCATACTGTAGCTACACACCTAAAATCTTTACTGTTGGGAGTGGTTGGTCATTTTATTTTTCTTATGCAAGCAGCACGAGAGTAAACACCAGAATCCTGCCTCAAAATCATATCTGTGTGATGGTACAGAAAGTAATGGCAAAACTTGCAGGAAACACATTTTGCACCCAAGTTCTATAGTAAAACGGTTTCTGGCTGTTTGGACGTGAAATAAAACTAAACACGTATTAGTTATTCATTAGTGAACAAAAAAAATTCATCAGCTTGATAGTGTTGGTTAAATGGAAGAAAAAATAATAATAATGCACTTTTGTACCTTTTTTATTTCATATTACTAAAAAAAAATCCATTATTCAATCCATCCAATATTAGAAAAAGCGTAAAGCTGTAATGTTGTCCTTCTACATCGTGATTTAATTACACAATCTTTTTTCCAGAGTACAATCGTTTGTTTGTTTTTGCTCAGATGCTAATGAATTGCAGCATTTTCCCACATTAGGATCATTTAACACAGCTTACACTCTCACACCAACACACACACACACACACACTGCTGTGAGAATGATTAAGGCCGGAGGAGGCGTCATATTAAAACTCATGCACCTGAGTAAGGCCTTCGTTCTGCTACATTCAAATAGTGAAGCAAACCAAAAAAAAATCTAACAAAATGATGCTTTTGAAAAAAAAAAAAAAAATCAGTTGCAAAACATTTTCTAAATTGGATGTGTGCATTAATCACCGCAGAAAAGAAGAAGAAAAAAAATCACCTGATAATAGGCAGGTCTTCATCACCATTGAGTCATCTGCAAAAGTTTTGGCACCCCGTCCACACAATCCTCATCTTTGTATTAATATCTAAACTAACTTTTTTTTTTTTGTTTCCTCCTCCTTTTCTTATGTCTGTGCTGATTAAAGTATCATCATATGCACCTGAAATTAACTAACTGATTGGTTGACCTGCTTCACGTGCCATTTAAATAAAAATCAGACAAGTAGGCAGAGCTTAAATGAAAAAGTAAATAATATAATATCTGTTGGAAAAGGGGGGAAAAAAAGGTTTCATTTTACAAAGGTCTACCTTCATGTCGGAGTCTGATGAAGCAGTCGGTGCTCAAAAAAGCAAAAAACAAACAAACCAACAAACACTGGAGCTTCCAACACTGTTTAGATGCATTTTGTTTTAGAAAGCATCAGAAATGCTCGCCGTGCAAGCGTAGAAAAGCAGTTATTATTCTTTCGCTGCCTAAATCATAAAAGGCTAGTGGATACACACTCCTTTGCTGCTACAAAAAGAGTTGTTTGTACGTGTGTAATCTATATTGAGTTGTACCAATACACACTTGTTAACTCGTTAACACTTGCACTTCTTGTGTGATACAAAAGAAAAGGAAAGGAAAAAAAAAAGAAGAAAAAAAAAGCAATTAAATTTTTAAGAAGAAGTGAATAAAGAAGAAAATATATCGTATGTATTTATACGTCATGCACTGGGTTAATATTTCTAAACTAAGGGGGGAAAAAAAGAGAGTCTGTAGTTGTTTTTTTTTCTCCAAAGAAGTCCCAGTGTTGGGGAAGCTTTTCTTTTGTGTAAAAAAAAAAAGAAAATTCCCTAAGGACGTTTATTTGACGAGCCTCTTGGCCACGTCGGCGTAAGCGATCTCAATCTCTTTGTCGCTGGGGCAGGTGTTGGTAAACTCATCGCGGGCATAAGCATTGCTCAGATAGTTCCACACGCCCGTCAGGTCTTTAGGGATCTCAAAGCCGCGGTACTTTTTCACCACCACCTGCGATGGAGAGACAGGAAAATGAATAAAATTCTTCCTGGTCAAAAAGGTGTTGATAAGTTTTAAACTCACTTATGTTTATTATACTAATGCGCTCGTGCTGGTTCTATAATAATGACTTGTTTGCAGAGACATCACTGAAGTCTAATAACAAAGAAAAAGATTTACAAATGTATTCAGCTTACATATTTTAATGATTAATTGCTGTTAAGAATTTAACCAACTAAAAACATACTTACTGTTAAGATTTTGCACAATATTTTTCTGTAGCTCATATATTATCTATTAACTTGTACAACACAAGAGGGAGCACTTTCAGTTTGGGTGACCTGCAGTACTGGACACCATATGGTCAGCATCACATAATTTTCTTGTACTATACCCTCGGCTCTGCCCACGTGCAGATCCTGACGCCCGCGTGCTACCATTATGTGCGAATGGAGCGTTGGGTCAACCCGCTGCCACTCCTCATGCTATTCCAATGTAACGGGGAGTTATATTTTTGTTAAAAGTTATAAGTTTGTTAAAAAAGGTGATGACAAGGTGTACTGTTCCTTTTGATGACATGGCCTACTGTTACACTTTGAGGGATGCCTGCTACACGGAGGTTTCATTAGCTGAGGGAGGCCAGACATAACTGTGTTTTCACTGTATACAATGTTGTCTGCTGTTGTAGTCGGCAGGGAATGCCCATGACACACCCACAGTATGACATAAAATTGATGATGATGCTGCCTACTGCACAACAGCACGAACACCGCCCATGTATATATACACACACACACACATTTGTGGTGATTGTCCTAATGAAATTGTTTAAATAAAATTTAGACTAAGGAAAAAATATCTTGTTTTAATTAATTGTTAATGATTAATTGATTAATTGAATTCAGCATACATTTGTCCTTACGCCATGACAGACTTATCATTTTAAAACTATTTGTTTAATTAACAAGTCAAATCATGCCTCAACAAATATGTTAAAATAAAAATGGGATGTCTTTCTAACTAGATTTTCCATGCAAAAAAGCTTACCCAAAAGCTGTACTTAGTCATGTGACTATAATATCTACAGAAGATTAGTCCTATCTGATTACTCCTCTCCGTTCGATCCTCACTGCTGACACTTTGTTGTTTGTTTGCAGTGTAAATGTTTTCTGGATCACGCTCCTAATTCTGCCCTGCCACACTGACATCACACAACATAGCAGCCGCCTTGCCAAATATACTGCCACCCATTACAAACTTGTTAGATTACGTTTGTATTTCTAGTTAATTAAATCAGGCAGCTCTGTTATTTATAAAAAATGTCACACATCTATCTCAATCCTTGGAAAATTATCATATTTATGCATCTAACTGCATTAGAGGGATAATGTTAATTAATTGAACAAAGAGATCAGAAATTTTTTCAAAAGTTTGCATTGTGATGCGTCAACACAGCTGTGATTATTAACATTTACTAACCTATAAAACTTTGCTAATTCTGTTTTAATCCAATTATTTATCCAGGTATTTTTAAACATTATTGCTTTTTAATATTCTGTTGGAATTTTACTTGGTTCCAGTAATTACTCTCTGAAAGGGAATTTGTGTGCGTGTGTGTGCGTGCAAGTAGAGCATACCCTGTGTTTTATTCTCTTCTCATTTAAATACTCAGTTTGTAATTAATATCCAAGTGTTTCGTTCATGACCATATAAAAGTTTTTTGTTTTGTTGTTTATTTGATCACCTTGACGATGTGCAGTTTGGGCAGCAAGTTGCAGTCTGCTAGCGTCATGTCGTCTCCGTCCAGGAATTTGCGTGTGGACACTTTGACGTCGTCCATGCTGTTGTGGTCGATCTCGTCGGGCAGTGGAGAACGCAGATACTCGTCCAGCTTCTGCAACGTCTTCAGCAGACCTCGCTCCAAAGCTGAACACACAAACAGACACACAGCTGGGTTAATCACAAAACCAAAATAAATGACATTACAGATGACATACTCACAGAGGACTATGGAGAATGGTAACATAAAACTGATGTGTGAGATTTTATCACTATGATTTATTTAATCATATGTTAACTTTAATTTGCACGCGATGTTTCATAATCATTCAGAAATAATCTCCAAGTCACTTAAGCATTAGGCACACTTTGTTAATGTCACTTGTGGATGGGAGATAGCACCTTGTGACACACACACACACTTCCTAGATTTTACACTTTTACACCACAACAAAGCAAGTTTAATTTATTTTAGAAGAACGTGATTTTATAATGTTGTTGAATGTTCTCACTGACGTTAAATTATAGCAGTTATAAATAGTTGTTCTCTCTTTCTCTGTTGAACTTCTCTTTTGTCTGTTTCTTTAATTATTAAAAAACACAACTGTCCTCTCTCCTTACTGAATAGCTGCACATAAACATTTGTGAGGCTATACATTTAAAATTTAACTTAATCCAATCACATTCGAATACACACTTGGCTGTAGTGTAAATGTGTGTGTGTGTGTGTGTGTGTGCGCGTGTGTGCGTGAGTACTCCACTAAAAATGCTTTAAAAATGTCCAAATTATTTTGTGATATTTTTTGCTTCTTTTAATTTACAGAAATCAGTAGTCATTATTTTATTTAAAATGCTAGAAATATACTTTTTTGCAATACAGTACATACATTGCACTTGTAATTCCATCAGGTGCCACACGGAGGCGACAATACACAACAAATTCAACAAATGCAACGTCTACAAACAAACACATTCTTAAAGGTAAAACTTTTAATAAAAAAAAGTTTGATAATATGACTTGATCTTGTTTAAATGCCTAATCACTGTTTTTCTTTTTCATATTTCCTTCCAATAACGACACCAAACTAATTACGAATATACACAGATTAATGCATTAACTGCAAAGATTAACCATCATAACCACGTGCTCACTCAAACACCCTCTGGTTGCTTTGTGCTTGACAGGGTTGCTAGATAACACAGACAAAACTCCACATTTGCCAGGGGTGTCCAATCTTATTGAGAAAGGGGAAGTGTGGGTGCAGGCTTTCATTCCAGAATCAGATATGGAATCTACTTGACTAGAATGAAATCCTGCACCCACACTGGGCCTTTCTGGATAAGATTGGACACCCCTGACCTGGGGAGTGATAAAACGCATCCTCTTAAAGGGATGGGGACATCAATACTAGACACGCTTCAGGACTAACAGCTCAACGCAAAACCAGAAAAACTATTAAAACTATTAAAACTCTTAAAACTATTCCAGCACATTCAAACTCACTTATAACATTTCAGCGCTGTTATTTCTGTGGTGAAAAAATTAAGTAATGCCAACCTTTCATCAAATTCTCTCCACCCACAGTTTGACGAATGCACAATACACTGTAAAAACTTGCCATAACTTCAGGCAAATAATTAAGAACTGGCAAAGTTTCATTAAATTCTTAACAGCCAGTTGTGCATGATGCTGTGACATGGCTGGACAGACGTACAGAGTTAGAAATTTTTCTGAGGTTTTGGGTCCTCCAATGTATAAAACGTAAAGATTTCATTGAAAGAGCTAGTTCTGACCAATGTACAGACAAAACCTCTCTTTTATTTATATAGACTGAGTTAAACAATTCAGTCAATGATTTAAGATTTTATTTAAACATAAAACATCTTCAGTATTTTCATTAAGGACCTTAAAAAGAAAGTCCTTTACCTGTCCTCTAAGTAATAAATCAAATAATTTTTTGCTGATTTGAAGTATTTTCTTCCATTAGTTCTGATCCATTAGTTAAAATTGCGATCGAATCCAAACCATAAGCTTTGTGACACGCTGCACCCCTAATAAATAAAATTTAATGATAATTGTAATGAAAACCAACCTGTATTTCACTCCCCCCCCCCCCCCCCCAGGTCAGGTATTTTGTGCTTTGTAGGCACTCAGAGCACAGAACAAGGCAAAATAATAACCCCTGAAGAAGTATGTATTTGTGTTTTTATCTTCTCCTAGCTTGGGATTGTTTCTCTGAAGCCTCTCAGTCTTTGTGTCGGAGCTGCATGTAAAGCATGGGGTGTGTACTCGTCTGTGTGATATGTAAATTATGGATAAGAGAAGCTCGAGGCAGTTGCAATCGACAAACACTGGTAGAAGACAACGCCTGTGTGTGTTCGTGTTGCGTGACGTGCTCTCTCACCTTCGTTGCCGTCCGGCTTGGAGTTCTTGATGTAGGCCGAGAACTTGGCGAAGATGTCCATCCCTGCTGTGTTGGACTCAGGGTGCCTGGCACCAAGCTTATTGTACCTGAAAGTAAAAAAAAAAAAAAAAAAAACGTGTGAATACACAACTCTGTAACATATACACACACACACACACACACACACACACACACACACACACACACACACACACACACACACACATATATACATATACATACATACACAAACAAACAGACACACGCTCACTTGGGTGGACTGAGCACATCTTCCAGGAACTCCTCTATCTTGTTAACGTCAGTCTTGACTTCACCGTTGTATGTGATAAAAGGAGGATGTGTTCCCGGAGCAAGGTTCTGAAGATCCGCTGGCTTCCTGAACATACACAAACACAGAAGGGTCAACACACAAACACAGACATGTAAGCGGCATGCTCCGGTTCCAAAGTAAACACTTGCTTAGGAGCAATTAGTCTCCAGGATGTTTGGTGTGACAACTCGTGTGCATGCTGCAGTTCAGGTTTATTCACACTGTCGAGAAGGACAGTTTTTACATGTGCAGCCAGGTCCATAAGTATTTGGACACAGTGCATTTGCGCCTCTGTACATCCCAAAAATGGATTTTAAAGTTCCAGTGATTTGCATTTCAGGGAAACCCCTCTGCATTTACGTTCATGAAAGCGTTTCTTGACTGTATACTTTGACACTGACACTCGAGTATCCGTGACTTGGATCTGGGGGTTTTCCCTCGGCACGGAAAGAATTCTGAGTTCATCCACTTTTGGTATTTTAGTCTTCTGTGCTCATTCAGGTCTTATGGTGCTGCTGAGCTACTCTGGCAGGTCAGTTCAACACTTTCAGGTGCACATTGAAAGTTCCCATGATCAGCTACCAAATACAAACTATAATCAAGTACAGATCTTTTATGTCTTTAATTTGTCATAGCAAAGAAATAGGCCACAACTAGGCACAAACTGCTTATCAGCCAATTGTCCAATTACCAGGTGTATTAATACAAAAATAAAACAATAAACGTCTGATCTGTGTCAGAGGTCTAGTTGGAGACTTTTGGATACTCAGTTATATCAGATGTTTATCAAATTCCTTCGTGGTGGAGGCTGGCTTTTTGCTTCCACCAGCAATTTGTGTGTGTGATGAATAGAAGGATCATTCCATTATGTCTGGGCTAAAAACACGCAGGTCAGGATTCATCTGGAGAACAACAATAACCAGCCGCCTGGCTGATTCCAGAAACCAAACTGCTGCAACACAAAGGGCTGGTGTGCGAGAGTGTGTGTGTGTGTGTGTGTGTGTGTGTGTGTGTGTGTGTGTGTGTGTGTGTGTGTGTGTGTGTGTGTGTGTGTGTGTGTGTGTTTTCCAGGTGAGTATTTGGAGTGGGTGTCTTTTTGCTACAAATAATGAAACTCAGATGAAAGAGCAGATTGCTGATCTGGAACAAGCATCACTCCTTTTTAAGCAAATAAAAGTAAATAAGTAAAATAAAAGATTTTTGAAAAACAGACAGACACTATTTTACAGATTAAATTTAATCAAAATTCTAAATGATTAATAATATCCTTTTACTTTTATTAAGGATATGAAATCATGCATAGAGGTTTAGTATGGAGCAGAAATCAAAACAAACGCTAATTAAACTTGCCTCCAGGAGACACTGAATATGCAAATTCAGAAGAGGTAAAAAAAGAACGATTCAGTTGTAGCGCAGGACTGACTGAGATAAAGCTTTAAAACCGAGACAAGAACAAATGCAAAATTTGAGTGATTGGACTTATACCTCCTGAAAAACAGTTACCCTAACTCTAGCCCTGGCCCTTACTCATGACCACATTACGCTTTGTCTGGATCCAGAAAGAAATTATGAAATAAGTTGTATGACTTCACCAGCTCCGCCTTCTTAGAATTTATTCACATGAAGCAGCCATGATCAAGGTCAACATCCGGCCACATCAAAGTCTTTGATTAGTGAGCCTGACACTTTGTTGGATAGTGCATGCAACAGATTAAAAAAATCTAGGAGTAGGTAATGAAAAATAGATTTAGCATATTATACCAATTAGCAAAAAAAAAAAAAAGTCATGGAGGAATTTAGTGGGTGGACCTGAGAGATTAATCCTGAAAAAGAATAAAAAGTGTTATGCCAAATGTCAATAGATTTAGACAAGCAATTGGCCTGATGTTGGCGCTACAGCACGTGTTAGCGCTTTGGACGAATATCGCATGAATCTCAAATCCTTCTTTTGAAACCCATACCTGAATTTGTCTCAGCCACTTGCTTCCTCCATTAATTCATTATATTTTTTGCTCATTTAAATAGACTTTTTTTTTATAGACTAGTCTTTTTTTTGGTCCATCTTCACAATTGTCAGCAAAACCATTAAAATATATTGGGCTCTGTCAACAATATGGCCTGAATTTCTCAATCAATTCTGAGGAAGCGAAGCCACTGAACACAAATTATGCTCGAGAAAGTTATTAGCTGACTATAGTGCCTGCAGTAGACCAAGCAACTACTGCACGATTCTTTTCAAGGCAGAAAATTAACAAGAAGCAATTAAAACGCTTAACAATTTTAATACAGTTCCAGTACACTCTGTGCTCCCAATAACACACAGTGTATATCAAAGTAATTGTTCCTTATCATTATTCTGAGTTCAATAAGAGAGTTCCCACAAGACCTGGCAGTCTGGAACATTCTGCTCCTAACACTCATCTGGGCACAACAGCAGGAAATGACCTCACATTTCTGGCACGTGCACAGGAAGCATCCCCGCCCTAATGGCCTTGCGTGGTGCACATGTGCAAGAGGTGAAGTGGTCTGAGATGAAGCCAGTGCGCTGCTGTGTGAATTTGTGCTGCATAGAGACGCTACTGTTCAGCTGAGGAGCAATAAAACACACGGTTGTACACAATGAGCGTTCTGTCTGCTGCAGTGTGATTAAACTCTACTGTAGGCTGAATGGCGATCATATGTGGAAAAGCTCACTCAGAGAGAGAGAGAGAGAGAGAGAGAGAGAGAGAGAGAGAGAGAAAGAGAGAGAGAGAGAGAGAGCTCCCATACAGCTCACCAATCCGTAATAATACACAAAACAGTGACATCAATAACTATGATTACATGGATAATATTTAATCAGCCTGATTAAATTAATACTGCGGCTCCCCGTGTATTCCAAGAAATCCAACTTTCTATGTTACGATTGATTGCATTTATAGCATTTGGGAGACTTATGCCTTATCCAGAGTGACTTATATTTATCTCAAGCGCCCAACTGTGGTTACCCTAGTGGTGCTGGGGTTTTGAACTCATGGCCTTCTGATCCTTAGTCCAATGTTACAGGTTATTCAGATACAGAAATTCAGTCTCATCTATGATTGTGGTTCAATGCTTTAATGTGAAACAATCAGAGCTCCTTCATCAACCAGCAAGCCAATGGATGAAAGTAAAGACGAGTGAGTGAGTGAGTGAGTGAGTGAGAGAGAGAGAGAGAGAGAGAGAGAGAGAGAGGTGTGCGTTCTCATTGAGGTTAGTGATCAGAAATGAATGCCTTCTAAACAGATTATCAAAGGTTTAAACACACACGTCCTCATTTTGTCATTAAAAATTTGTTCATTGTTTAGACTGATAACATCTGTATTCTGACTTGGCTGTTATTCCTATGATTATTGATATATTAGGGTTTGTGTAAATGTAGCTAACAGCATCCATCATATCTTCTGAGCGATTTATCATAAATATTATACTAAAAATATTATACTAAGCTTTGCCTTGGCAAAGAGTGGAAGTATACCTGGTAGTGGTACATGGTAAGACATTAAAATAAAAACAGAAAGGACAGTTAGGCACATACGTAAGCCTGTAACACATGCGTGAGAGTGCTCCAGACTACCATGTAGACATACAGGTTAAATATCCAACTATACAGCTCCTGGCAGTGTGACCACTTTCTGCACAAGAGGCATGCAGGGGTGCAACTGTCACGGGGCAATGACCGCATTTTGCCGTCGTGCCTTGACCAGTTGCTGTAGTGCCCTATTCATTTCAGAAACCGTGGAGGCAATAACTTGTGCCCTTTTCGCATGGCGCCTTGATGCCCTTTAAAAAAATGGCATAAAAAATGATTAAATATAACCGAATATTGGCAAGTAAAATCAACAACTGCTACTTCTGGCTTCTTGGATGGCGCACAGTCAACCTGGCACAACGCACTTCTAGCGTTATATACATGCACACAGTCGGCACAGGGGCTGATTTGTAGGTCTATGTACAGAGACTTTTACACATTTTGTTATGTTACAACCACGAACATAAATGTATTTTATAGGGATTTTATGTGACAGACAAACACAAAGTGACACATGATTGTAAAGTTGAAGGAATATGATGAATGGTTTTCAAAATTTCATTCAAATAAAAATCTGAAAAGCGGATTTGTTGGATGCATTTGTCTTCAGCCCCTTTTACTCCGATAGCCCTCACTAAAATCCAGGGGAACCAACTGCCTAACACTGTAAATAGAGTCCTTCTGTGTGTAATTTAATCTCAGTATGAATACAGCTGTTCAGCGAAGCGCTCAGATATTTTTTTAGAGAACATTAGTGACATGTTGAGAAGGTTTCTTCTACGATTGCCCTGCATTTGGCTCCAGTGCTTCATCTTTATACACACACACATACACACACAAACCTAGGCAATATGAAGACATGATTTTTATTTATTTTATATTCATTTTTTTTTTCATTATACCAACTATACATACATAACTTAATTAAAAAAAATTATAAATAAAAAAAAGGTTGCATAAGCAAAGAAATAGCACAGATTCATAAGGTCAGGTTTTTTTTTTTCCTGTGACCAATGATAATAAAGACATTTTTGCAGTATCATCCAGGATAAAATACATTTGTCTACATGACGTATCAGAAACCCCAAATGCATAGTGTGATTTCAGAAGCTTCCCTGTTAACAAACACTGTCAGGGCTATCGTATAATTTATTATTTTACTTTTTTTTTTTTTTTTTAATAAAGTGGTCTAGTGCTATGTTGCTGGACTTGTGCTGCTTGCATTTTATGGGTTAATCCTTCTGTGTATTTTTCTTTTTAAAAGAGGAGTCTGTGTAAAACTGTTTCTCTGCAGAGCATGTGCAACCTTCAGTACAGTCTTCTTATTCTTTTTCCAGCAGCTGCCAACCGTTGCATTTACTGTCCCTCACTACACCGTCCTGGATCTACTGCTCCTGTACCCGTGTATTCCGTACCTGTGTATTCACGCAAGAGACAGACTTTTAAACAAGATTGGCAAATATACTTATGCAGCCCAAGTGTGTTACACTTTTCATATTTAGCTCCAAAACTTTGGAATAGCCTTCCTGACAGTGTTCGGGGCTCAGACACAGTTTCCCAATTTCAAAGTAGACTCAAGACGCATCTCTTTAATCTGGCATACACATAATTAATTTCTTTACCTGATACTCCAGTACATCTATCCTGAATGGCAACCACGCTAATTCTTTTCACCTGCTCTTTATTTTTCCACCCATCCCGAGGCATCTGGAGATCGTGCCAGCTTCAGTAGACTGAGGCCGACCCTGCTTTGACCCAGAGGCATCCAGAGAAGGACCAACTCCAGCTGGATTCTTCTTCATTTTGGTTTGGATCTACACATGCTGCTCCTGAGCTCCCAGTGATCCAGACCCCCATCTGCCCTCTGCACCTGCTGACTCATCCCTGTGCTGAACTGGACTTTGTGTTAATTTAAATTAACTTCTGTTTATGGAACTTTCATCTGCATAACACACATGATGTTATACAATTTATGTTATCTGTTATCACCCAGATGAGAATGGGTTCCCTGTTGAGTCTGGTTCCTCTCAAGGTTTCTTCCTGTTGCCATCTCAGGGAGTTTTTCCTTGCCACTGTCGCCGTCACCCTTGGCTTGCTCATCAGGGACAATCTCATTATCTACTCACATTTTTCTTACACATATATACATTTCCATAAGTCTTCTTTTCATTTCTGTGAAGCTGCTTTGAGACAATGACCATTGTTAAAAGCGCTATAGAAATAAAATTGAATTGAATTGAATTGAATTACACTGTACGCTATGTGTTACACTGGGCTCCATCGATCTGACCAGCTTCACTGTCCCTGCTGAATAAAAGCATCCCCACAACATGATGCTGCCACCACCATGTTTCACGGATGGTGTGTTTAGGATGACGTGCAGTGTTAGTTTCCCCCCCACACATAGCGTTCTGCATTTAGGCCAAAATATTATATTTTGGTCTCATCTGACCAGAGCACCTTCTCCCATGTTTGCTCTGCCACCATACATGGCTTGTCACAAACTGCAAACGGGACTTCTTATGGCTCCCTTTTAACAGTTGCTTTCTTCTTGCCACTCTTTCATAAAGGCCAAATTTGTGGAGTGCACGACTAATAGTTTCTAGATTCTCCCATCTGAGATGTGGATCTCTGCATCTCTTACCATGGGCCTCTTGACTATTTCTCTGATTAATTTTCTTTGACTATTTCTCTTCACCCGGCCTGTCAGTTTAGCTGGACGATCATGTCTTGGTAGGTTTGCAGTAGTGGTATCCTCTTTCTATTTTCGGATGACGGATTGAACAGTAAGATTTTCAGTGCTTGGGATATTTTTTTTAATAACCTAACCTTCTTTAAACTTCTCCAGAACTTTACCTCAGACCTGTCTGGGGTGTTCCTTGCGTTTCATGATGCTGTTTATTCACTAATGTTCTCTAACAAACCTCTGAGGACTTCATAGAACAGCTGTATTTTTACTGAGATTAAATTACACACAGATGGACTCTTATTTACTAATTAGGAGCCTTCTGAAGGCAATAAGTTCCACTCGATTTTAGTGAGGAGTATCTGAGTAAAGGGGGCAGAATACAAATGCACGCCACACTTTTCTTTTCTTTTTTTTGCTAATTAAGACCATTAATTATTTTCCTTCCACTTCATAATTATGTGGCACTTACAGCATGTGTGTTTGTCCATCACATAAAATCCCAATAAAACACATTTATGTTTGTGGTTGTTACATGACAAAACTTGGAAAAGTTCAAGGGGTATGAATACTTTTGCAAGACACTTTATTTAGCTGTGATATGTACACGATACTGAATAGGAAAGAAATGAAGAGAGGCTGAATTGTTAAATGTTGCAGCTAAATGCAGGAAGGTTTATATCTAACCAGATACAGTATGAGAATATCTTTAATATTTGCTACACCAAAATGGAGGTCTGTTGTGCTTACAGTCGCAGCTCACCCAAGGCACAACAGATAAAAACTTTTTCGTTACACACACACACACACACACACACACACACACACACACACACACACACACACACAAAAGTAAACCTAAAAATCCAACACTACTATGTCCAGGTAAGATTTGTACAGCTCCTTCCAGCTCCAGTCAGCTACATCCGATTACCTGATCAGGATTTCTGAACTTTATTGTAGCCTCACAGGATCACAGATGTGCTACATGTGTTTCTGGAATGATCTGCGTGTGTGTTTTGAGCTCTCTGATATCACCCAACACATCTGGGAAGAGACCGTTGCTTAGGGCTCTAGGTTTAAAAACATGAATAAATGTGAGCTTACCTTTTCAGGTCGACAGTGGTGACGTTAAACACCACTCCCTTCAGCCAGAGGATCATGAAGAGTCGCTGGGAGAAGGGACAATTCCCTATGCTCTCTCCATCACTGCCCGCCTGCAACATGCACACACAATACAAAAGGTATTGTTTTTATACATAAAGATTTTTTAGAAATACAAAAGGCTAGTTGTCAAAGTTTAATGTCATACAACACCATCACGCACACTGGGCTATTTACCCCTTCTCTCTCTCTCTCTCTCACGCACGCACACACACACAAGCAAGATAACCTATGTAAAAGTTGTATTTTAAAAGAAAATCAATATTATATCAACAAAAATAAATCGCTTTGTTTCATCCTCATTTTATCATCTTTCTTTCATATCCCGCCTCCCACCTCTCCGTACAACCAAGTACCATGCCGTGATACACACATGCAGAGGGGGAGGATTCAAGATTGTGGGAGAGTTTATATCAAGTTTGTTCAGGAATGTGAGAGTTCTGCAATATTTATATAGCGGTATGATGAGGTAACACAGACACACAAGAACATCACACACAGTTAAAGAAAATTTTACTGCCACATTCCTGCGTCTCTTTGTCTAACACACGGCTCTCCTGCAATATTAATATTACTGAGAGAAGATAAGAAAGAAAGAATTCTGCTCTGAGTTTCTGTCAGAGAGAGAAAGAACTTTTGAGAGAGAGAAAGAAAGAGAGAAAGAGAGAGAGACAGTTTGTATGTGTGTGTATATATAAACACATGGGAACAATAAATCCTTAAAGAAAAAATGAAAGAAAAGACTAGACAAGACTAAAATGGTTGACTTTATAAACAACAAGAGTTAATGTCTCTCCCAAAAAGACAGGATTGAGAAAACATTCCACAGTAGTCTTGCTGATGAATTTTCTTATGTCTAGTCAGGGCAAAGCATTTCCGATGAGACAGAAGTCAATGAGAGAGAGAGAGAGAGAGAGAGAGAGAGAGAGAGAGAGAGAGAGAGAGAGAAAGAGAGTTTCTTTTCCCTTTCACACAGCCTGTCCAAGGCAAGAATATTAGAGTCACTGCAGGATCGGGGCTCGTTGCTGTCGAGCCTTTAAGCGAGAGCGGAGGCAGTAAAGGGCGAGATGAGATCTGCGTCTGCCATCAGGGAACCTGGGTGTGGTGTTTGGAGGAAAATTAAAATCAGCGATCAGTTAGCAGATAATTGTATGAGTGTATCGGGGGGAACGGCAGTGAACTGGGGAGATGGCGAAGTCTGGGAGCTCCTCCCCCTCTGAGCAGAGAACTGCATTTGGTGAATGATGTAAATGTGCATGGCAGGTGAAAGCACTTCAGGTGTATGCAGTATTTCTGACGTGTGCTGTACGTCATGCTAGACGGTTGTGTTATTTGTCACGTCTCCGTCACGCCTCTGAGTCGAGGACTCTAGCACTCCTTAAAAGCACACACCGAGCAGGATTTACTCCAGACCTCCAGACTGCTGGCTTCAGGGTGAATTATCAAACACTATGCTAAGGGTCTTCTTATCGAGTTTAAAGTGAGAGTGAGAGAGAACTGAACTAAACTAAACAGAGATAAAGTGAGAGAGAGGGAGAGAGAGACAGAGAGAATCACAGCATGACAGAAAGAGATAGGACAGTTACAGTGTGAGAAAGAGAGAAAGAAAGAGAGAGAGACTATCACAAAGATGGCAGATAAGACAGGCAGAGAAAGAAAAGGCAAAAGCAAGAGAGAGAAGACTAAGAGAAAAAGAAAAAAATATTCAAGAAGGTTCAAGAAACAGACGGAAAGCAGAAAGAGCAAAGGAGAGAGATTGAGAGACAGAGTGAGAGAGAGAGATAGAGCATGAGATAGAGACGAAGATAAAACAAAATGACACTCAGTATACATGCATGGCTTGAGAAGCTAGCCTGGCTAAACTGGATTTATATTGTCCGATCTCTATTGTACTAAATTTTTATCCACAGAGTCGGACCAGCAATCCCAGACACTGGTTGGACACAAAGTAAAGCGTACATCATGTACGAAATTTACAGCTCTGTAAAGTTGTCCATGATTTCACCACTCAACATGATACCAGTTTGCCGCTAGCTAACTTGTTTGTTGATTGTTTTGGTCTATGGCGTAGAAGGTCACCTGGACATACAATACTACCAAGCTGAAAAGGGGGATATAAATAATCAATAAATCGATCCCCCTTCCGTGTTCGTATAATGGGACATAAGAGCAGTAGCCCAATTAAATGACTGATTCGAGCTGTAACTGTAGCTCCGCTTAACTGTGCATGTGAACATACTGAGTGAGAGACAAACAGGGAGTCATACAGAAACATAGTGAGACAAACAGGTCATGCCCTGATGATGAATTTGTTAAGCTTTAATCAGGCCCAAGCATTTCCTCTGGCACAGAAAACTGCATCCAAAAGTGCATGCACACCCGCACACACATACACATGCACACTCCTGCCAAGTGGTAATACACAGTGCTGAGAGTGTGAAACGTTTATGTAAGTGTCTCGGTGCATCCTGCTGATTCACTTCACTGCAGAGGGGGAAAAAAAACTCACCATCATCATTATTGTGACCATCATCTTTATCTTCCCCATTGTCAACATCATTAACACCACTTTCAGGATTGAGGAGGCGGGGCTAGTCTTAAGAAAGCTTTTGTGTGTGTGTGTGTGTGTGTGTGTGTGTGTGTGTGTGTGTGTGTGTGTGTGTGTGTCTGAGACAGGCTTTGGCCCCAGGCTCTCACAGAGCATCTGCTGCCTCAATAGCCTCTTCTAGAGGAAGAAAGAGGCGCCACATTCACACATTCTGGAACCATACAAACACACACACAAACATGGCCATCTGGAAGAGCATTCTTTGCAAACACACACATCCAGTCATCACAGTGCCCTTTTGTTCAACACCTCCACCTGAAAAAAAAAATCATCTAATTAAAAAAAAAAAAAAAAGAGTGCAGACAGGGGGCAAGAATAAGAAAAAAAAGAGAGAGATAAAGAAAGATTAGAGTGAGAGACAGGGGGCGAGTAGACCTAGTGTGTGTCATGCGTGTGTGCGTGTGTGTGTGAGAGAGAGAGATCAACAGACAGACAGTGAGGAAGATAGAAAGCGAGACAGACAAAGAAAGAAAGAAAGATGTTTAGCACCCTGCACCATGTATGGTGAAACGTTACCATGGTAACGTAAAGGAGGAGGAGCATACACAATCACGCCTACTTTATGCAAATCTATTTGTAATATGAAAATGTGCCGGCAGTGTTTCAGAATGATGGATGACTGAACATGACAGGATAGACTCACGAATACACATCTAGTCTCACGCGATTTTCACTGATTTTACAGTGCGAACGCCCCCCCAGCCAAACACACACACACACACACCAACTTATTCAAATTAGGTTAACCATCCTAATGAGCACAGCTGTCCAACAGAGATAGTGAGTCTTGCCATGCTCACAGTGTGTGCTTGTGTGTGTGTGTGTGCATGTGTGTGTGTGCGCGTGTGTGCGCGTGTGTGCGCGCGTGTGTGTGCGTGTGTGTGTGTGTGCATGTGCGTGTGCATGTGTGTGTGTGTGTGTGTGTGTGTGTGTGTGTGTGTGTGCGTGTGCATGTGTGTCCACATGTGCTCTGAACCAGAAACTGTGCTCATTGAGTGCATGTCATGATGGATGTACGGCATGAATGGAGGAGGGGTGGAGTGGGGTTGAGCGAGCATGTATCCACACACACACAAACTCACAGAGCAATATAATATAATGCATAGAGTATGTTGTGTAGAGTGTAGTGTATAGTGTATAGAAGGGGTTCGGAGCCCTGCTCTACACGCTTATGTTGCTCTGCCGCACACACGCACACACACTTCTATTAAAAAAAAGGTTCTTAATTAGCTGATTAGTTAAATCAGGTTTGCTGAGGTCAGGGGGCCTCCTGGACCAGGGTTGGGAACGACTGATGCATAGTGTACAGGTTGAAGTGTGTAGTGTATGGTGTATAGGGTTTAGGTTTTATGACTTAGTGTATGGGGTGTAGGGTGTAGACCGTTCTATCTGGACCCTAATGCTTTCTTGATAAATGAGAATGAATATATCAGTAATCTAGCACCTCTATCCTCATAGTGGACGTGGCAATGCACATTACTCACCAGATCCAATCAATGCAATAATTTACTGTTTATATACAGGCTGTGCAGACGAAACAGAAACCAAAGTGTGACAGTATCGCTTTCTTCAAGAAAAGGAAACAAGACTATGAAAACTGAACCGTCAAAGATGAACAAACAGACCAATATATGTCTATTTATCCTGCATGAAGTTTAAAAGCAGTTTGTCTCATATGTTACGAAACTGTGGCGCTTATAAAAAGCAGTGACATGAGGCACCACTAGGAGTCTCGAGTCATTAGAGTAAACACATCCGCAGCAGTCTGAGGTGAGGTTGTGTAAAATAGTGGATGGGGTGTAGGTTATAGGGTTTAGTGTATAGAATATGGAGTGCGGGTTATAGGGTGTAGCGTATGGGGTTTAGTGTATAGAGTATAGGGTGCAGGGTGTAGGCTGTAATGTTAGTGTAAAAGGAATGGGTTGTAGGCTATAGGGTGTAGGGTATAGAGTGTAGTATATAGGGTTTAGTGTACAGAGTATAGGGTATAGATTATAGGTTTAATGTATAGGTTTTAGGTTGTAGAGTATAATGTTTAGTGTATAGGGTATGGTCTGTAGGTTATAGGATGTAGGGTATAGGGTTTAGTGTTTAGATTATAGAATTTAGTGTACAGGGTATGGGATGTAGTTTGAAATGTGTAAGGTATAAGGTTTAGTGTATAGGGTAAGAGGTGTAGGCTATAGGGTATATACTATAAGGTTTAGTGTACAGGGTACGAGGTATAGTTATAGAGGATATACAATAGGGTTTAGTGTATAGGGTATGGGGCATAGAGTACGGAGTGTAGGGTGTAGTGTACACAAACCCATTTCCAAAGGTTAGCTGGCGAAATCAGCACCAGTAACACAACCAATCTGTGTGTGCGTGTGTGTGTTTGTGTGTGCGCGCGCACTGGGGCATTCCTTTCTTCTGTACTGGAGCACTAAATTTAGCTCTTCAACTGGCAAACAATTCTAATGAGACTCTTGACCACACATTTACCCAAAAAGGAGAGAGAGAGAGAGAGAGAGAGAGAGAGAGAGAGAGAGAGAGAAACAGAGAAAGAGAGAGGGGAGGGAGAAGGAGAGAGGGAGGGTGAGATTTTGTCTCCCAATAAACAGCTATGTGTCAACACAAAACAGGAGTGTGTCGGTAGCTCTTAAGTCTCTCTCCCTCTCTCTGTGATTGTATATGTGTGCACATGTGTGTTTACTCCCAGTGTGAGTCAGTAAAGTGAGTGTGTGTGTGTGTCTGTGTGTGTGTGAGACAGAGAGCTATGTGTGATACATAGTAAATTCAAATCAAATTCAAATTTTATTTGTCACATACACAGTCATACACAGTACGATATGCAGTGAAATGCTTATACGACCGCTCCGTGACCTTAAATAATTTTTACAAAAAAATTAAATGATGTATGATGAAAGGAGATGATCAGGCGTGTAAGTAAATCCTAAAGGATTACTACTGTCCTTAGTTTCTTCTATAAACACACAAACGCACACATTTCTGTCTGTAGACAGTGTTTATCTCATGTCTGGGAGTGCTCGCGTCTGAGTTTGAAGATGGACAGAGACCGAGACGATGCGGCTGAGGCTCCACCCAGTCACTGCAGGGCCAGGACACTCCGAGTTTATATAGTGTGTCTTAAATCGCAGAGCTAGGCTGTGTGACTGTGGGAACTCACAACCACAAAAGTATACAACACACACTCATACATAAGGCATTCATCACTCAGAGAGAGAAACAGAAAGAGACAAACTTATATCCAGGAAGTGAGGGAAAATGGAGAGAGATGGTAGAAGTCAGACAGGTAAATAAAAACAAGACAGCAACACAGAAAAGGAGAGAGGAAAGAGAAAAGGATGGAAAGAAATTCATGTAGAGACAAATACTAAAAAACAAATTGAAGAGAGATGGGGGGGGGGAAGTGTATGCGGGGGAGACATGCTACCATGTCCAGTCTGACCTCGTCTAGCCTGAACATTTTTTACAGTCTGATCCAGCTGAACAAACACAGGAATCAACAGAAAGCCAAAAGGCAGTGTGGCTAACAGAAAGGAGTAGAAGAAAAAAAATGGAGGGAGAGAGAGAGAGAGAGAAAAAGTGAAAGAGACTAGAAGTCTTTACATCTAAATTTCAGCCTCTGTATAGTAGCTGTGGACAAGGTGTGGGTGGGTTGAGGGGTTGGTCAAGGGATGAGGTGAGATTGAGGTCAGTGAGGTAAGTAAGTGTGTGTGTGTGTGGGGGGGGGGGGTGCAAGGTGTTTATCTTGCTATTCTTCAAGCAAATAAAATTGAACGGTAGAGCAACATGAGAAAAGTACAGTCTAAAAATAATCCTCCTATTTGAAATCCAGTGAGTGAATTAAATATGCAAAAAAATTAATCTGCTAGAGCACAAATATCAAATTATTCTACTGTCTTTGTTTGGATACAACACCCAAACTCGTGTCTTAAACCAAGAGAAAGTACAAGAAAGATTGATGACCGTATGGCCTGTGGTTCCATGGGGAAGAGGGGCGGAGTACAGGGGAGAGGTGCCAGATATACATACAGTAGCACATGTAGTGTAGAGCTGATCGATTTTTAACTGCTGGACAAAAATCTCTAAAACCAAAGCTGTTCTTGCTGTGTCTTTGTAATCATCTTTCTCTATCTTGTTTTATCTATTTTTCCCTTTTCATTCCTTCTCTCTCACTGACCACTCCCTCTCTCTTTATCCTTTTATCCCTCCCTTCATCCCATTTACTTCAACTTTCTAGTTTTAGGTTTGACTCATTTCCTGCCATTTATTTCACAAGAAATGCCTCATTAGTGGTAAACTTCCTGAGAGAGAGAAGTAAGGGAGAAAATAGAGAGAGAGAAGGAAAAAACACTCTGCTTCAGCCTAAAACCATGGAAGGTCAAAACCATGCTCTCCTTTTCTCCAATAACACGTTTTCATACCTGTGTAACTTATCATCACGTGCTGATGGTTGTTGTCATACACTATATTTTTTTCCTGTGGTAAAGTATGAACACTGGTCCGATCTGGAAAGCTCATGACATCCTCTTTTGGTTTAACTTCAGCTGAACCACACCACTTACATAAGCTCACCGAGCTTGAGACCACATGTCCATTAACATAATTATGTCATCTTCTCAACAATCATCATCATTAGTGAGCATCTACACATCAGATGTCATCATTATTTCTTTATCAACCCTAGACCGAACTTTATTTCAGTACTGGATGCCTTCTGAACCTGGATACACACTGTCCTGTTCAGAATCCAGCTGCTGTTTGACGTCCCTTATTTTTGGGGGCAGTGCTCCTGGAATGTTCCACAGAACTTGTTGGATTCATGATGTACGCATGTCGGAGTATATGATATAATAAGTCATGCCTGGAATAATATAGGTGTGGGACGTTTAATGTATATGATATAATAAGTCATGCCTGGAATAATATAGGTGTGGGACGTTTAATGTTTTTTTTTTTTTTTTTTTAAATAACTACATCTTATATCTCTAGCTAGCTTACAGTGCTAACTAGCTAGCTGTGTTCACCAAACAGTACTTTGATATTTTTCATATTGACAGATAAACAAGTGAACAATGCGCAATGTGCTAAAAGGTTATGATGTAATTTTATGTTACTATTATTCCATGGAGTTCTATGTAAAATAGCTTATTCTTTTATTAAAGGTGTCTGAAGAAAAACAAAGCTTGCACTGAAGAAGGGGAGATTGTTAACGATATGAGACTGTAACTAACACAAAGATGTGTATGTAGCTCTGCACCAAAAACATACATTTTAAATAAAAAGTACTGGAAGTCGTGTAGCTGAACATTTTTGGATACGTCAATTATCAAAACTGAACCCAGGACAGGTCATGTCCCGTCCTTTCACACGACAACAGTAACAATAGCTATGTGTGTAAACTAGGTGCAGATTAGGTTTCTTCTGTAAACTTGGATTTTAACTCAATATGAGTATCATGATACAAGTTCCGATACAATATTCTTGTGGTATTGTCCACACTTTTTGCAAACACAGCTTCACACTATTCGTAAGCTTTTCAGTTATTCACACTGACAGGTGCTAAGAGCTGGACACTGACACAAGTGAGTATTTTTAAACTTGATTCTGTATCACGAGTGTGTTAGACACTGCATGACTCGGATACGTAGGATGAGAACAGAGTGAGACAAGTTTTCCGCGGGACACTGGAGTTTCTAAGATAAAAGACAAAATGAGTGAACGTGCTTGATTAAAGTCAGGCTTTATGAAGGGTTTATGCACTTTTCATATGGTCTTTTACAGACAGGATCTCTCTCTCCTTCTCTCACACACGGGAAAATAATTAACACCGCCAGGCCTCTTGAGGTGTTTTTATGAGAGAGCGGTGGTGAGTAAAATCTGCCTCTTCAGCTGCTCGTCTGCTGACCGTCACATTTCCTCCACGTGGAACACAGAGAGTCCTGACCTTGCTTTCACACAGCACCCATTTTCTCTCCTTACATGGCACAAACTGATGGACGTTGCTCTTGTGCTTTGACTGCCATTTGCATAATTCTGGGCCAAATGTTCTTTGTCACCCGGCCACACCCATTTCACCTGCCACGTCTCTTGTAAAAAAATGTAAAAAAAAAGGTGAAAAATGTACAGCTGCAGAATGAACGCAAACTTGCCTATACAACCATCTAATATACTGTATGATACTGTACCATCCATTGTGTGCGTTTAACTTTGTCTATTGCAGTGTTATGAGTCCTATTGAATCACAGTTCATCCAATCGGTGTGTGACAATACGATATGATTCATATCAGACTCAGTAGTATCAACTGTCTAATCACTGCTTAAAGAATCGAATCATTGGCTAAAGGATTGAATCATTCCCTGAAGAATCTAACTGGATTTCATGGTGTTCTCAGATGCTGAATCTTTGTCTGAAAGAATCGACTCGTCGCCAATAGAATCAAATGGCATCACATGAGATTCATTGTTATTGTCAAATATTTAATCATTGACTGCAGAATCAATAACTCACCTAAAGAATCAAATTGAGTCGTATTAGATTAAAATTCAAGATTCAAGATATTATACTTCTAGATTATTAAAAAAAAAAACTCTTAGATATTATTGACAAACGCTACATAAATTCCTGACTGTGTATATTACCTGTAATAAGCTTGTGATTAAATAACTTCACAGGTCCATACTGTGATTTTGGTTTTTATGCAATTAATGGTGCAGCACTAATCACTGCCTAAAAACTTTAACTGTTTCAGATTTAGTAGTATCCTCACATATCAAATCATGGCCTAAAGAACTGACTCATGGCCTAAAGAATCAAAGTGACATTGTTGCCTATGGAATTGCCTCAATTTTTATAAGCTTCAGAGGCATCATTGAAAATTAAATTGTTGCCTAAAGAATCAAATCAAACAATATCATTATATAGGGGTAGTGTCAAATATTGAGAAATTGCCTTATGATTGCCTTAAATTTTCCAATGAGAAGAACTGAATCAGATTAACCAGAATTTGTCTAAGCTGTTTACACATAAACAGAAGTGAGTGGAAAAAATAGAAATTTGTATTGCCAAACTATCACATATACACACACACACACACACGCGCGCACACACGCGCACACACACGCGCGCACACACGCGCGCACACACGCGCGCACACGCGCGCACACGCGCGCACACACGCGCACACACACACACACACAGAGGAAAGAACCCTTCTCATTCTTCGTCCCCTTCAACCTGACCACATGCTAGCAATCTGACACCCATGCAGGAATGTGTTTACACTGGGTTACATGATCCATCACAAAATTCACATAAAAAAAAAGAGATGTATTTCATCTGAGCTCACTTTAATGACATCGTCAGCTCTGTATTGTCTAAACTTTTTTCTTTATGGCCCTTACAATGGCTGTGTCAACAGATCTGCACTCATTGCATCAGACAGAGGCTGCATCATACAGCATGAGCCGGTCCTGTGACTCGAACAAATAATTAAACTCAAGAGCCGGGGCAAACAGAGCCCGAGTTATGGATCAACAAATGCTGGCTCTGTGGCATGACCCTTCAGTGAGGTAAACGCCGCAGTTTCTATACTGACACACTGGGTGTCACGGATCATCCTCAGGAAACGCCTGTGCTGCTCTTTGCCTTAGTTTTGAAAACAAACATGTCTTGTGCCTCCAAAACAACTGCATCTCGTTGTAAAAGGGTGACCTTCCGATTATGGATTCAAAAGTCTAATCTGGGTCTGTGTCAGATTGTTGTGCTACACTCAGGCGTTAGGAAGTTGAAGCTCTTTTTATAAGCTTTCGTTTTGAGCTAAAAGCATCTCATGACCAGGTGAGATTAAAACAGGTGTGGGAGAGACGATAAAACAATAAAATGTTCAGTACACAGTGACGAACACAGTGGGAGAAGAAAATATCTGGGAATTTTTCACTACCTTGAAATATTTTTGTTTTATATTTAAACAAACCAGACACTAGAACTTAGTGTTAGTATCAATAAATCGTAGTGTCATTTTTCGGAAACGTGTGCCATAAAAACAAACTACCATCAGGGTTGCATCCTTCATTAAAAAAGGAGAGGGTGAGAAATGTTTGATGTCTTAATATTAGCATTTGTCACAGAGTATGAGATCGCAATAATGTTTAATAAACTTTCTGATCAACAATGTGCTACTTTCAAGATCCTATAGAGAAAAATTAGTATGCCCAACTCAAGTGTTGGGCATGACATGTTTAAAATTGTTGTCACCTGGGGTAACATATTTTGTATTCGTCTGTGAGCCCTCTTCTGCATATATGATCACAGACACCCACAATTTCTTAGCATCACTGTGAGAGTGCCAAAACAGAAATATGCCCCTCTCACCCAGACAGCATGGCCAATTTATATTCACATTTACAGCCTTTGGTAGACACTCTTATCCGGAGAAACTTATATTTTTATGTGATCATTGTACATCTGAGCATTTGAGGGTTAAGGGCCTTGGCTCAAAGTCGCGCAACTTGGTAGTGGTGGGGTTTGAACCCGACCCCTCTGATTAGTAGTCCAATGACTTAACCACTTTTTCCCCCTGAGCACAGATTGCAATCACACGGCGAACACAAAACACCAGATAAAAAAATAGTTAACCTGCACAAATTAAGTACTAGGTATAAAAACAAACCTTCAAATGTTCTGTATGGAAAAATGTCTTCAAGCTTGTTAGATCACAGGAAGAAAGTTGACCTTGAGAGGGCAATCATTCCAAAACATATTATGTAGGAAAAAATAACCGTCATAAAGACGGATATGTTGAGAGTTCTTGGTGAATGTCTCATGTTTTTTGAATCCTCCTTTTACTCGATTTCTGCAAAGGTAAACCCGTCTTATCAATCTGACCATGAAGGGACGCGCCTCTTGAGCAGCCTCGTCTCAAGTGAAACGTGATAACGGACAATTGTAAAAATATTTGCACTGATAACACTGCAACATCATGTCCCATCTTATCCACTGCCTCTGTAGGGGTGTGTGCGGTTACCATGACAACCAGAAACTGCGGCAGGAAGAAAAGAAAGCTGAGGTAGCATTCTCTGATGAACGTGTCCACGTGTAGAACAGCCTGTGGTGAAGGAGCTGTGATCATTGCTTGCTCTGGTGTGTAAACACAGAACCGGTATTCTGCGTGCACACACACAGACACAAAAAAAGAGAAGGAGCTACAGTGGGATCGAGAGAGAGGGAGGGAAGGCGTGGTGCAGGACTCACAAAGCTCCTGCTTTGTTTAGACACAATGCAGAAATAATTACACTGGAGATCAGGAATCATCTGATGATTCAGGGAGAGGAGAAGACGAGACTGCGGAACGGATCGGCGTGACAACATCGTTCCGGAGGGAGAGAGGCAAAAAATAAAAGAAGAAAGCAAGAACATGCCTACGGATGACCTTTAAAATCCTTGCAGCAGAATGGAGTTTTGTTAAAGCAAAAGTTTTGACACGAGTCGCTGTTAGCCTCCTGTTTAACACGCCAGAGAAATAAACTGCAGAAGTCATAAATCTCCATCTTTCACGCACACAGAAACACACACTGCATACGTGTTAACTTCCTTCCTGAGCATGAAAACATGCACATGGCAAATAAAGGATGGTCTTTTTATTAAAAACCTTGGTGTGAAAAAAGGAATGGGGGAAATCCTTCTGAGGGAACACCCCCCACCCCGCCCCCATTCAAGCAACGTGGGGCCTGCAGTGCTCAGATAAACACCACATGCATAACCCAATATTTTGTACAACTTGGATAAATATGTATCCATCACACACATCTTACCATTAAAACATCATCCTACACTTGTTACTATGAATACAGCGATGCAAATTATTATACTCTTGGCATTCTCATGTTGGCGGATTTTAGACAAGCTTGCTTTCATTGACAAACTACGAGTAAAGTGCTTTAAGCTTTCTTACACATACTGCACATCACCTTAAAGATGCCCACAAATGGCTACCGACTGAAAGTGGAGAGAGAGAGAGAGAGAGAGAGAGAGAAGGCCCATTCCACAAAGGGAGTACAAACCTGATAATGATTGAACAGAAATCACATTGATTCAAATTCTATGTTTGCACATTTTATTAAAAAATATTTTCGCACTACCAGAGTTTTATTGTCAGCCATCTTTAAGAAAGTGCGATTTTTGGCAAAACAATTGTATTGTTTTAAGCTGACTAAGCAAACAGTATGCCTTCTTAAGACAATCCTCGACCATCAATGATTCAAAAGTCATTTTTGGCTTTATGAATTTGTGAAATGCACTCAGCAGAAACTGTACTTCAAATACGGAATTGTGATCTGTTCCAGGGCTAGTAATATGCCGTACGATAGTCTCACAATTAATATACATGATTATGGGACACTGACAGGTTGAAGAGCATCTGTACATTTTGCTTGTTATGGTCACACAATTTAGGGACAGATCAAGTCGGATTAAGGACAGTCTAAGCTCAGTATTAAATACAGCTCCCTGTAGAGATTTTTTTTAAAGCCACAATAAACAAAAGGAATGAAAGCTCAACTAGAGAAAATATGAAAGTTTAAAACTGCATTTGTCACTTTAAAACTCTCGCTGGAGTACAACTTCAGACAGATTCCTCGAAAATGTATCCCAGTCCAGAGAGAGGCACAGTGCTCTCCTGGAGTCAGCAAAAATACTTCAAACTCCCTGCAGGCCACATGTAGGAGGAGGCCGGAGTGAGAGAGAAGAAACACCAAGACCCTGTACAAGGGTGAGATAGGAATTTCTAAGTTCTGGAGGTGTAAGACGAAAATGAAAGATTCTCCATTTTGGGGAACATTTCATACTTTGCAGGATCACAGAAAGTCTTGTGATAGTTGCTCAGACCAAACAACAGCTTATCTTGAAAACATCTTTTTGCTTGTTACCAGATCTTATGCAACTGTGAGTGAATTCAGACTTATTCCCAGCTCCACCCCTCATTCCCCTCTTTTTCTTCCCCCTGTGCACCCCTTTCCACCCCCTTCTCCCTCAGCCATTTTCCCGCTCTCTTCCAAAACGCAGAACTTCTAGAAAGACAAAAGCTAGACGCAGCAAGAAAGAAAAAGCGAGAAAGAAGGCAAGGGCAAACGTGAGGTCTCAATATTTCCATCAAACATCATAGGGTGGAAACCTTTCTTAACTGCTGTCCTCTTTCCGAGATTGTGCGTTATTCCTGTTTAATACCAGCAATTTCGGCAAACCGCCCTTCAACAGGAATGACAGTGCGGTACCAGAAGACGACTGTGGCCCCACCTATTCTTTTATTTTTGGTACTTTTAGTACTTTATCCATATGACAGTTAGCCCACGAGTTACTTTAAAGCCACCTAACATTAGAGATATTTTTCCACAAAACATCCAGCGTGATGGCAAAGGTGTTCAAGCTTGGATGACAACGCTGGTTACCATGGTGACATTTTGGGAAAAATAATCAACCATGCCATGATGTAATAAAGCGAAGTCACAGGGTCACTGTTGCACGTCCAAACTCTTTTATTCCTCTTATACCAGAGGAACTTGCCTACTATACAAATGTACATTTATTTAACAAAAAACAACAGAATATACAGTACTTGTAATCCATGTTCCTGTTATCGCTTATATCAGCTACTTCTCCTTTCTCTCATTAAGTTAATGAGCCAAATGAACAAACAAACAAAAGTGTTACACTGGCAAGCACCCACAAAAAATCCCTACTTATATTGGCAAAAAAGTCTATCATTTCATTTTTTTTTAATCAACCAACAAGAACACAGAACTTGAGAGTGTGACAGTATAAGCTATCCTTGTATTACACTTACAAATATGAAATTGAAGGACTTTTGATAATTAAACAAGCCAAAGACAAAAAATGTGACAATACACTCTTCCATGCTACTTATAACAACAATATTAGTATCCTGAGGTAATCTTGCTGTAGAACCGCAACAATACATCATAAAAAATGACCCATAATTGTTCTACTTGAAAAAAAAAAAATATATATATATATATATATATATATATATATATATATATATATATGTCGAGGACTTAAAAGTAAATGTAATAAAAAATATAAAATGTAATATATCTCACGCTGTATGTGTGTTATGTGTCAGACCTAATTATCGTTAGTTAACGACAAACCAGCGATAAAGGTGATTTCCTTTTAAACATAACAATAAAACAACAAAAACAACAACAAAACCTTTATCCCATAACCATAATCTGATAAAATTGTAAAATTATTTTAATAACCCATTTTGACCAAAAGCCCGTTTTCTTTTTAGTTTAAACATATTTAGACGGTAAAGATTTCTTATTATTATTATTATTATTATTATTATTATTAACGATTTAAGCTCGTGCACTGCGGCTGGCGTTGCTTTCTAACGGTTTTTTTTTCCCTCGGCATCAAATCAGGCTCTTGAAACTGACAAAAAAGAAAACAATTATTAGTGACTTACCTTCACAAAAAGCTCGATAACGGGCTCGTTATCGCCCTGTCCGTTCTGCGGTACCGACAGAGACATTCCCGAACTTTCCGTCTCTAATTTGGTTTAAAGAAAAGAAAAAAAACGATAGAAAAACGCATAAACACAGGCGCGCGCCCAGAAGGTGGTCCTCGCGCAAACTTTCCCCAGCGCTGAGTAAGGTTAGCTTTGTAGCTAACGCACTGTCTCCTTTAGAGAGCTAAACAATTGCGATAATTTGCTATTCCAAACTGTTAATATATATTTATTTATATATTCTTTTTTCACAGATTCGGGGTTAGGGATCAGCTCGTCATCGCTAGTCGCCGATGCAGCCACTCAGAGTGTGTGTGTGTGTGTGTGTGTGTCTGCTGAGACTTGAGGGCGGGATGACTGGGCATGGGGATGTGGACGAGGGAGGAGCGGGGGGGAAAAACCAACGGGAATATTTAAAGGCGTGACGTCATTTCGAAGGTCGAACAAAAAGAATGGGTGGGGTTTAGGAGGAAGAAGGGGCGCTGAATCTGCGCTGTGAAAAGCTAAAAGGGACCAAATTGTGGCCTGAACTCTCTCTCACACACACATTGTCTTGAGTTCTAACCAAGATTTGCTCATATCTTCATATTTGCCACGCCAAAATCTTTTTCATCTTGACCGTGTATATTCTTGGACGTCGCAACTGTGATTTCAACCAAAATATCTCTGACGCCCTCTAGTGGCTGACTGCAGTACAATTTATAAACCCTACCACTCGGTTCCCAAGTGAAATAAGTTCTGTAGATGATGGAATGTGACCGTATGTAATAAAAAAAAATACAATAGCCTAGCTTGACACTGCTCTTGTTCTTAAATAGTCTAACACAGAATTATTTAAAATAATTTCCAGGAAAACCCTTACTATCCAATTAGCTATTAAAGACCAGGCTGGAACTCGGTTGAGATTTATACAAACACTTGTTCAATCAATATTTTTCTTCATAAAGTCATAATTTGCAACTGCATAGATTTTCAGTTTCCACAATCGGACCAACAATTTAAGAAATAGTGCATGGAGTTTGCATGTTCTCCCATTGCTTGGTGGGTTTCCTCTGGGTACACTGGTGTCCTCCCAAAGTCCAAAAACATACAGATTAGAGTAATTGGTGTTCCCAAATTGCGCATCCTACAACGGCCATTAATACGGGAATAAATACAATGGCCACCATTGGCCTTCATGGATGGATGGATGGATGGATGGATATTTCACAGATACAAGCTGATGTTTTGCTGATTCGCTTGCCTTTTCTAGGAATAACCTAATCACAGTACTGCAGTGATTTAGTGTAACATACTGTCTATGTATATCCCAGCTCTGTCAATTTCTGGCTTAGGATCGGCCAGAGGGTATTATAAACTTTCCTCCAACTCACTAATCCCTGGGAATGCGCTGTTACCATAGAAACGATAACATAGTATTGTGGCATTAATTATCATATAAGTGGCATTAATGTCAGAATAAACTTTTTTTTTCAAAAGCACTATTGTCAGAGCCGCAGTTAAATAAAATTAATCAACACCTTCTGAGCAATCAGAGTCTTCAATTCAACTTGACATTCTAGGATGAAGATTGACACATATGATTTTTACTTTGGATATACAATGAGGGTTAATCACTTTGTCTGTCCTGGCTGCTAAAGATAAACTTGCTAAGGGTTTGTATGGTTTCCTGGGGGACGCCAAGGAGACATAGACACACAGACAGACACACACCCATACACAGAGTTATCTTATCTCTCAGCTACGCAGGGGTAAGTCCTGGAACCTTGTGATAAAACACAATAAAATCTCTGGTCAATTCACAGTTTTCAGTAATAATTTAGTAATATATGTGATTTTTCAAGACTGCTTTTTAAAAAAAACACACATTGTCTTAATTATTATTTCCCAGGACATTGTGACACAGCTACTTTCTGTGATACATAAGAACAGACTAATAATGTCTAAGGCACATTAAAAAACAAAAAAATATAGTTACAAGCAACAATGACTATGCCCAAGCACCAGTGCTATCGCAACCCGACCGCGCCACACAACCTTTGGGCCTTTTGAGTATGTTAAGACCACCAAAATGACAAGACCGCCTGGGTGCACCGCACAACCTGTGTGCTTTTTGAACACACTAAGACCCGGACACTGATGTCACTGCATATGGCATAAGTTTAAGGCATCGTAACCGCTGGATGGGTCATTCTGGTGCTCTCAGGTGTGTGTGCTGATAACATAAATGCGCATTTTGCGAATGACAAAAGGGCCCGAATAATTAAAACAAATACTACTAAAAAAAAAAAATCCTTCGATGAACAAGAGGGCCCTCACACATTTATGACATCAGCACTATTAAAACGCGAACAATGATGAAGTCATAGTCATGTCAGCATCGTGCTGTCATAGTGCTTGGGCCCTAAATATGTATTTTGGTTAAAATTTAAACAATAGTATTTTAACCAATTTACTTGGTTAAATTAACTGGAAAAAGTAAAAACAAGCCATTCCTGTTTGCATTTGATGGGATCTTTAAAAAAAAAAAAAAAAAAAAATCTGCACTATAGCCATTTCGCAACATACTTAAATTCTGACATCAACAAGCATGACTTAAGACGAATGCTTGCTTATGTTTTTTATTTATTTACTATGACCTGTGAAGAAATCTTCTGGTGAATGAAGACATAAAGATTGACTTTTACAGAATACCTTAAGCACTACAGTGATGAGACCCTCAGCCGCAGTAAAATATTTAAATGGTGCAAACATTTAAAAAAAGGCTGTTTGTCTGTGAATGACAATTCTGGCCGAAGTCGCTCAGAGCCCACTGCAGTCGATCCCTGAACATTCAGCAAGTGGAACGCCTGATCCTTGAAAATCAACATCTAACTTTTTACTCTCTGGACTGTTCTGGTATTCTGCACAATCAAAAGTCTCACTTTGACTTGAACACCACTGGTAGTTTTAAAGTTCGCCTTGTATAGGCAATTTATAGTCTATCCATCATAGGGTGCAGGTTTGCTTTTTTGCAAAAAGAGTAGTATAAAGCTAATACCCAACAGCAATGTGAAAATATGTGGAGAGAGCATGTAGTGCTGTAATTGCAAATCAGAGTTATTACACCAAATACTGATTTCTTAAATGTTATCCCACTAATACATGCACCTGTAAGGAACAAAAAATATATATATTTTTTCAGTGGTCTTTTTAAAAAAAAAATTTTTTTAGAGCTGTACATTAAATAGAACCAATCAAGTCCAAGGCTGAGCTTTTAACATACGGGCATGTAATAAAACCAGACAAGCCCATCATTTAAAACTATTGAAAAAGAAACAGCGGCATGGTCAAAGACCACTGCAATAAGACGTTGACAACACTGATATTGTGACAATAGCTTGCATGGCATAAGAATGTTATTGTGTGATATACAGTACTCTACTGAACAGACAGTGCTTTGCAAAAGCATTCATACCCCTTGAACTTTTACATAAAATCCCAATAAAATACATTTGTAGTTGTAAAGTGACAAAATGTGGAAAAGACACATAATGGTGACATGGAAGGAAAAGTTTTTTTTTTTACAAATAAAAATCGGAAGTGTTGTGTGCATATGTATTTTCCGCCACACAGTTTGACAAAAAAAAAAAAGTTTAATTTTGGACCTATGTGACGTGGAAGAAACATTTTAATAATGCAAGCTGTGACGGCTTTACAGAACTGCAGTGTTTATACGAAGATTCAAATACAGATTGACTATTTACTACTAAAGTGATTTCAGAAGGCAGTACCACTGGATTTTAGTTAGAGGAAACCAGAGTAAAGCACGCATAATACACAACAAACTTCAGATTTTTTCCAGAAGTATGAATACTTTGCAAGGCATTGCATTTACACACACACACACACACACACTATACCAATTGCTTTAATACTATGCAATAACAACGTGTAAAAAAAAAAAAAAAGAATCTGTATTTCACGTTAAGCTAACCAACTGCTGCTCACACTGCATGACAACAGGAATCATGGACTTTTTTATTTCCCTAAACAATTTGAAAATTAGGTTGTACAATGAAAATAGCTAATACTATTTTAGGTTAACAAATCTACATCCTAAATTTCATATTCTTTGGTTGATTGGCTCATCTTCTGTTTTTATTTTTGGAAAAAACTCAGACTGGTAAAGCAAATGGATTTCCGAGCTCTTGCAGTACCGCTGTACAGTAGTGTGCACAATTTGAACACAGTAACGTCATGGACATGGAGCAAAAACGTTAATTCGACACACGACAAAATCCTAAACAAGCCACTCAAGACACCATTCAAGTTTGTCTTTTTTTTTTGTTTGTTTATTGTGACTTTTTCAAAGCCAGAAATGTTTGAACAATTTGAAACAACTTCATTACAAAACAAACATTAGGAGAAGAAACAAAGTTCTCACTTGTTCTCTGTTTTGCACAGTGTGTGTGTATTTTTACCGTATGGGACATGCACACGGGAATAAACACAGATCTACCCCCCTAAGTAAGAAAAAAAAGGAAATAAAACACTGAGTGAGGTTATAAAGGCAGGGGAAATCTACAGACTGACTCTCAATCTCAGAGTTACCATCAGTTGAAGGAAGGAAGGAATGAGGGAGGGAAGAAGAGGAAAAAAAAATGGGCGTTTCTTATTTTTTAGTTGATGGAGAAACATAACATGCTGCAAATTTCAACACAAACTGCATTAAAAAATAAAGTTACCGCCATATCAACATCGTGTGTGAACTCCTCACAGTTTGTACTAAGAGTAAGGGGAGGGGAGATGAAAAAAAAAAAGAACAAAAAATGGAGAGAGGACTGGGAGGATTCTCATGACTGTGAGGGGGACATCTGAGCCTTCCTCATGGAGCGCAGAGCTTTTTCCCTCAGGTGCTTCTCCAGATCATCCAGACTGTCCTCTACTTCACTCTCTGATTCCTTCAGGAAAGGTAGCATTCATTAAAATCTGATTGAACACACACTTGCGACAAACACAAACCGGTGATGCATGCATTAACTATGTATGCAGTTAATCACAGAGCATTATTAGAGGTTTAACCACATCATGAGCACGTCGATATCACCCTCGATGCTGTAGATACGCCCTCAAATCTGTGCGATTTTCAAAGTAGTTAGATTTTTTAAAATTCCTTCTATGAATTTTAATAGTAATTGATTAATTGGTTATTGATTAATCATTAAGAATTTACATCATAAAAAAAACAATTAACCAATGTTTATTTTGTGTAATTTAAAAAATCTGATAGAATTTTTAAAAGACATGGAGACCAGAGCTAAATTTTATTTTTTAATGAAATTTTTTTGTTTGTTTGTTGTGAATTTGGACTTTGAGTAAATCTAGCGTAAGTAACAGAGAACCATTTTAATCCAGTAAAAACAAAAAACTGTTATCAGTGATTAACCGATTATTGTTTGATCAAATATCAGTAAAGGAAATTTACAGCCCTACGTCTCCTACCCAACAGCTGTTTACTGATAAAAATAAATAAATAATAATAATTTTAAAAAAATGCAGGAGGGGCTTAACATCTTATCCCCTCATATATACCCTCTTATTAAATGCCTGAAGAAACGGCAAGTTTGGAAGAAAGTTCCTAAGATCGCAGATGCATCTGAAGAGCAATAGTTTTGCTAATTGAGCATATGAATGAATTAGCATGAACTCTAGGTGATTTAGCTGAGTTTAGCTTTAAAATCTATACAAATGTGTGTGGTAGACATGAACACAGGCTTCAGCAAATCCGAAGTTCACACTTCACCTTTTTCTGATCGGATTCCTGCTCTTCCTCCACCCGAGCGTTGTCCTGTGTGTCCCCTGATGGTGCAGCGCTGCCTTTCTCCTTCTTGTGCTTCTTGTGCTTCTTGTGTTTTTTCTCCTTCTTGTGTTTCTTCTCCTTCTTTTTCTTCTTTTTCTTGCCAACCTCTACATCAGAGCCCTAAACGATTGCAACAGAGAGAGAGGGCAATAGAGGTGAATCGCTGTAACAAGCATTAAACAAACTCTACCCCTTAGGACATTAGGGTTGTTAAACTGCACCCAGTTGTGGCATGTGTTTGGAACCAGAGCAGTGCAGGTAGATAACAGCGCTGTAACATCTTAACAGCATATTCACATGTCACACACTTCAAAAAAAGTGCCTTGACAGGTTTATTCTGCTCCCCCAACCATTTGCATTTCAACCCATCCATTCACTCATTTGTATAAAGATGAGGTAAGCTACCTACACACACCTATACATACATTATACCAAAACCTCCTCCTAATGCGTGTTGGACTGCCTGCATCACAGACTCTTAAACCTTCTGTTGTATGCACGTGCTCAACTAATAAGCCCTGCTCAGATTGGATTTTTTTCTCCTTCTTTTTTTTTGTTCACAAGGAATGAGGTTCAGTTTTTTCTAACACAAGGTGCTCCTGAAAAATAGGAAATACCGAGGGCACGTTGTGTACAATTAACCTCGACTGCAGAGCTGCTCAGTGCACCAGTACAAGCAGCTAAATATATACAGTAGTTAAACTTATTTCCTCGAGACTGAATTGAGATTAAACATATTAATGAAACCAGCAGTTCTGTGGGGGCAGAGCCTACCTTGTTAGGGGAGGGGCTTCGAGAAGCACTGCTGGCCTTTTTGGCTGGAGGAGGTGGTGGAGGAGGAGAGCCACTGGCTGAGCGGGTGGGAGAAGGAGATGGGGACGCAGACGCCGGCCGCTTGAGAGACCCAGAGGCTCCCGCAGAAGATGCTGGGAAGCGATCGGGAGAGGCAGAGGGCGACCGAGATGACTGTCTTCTCATCGGCCGTGGACTCTGAGACCCTCTGTTTAAAAATAAATAAATAAATAAAATTTATATATATTTCAGCCTGGTTTCTTGCATTAGGGGCAGATTTATGTCCAATCTTAGCTACTAAAACAATAAAGATGATTATGCAGGCCTACTGACCCAGGAGGCAATTAGTATGATATGGCTTTCACTTTCATTTATTTATTCTAGAAAAAAAAAACTCGGGTGTCCACGCTTTTATAAAAGGAAGATTTATCATGCATGCAGTTCTACACTCATACTTTTAAAAAATTTACTCAAGAGCTCCTCATCCACATTAATTTCCAACCACTAAGCATTAGCAAGATCCTAATAAAACAATCCACATTTGCTTTAATGAAATTCAGAGCCTATACAAATTCAGAAACTTTATTCCTTATATTTGATTAACACAAACTTCACCCAAACCTGCTCACCTCTGTGTGTTACGTGGCTCAGGTGTACGCGACACCCTGCGTATGGCTCTGCCGTGAACGGGAGACTGCCCCCGTCGCTGTGGAGATGGCCCTGTGGGCGGGTACCTGCCCTGAGGGCTGCTCGGACGCCCTGAGGATGACATGGGTGGGCTACGGCGCGAACGCGGAGGGGGAGAGGAAGATGAGCGAGGACTGCTACGCTTCGGTGGAGCAGGTGAGGGAGAAGCGCGTCTCTTGTGAGCGGGAAGCGGTGAGGGGCTGTAACGCCGTTGGATTGGCGGGGAGTAGCGGCGAGGAGGGGGTGAGGGAGACCTGTAAAAACAGCATTAAGTATGAACCTTTGAGCGTGGGGGAAAAGGGGGTTGGGGAAACTAGATAACATGCTACTTCCAGGGAAAGGGATCTTTCATAATAAAAAGGTTATACCTGCGCCTGGGTGGAGGTGATGGTGACCTTCGACGTCTGGGTGAAGGCGAACGGTGACGTCGAGGAGATGGAGAACGTCTCTTCCTTCAGGAAATACCACAAGGATTAATATTTCTCAGATAGACAGAAGATTCTGAACGTAAAATACAATACTTTGATACCTGGGTGATGCATCCCGGTGGCGTCTCCTAGGCGACACGGGCGAGTGACTCCGTCGCCTTCTGATGTCACCATTCTTTGCCGTCAGCCCTCTTCCAGACCGCCTTGGTCCTTCATCCTCTGAGGATGAGGAGGACGATCCAGTCTCTAAAAATAAACAAATAAATAAATGGAAAATGTTTTGCCAAAAAAAAAAAACCTAAAAAAATAATTTGGAATCTGAAAAACAGGCAACCTGAAGACGATTGCTGATTCTGTCTGCGATACTGCCGCCGCTGCTGAACAGAATCGACGCCCGCCCCCTTCCCCAGCTTATCCTCCTCTGTAACACAGGAAAAAGGTCTTGTCAGTCATCACACACGGACAAACTCGATGTGTACACCGCTAGATTTCCATTAGTTATTAACTCCGTTAGATTATTCCTTAAGATGAGTCTCATCAAGTCTGAACTCTCTTGCTCGCACATCCACCTACCGGATTCTGACAGGTCTGATCGTCTGGGTTTCGGAGCAGGAGACGGTGACTCGTTTCGTCCAGCAGGTCGCCGATTCGAACCTGAAATTCACAAAAAGATTTCTCATAAAGACCAAGTGAGAAAGTAAATGAGAGACTACTTTAATTAAAATGAGATTACTAATTTAATTAGTTAATTGATCTCATGAATTTAATAAGTTGTAAACCTGATTTGTGCTTCTGAGACTAAATAAATAAATAAAAATAAAAAATCCAAGCTTGATGAGCAAAATGTCAGACTGCGAGTGAGTCAGTAAGTATGTGTGCGAGATCACAAGTGACATACCTGAGGGACTGCGGCGCCTCCTACTGGGGCTGGTGGAAGTATCAGTGCGGCGTGGTTGTTTCCTGGGTGGTGTAATGGAGCTGCGTTTAGCGGGCCTCTTATGAGGCGAGCGTGAGGAAAAGCTGCCTGAGGATGAGCGAGAGCGTGAACGTCGCCTAGCACAGAGATCAAGGACACGAGTCAGAAAAAGACAAAAATTACACACATGTACACAAATACAGTTGAACCTTGGATTACAAGCATAATTCGTTCCAGAAGTGGGCCCCATAAACCAAATAAAATTTCCCATAAGAAATAATGAAAACTCAAATTATTCGTTCCACAGCCCCAAAAAATAAATACAAAGATAATTAATATAATCTATAAAGTGAAAATAAAACAAATTAACCTGCACTTTACCTTTAAAAAAAAAAGTACAAACAAATCCCGACAGATAAGTATTTCCGTTTGTGCATGCGCGTGCGTGTGGAATTAGGCCCTTTCCCTCGCGTCATTTTTTCACAGCAACACTCCTCCTCCCGCTCCCACCCCGCTTCTTAAGTTTCATAACAAATACACACACACACAACGGAAACACCTTTAACAGAAAAAAAGGGTGCGAGAGTGTGTGCTTGTGTCGGTGTCAAATTACATGCACGCGCACACACATAGGAGATGCTGAAACAGAAAGGGAGATGTTAATTATACAAGTAAGAGACGAGCACTAAGACCCAGCAGGGGAGACAATTACCCACATTTCCGCAGCTCAAGAGTGACACTTGGTGTCAAAATAAGATATTTACCAGTAAAGACACACATTTATCAATGTCTTACGTTCTAATAATGCTAGAATTAAAACCAATATCTGAATTTGTCAAAAAGTCAGATTCATACGGAGTTGTACCTGCGGGCAGGTGAGCGGCTGCGTCTATGTCTGGAAGGAGGTGGGCGCCTCGGGGGACTCCTCCGTCTGGGGGACATACGTCTCCTCGGGCTCGGTTTGCGCCGAGGCGAGTATGATCTGTGATGAGAAGATAAGTGCATTACCAAGGTGGAACTAGACCCATGCAGATCTTTACATACACGCACTCTGCATGAAGTGTTAACCTCGGTTTACCTAGAGCGTGACCGATGGCGTCGTCGGGGCCGGGGTGAGCGAGACCGTGTGCGATGGCGTGGGCGATCTCGGCGAGCATCTTTCTCCCGGTCGCGCTCCCTGTCTCTTGGTTTCGGTTCATCCTCAGTCTTTGCAGGTTTTTCTGGAGACACGTCCTTAGGAACCTCGGAAACTGAATCCGGCTTTGCATCGTTCACCAAATCGCTAAACAGGAAAAACAACGCAGACTTCAGATTAAAATAATTTTTATTATTGCAGATTTTCTAAGCACTTTGCTAATAATCCTAACAGATTATCACAATTAACAACATCTCCACGTATATTCCAGTTACCTGGTAGAGGAAGCCTCCTGGATCAGAGGTTCCGGTTTGGAGCTCTCCGATTGGTCAGGTTCAGGTAAGGGTTCAGGTTTGTGACTGGGTGGACTGGGCACGGGCAGAGCTGGTGGGCTGGGTTTGCGTCGAGGCGAGCGAGAATGGCTGCGTTTCCTTTCACGCTTCACTGGTGAACGAGATTTTCTCCTGGAGCCAAAAAAGATTGGAGGAAATGTTTGAAGGGATGCTTTTTATAAGAAAATGCAGACATCTGGATAAAAAAATAAATAAATAAAAAAAAAGACATCTAGACAAAGACTGTTAATTTACGAATGCCGTATTGGGACTTACCGTTTGGGACTCCTGGACTGAGCTTTCTCTTTGCTCTCTCGGTCTCTCTTATCCTCATCTACCTTCTTCATAACCGCCAGTGACTCCTGACCAAAAAGACAGAAATTAAACATTTTAGTGACTTGTAAATTGCTTGATTATCATACAAATTAAGTGAATAAAAGCAAAATAAACAATATAAAGTTATTTTTAAACAACAGGCTGCATCTACTTCTGGAAACATACTGATGCAGATCAATTCTGCTAATTTGTCAAACAAAGAACAGAAGCATGGAACATTTGATAAAATTAGTTACATTTGGGAAAGGAAAAAAAAAACACAGCCAAACTAGTCACATTATACTGTGAATACAAAAAAAATATATCTTATAAACAGAAAACTAAAAAAGTTCAAAACATTTTTGTTTACATTATACATATATACTAATCACCATTCGGATAAAATCTCTGACCTGTCTGAGCTTGATCTCCTCTTTCTTCTGCTCGAGAAAGGCAGACGGGATTCCAGCGATGTTCTCCTGAGCGCTCAGCAGCAGTGGCCAGAGGTCCTTCATGAACTCACGTGCGTTCTTCCCGTTCAGGAAACCAGTCAGGTTAATCTGCATCATCTTACCATCTGGATTCTACAACACACATTGAGAACGGAGAGAGAGCAGAGCAGTGGGGGCGGAGATTAACACAGAGATAGGATATGAGAGCGCAGAACAGCAAGGATGGGCTCTAATTGGCCAAACCTAACCCTTTATACCAAACTCTTAGACACAAAGCTAGTGTTAACACTTATTTGCTTGTTGCTGATTATTAAAAAGAAAATCTGGATTGATCATTACTCAATCTTTGATTCCAGAAGGAGAAAAAAACATTTACAAAGCATGCATTATGTCTGGTTTCTGGTCTTAAAAAAAAGAGCCCTCCTTGTACACAGAGAGAAAAAAAAAACTTAATAAAATGAATAGACATGATTATGAAACCAGAACTCATTGCATGAAAGGTGAACAGCTTTGCCCCGCCCTCCCTTTAACTGCTGTGACACAGCAACAATAAATCCACAATACAGAGTGTGTCAAAAACCCCAAAGAGACAAAGTACAGTCTGGATGTCTTCAGTGTGTGCGCATCCTCGAGGTTGGGGGGATTGGAGCGCCCGCCGCTCCTGCACAGACAGGGACGCTCCGTTTGGCTCGCTTCCGCCTCCCTACTGCTTGTGACTCAACCACCTTGAGTATTATGTTATATCACTTATCTAAATTGCAAGAGACGAACAAGCAATAATGAGTACACAGGGCATGGAAAAAAAAAAAAATTTTTATTTACTTTTTTTTTTTACTCAAAGTTAGAACTAATTTCAAAAAAAGAAACAAAGTAAAATCATCTAGGGTGTTTAAACTTTTACTAATAGTACTACTCAGTAATATCCTTTTACTTCACCATTTTCAGCCTGCATGCCTATTAAGCCTGAACAAAGCTCAGAGAGGGAATGATATCTTTGTCCGAAAATCACTCTCGCTCGTCTCCTGCACACCGACTCAGAACAACTTACCAGCAGCCATGTAATCAATGGCCATGTGTCCATCTATGACTTTAATGTGACTTTAATGTACGTAGTGCATAAACATTGGTTAACAAACTAGTTTGAATAATTTGTTTCCTTAGCATCAGCTTGTTCAAGGGGATCAAATTGTTCATTTATGGAGGGAATGAGTCTCCAGTGTCAAAAGTAAAGATGCAACACTCTAGAGTTTGTTTATTTTATTTTTTGCAATTACTTGACATCAAACTACTCTGTACAAAGTTGTTAACGTCTATGGAGTCTCTACTGTCATACGCAAAAATCCAGATGTTGAACAATTTCCTGTAAAGGCATGCCACTAATATTTTATTATTTAAGAAGTGGACAAGAATCCAACTCTAAATTGCTTGTTTTCTAACGATTGTTTAAGTTGTTCTAAGGCAGAACTATAGATCAGTGAGACGGCACGACTTCACTTTTTTTTCCTTTACACCGTTTTCTTTAAAAAAGCTCTAAATTGGCATACATTAAATATAATAAACATTTTAAAGTTCAGAACTAAATTTCAAACTTTGCTGTTGGTTACAGGATCTGATAACTGATCCACTGGTTTGTTCTTGCTGGCATCTGTCCCATCTGAATGCTGGCAAATGAACCTGAATCTGCTAATAGTTATAACATCATAAACTAACGAGACTTTCATCCTTCATTAGCTTTTTAGTGGTGTGTAAAAGTAAAAGAGGTAAAACGTATGAAAACACTGCTTGTGAACCCAAAGCAACACTTTCAGCTCATGATCCAAAATGTGAAATAACTAATTAAACAAATAAATAAACAAATTTAGGGAAAGTTGGTAGATTTAAGGAAAGAACAAGTTTGAGGAAAACCAGAACTAGCTAGGGCCACATACAGGAATGTTTTAGATACATTTTCTGGCCTTTTATTTTTGTGCAATGATTATTTTTTATTCATTTTCTGTAATATAATATAAAGTATATTATTGACAGATAGAGACATACAAATAGATTTTTCTCCCAGGTTCTTATAGAAAGTAAAGAAACGTATATTCTATTTAATTTTGTCTTGTGGGTTTTGTATTGATGGGCAAATGATGGTTTAAATCTAAAATCTTTCCTCTAGCAAAAAAGAAGAAAATGCATAATTTAAAAATAACACTAAAACTAATACATATATATTCAAGATTTCCTCTTTTATTTTTATACTTCCATAGATATTGCTAATAATAAAATGTATAACAATATCACCAGCATTAAGTCTGTAACAGTATTTCTATCAATATTTACTGGGTTTTCTTTCCCCTGAGTGTGTGTACTTCTATTTTAAAGTGCTTCAGCAAATGTCAATCCTGGAAATAAATAAAGAGAATAAAAACAAACTGATACGATTGATGACTGAGATAATGCCAAGCCCTGATCGTAAAACTCACCTCAAAGACACAAAGCTCATGATGAAGGGAGACTTGGGGTTCAGCGAGACTTTGGGCTCAGCTGAGATCTAATTAGGTGTTGGTGCTATACTTCAGTTGCAAGGAATAACATCCATATTGGTTCAGGCCTTTTAAATCATAAATCACATCATCGTTAGAAACAAAGTGCCGGTCAGAAGACACGCTGATACACATCACAGCATCTTGAGAAAGAACCAAACCATTTCTCTACCCAGAGCTAGCACAAAATGAATCGTGCCCTTTCACTTTTCTTTTTGGTCTGGTTACTGTATGTTAAGTTAATTTTTAATTCCTGACGCATTCACTCCTCTGCAAAAAGCCTGGCACATATCCGAGTACAAAAAGAAGATGAAAGACAGAGAGGGAAGTGGAAATGAACGGCTACCTTCTCCTCCAGCTGGTTGAAGACGAACTCAACAACAACGTCGTCGTCAAAGCCAAGGATCTCTGTGACGCGCTGAGTTATCCACGGCTTGATGACCTCCAGGTTTACTTTGCTCATGTCCACCTGAGAATTAGATGTATTGACAAAATATTATTTAGATAAAGAAAAGTTTTGGAAGCACTTAAATGAGGAGATTTCCAAAAGCATTCAAAAAGTATTCAATCCTTAAATTATCCTCAAATACACAATCTTCCTGTGAGTAGTTGAGTTTTATTCCAAATTCCTGTTATTATCGCACATTTTCAAAGTCAAAATTCTAATCAGCAAAAAATAGCCAGGGGAATTTTTTTGAATATAAATCTAAATATAAACCTCTAATAAATGAGCCCTGACCTCACTCTAAAAAAATTAGTGAAAATAAAAGCAAGCACATTTACAGCAGCTCCTGCAACACAGGAATGTTCTACAAAGAAGCAGTCTGAAGGATGTGAATAGTAGGGTTGGGTACCGAAAACCGGTGCCAATACGGCACCCGGTACCTATATAACCGGTATGTACCGGACCGACACAGAACGCGAATTTCGGTGCCACTTAAATGCCTGTACTGTTGATTAATATATTTGTTCTCTGGGGTTATGATGACACAGTTGTAATAAGCATTAGATTCATCAATACACATGATCGCTAGTAAAATTTAAATACTGCATTCATGGGGTGTCAGAAATGACCTGAAAAAATAAATTATTTCCTTAATTAAAAAACTCTTGAAGACTTCGGAAAGCTTTGATAATACAAATCCAAAACATTGTTGCAGTAATGCTACTATCCATTTTATTTTTGTACATTAAAAGTTTATTATATTAGATAAAAAAATTTAAAGTACAAATCATCAGGAAATGAGACTATTCGAGATGCGCGTGAATGCATCTTGCGTTACACTCGCTCTGGCGGCACACGTGATATACCGCTATCTTAACTTGCTAAATTAACTTTCGTTAAAATGCCTAAAACTAAACCGTCGAAAGTGTGGCTATATTTCACAAGAAAGGATTCCGACACCGCAACCTGCAGTAAATGTTTTACAGCAGTTGTGTGTAAAGGGGGAAACTAATGAAATCTATGAAAAATTTGAGGGCACACAAAAACTTAAAAGCAGAGGGATGCGCCATGTTTGACAGCTTGCGGACAGCTTTGCAATAAAAATCACTATAGGATAAATTAAATCAGTTTAAGGTGACTCAACTGGGTTAAATACATTTGCAAAGCACTCACTGAATTAAGATGCTTGAATAGTAATTCCAATAATTAAAACAAAATTGTGCATTTTGTCAACTGGATGGCTCGTTCTCCTGTTTGCGTACACTCATATGATGTTACATGCGCATGATTTATTAAGTGATGAAACGTCTGCCATAATGCATATCAAATCACACTGGCATGTGATAGTCAAAGTAATCACACACAACTGGGGGTTCCTTTGTACCTTTTTCTCCAGACATTCTGCAAACTTCAGTTCCTTTAACAACTTCTTATGCTTGTTACTGAAGCGGTTATCCTGCTCCGCACTGGTTCCCTGCAAGAAAAAAAACAACAATTTTTTAATTATCCACCCTGAACAGACAGTGATGCAAAGGTAAAAAGCTGTTATATTCTGGGACAAACTGACTGTTTATACCCCCTTACATTTTTCACATTTGTTTCTATAAATTCTGTAAAGCTCCATACAAATAAAAAGACAGCAGTGTTTTATTCCTCTTATACACAGCATGTCACCAACAAGTGCAATTTTTATTTGTTAAAACAATGAAATTTTTTAATCCTTCTACAGCTACAGCAACAGTCATTCCCTTGGTAGATAGTCCTGTACAAGATAATATAATCAGGTCCTTAGGGGGCTGATTTTTTTTATACATGCTTTAAAAAAGAGAGAGAGAGAGAGAGAGAGAGAGAGGATGGTGGGGGCTACCGTGTAGGATGACTTTCTCTCACACACACTAATGGAAACACTGCTCTGTCGGTAAACTTCTTTAACAAGGAACCCCACTGATGACACTTGTGCACACACAAACTCTAACAGAATAACTGCTTCCTGACGGTAAGACTCTGGATCTTTATCAAGGAACACTTGCTTTTACCTCCTTTTAAGGATTTTTGACATTGCATTGTCGTTAAACATATTAATCTCCTGCAATGCTGCAGCCCTTTAAACCTTTCCCAGAGGCCGTTGTTGCAGTACAGTTACTAATGAAGTCACTACACGTGGACACAAATTATTTATGCACACACATGGTCACTATGTTATATTAAACAGTACACGCACACGAATATTGACTATACGACTGAAGCACTAGAATTTTACCCACAATCCCACAGCGCAAGCGAGAGAAGAACCATTGGATCAGTTGTGATCATGTGATGCTCGGCATACAAAGCTCATGTGTACTACTCCTACTTCAAGACCTGGCTCGTTTATTGAGTTAAAATGTATTTTTTAATTTTGCTCATCTTGCAAAACCCTCACAGATCAAGTTACTCACAATCCACGGTATATGTATATATTTATCTATTGTTAATCTGATATGTGCCTTGCTTAACACCAGATCATTTGCATTTTTTTATTATAATATAGATGTAAATTGTTCAATAATGAAAAATAGCTAAATGATTATATTTTAATCTTCTATTATTTGTCATTAACATTAACATCTTTTAGGTCCGACCTCTTTTCAACTACATTTTTCTTCTTTATAAAATAATTGAATATAAAAATTATTTGTATTAGTTATTTATGCATAAAAGGATTTTTAAATCTCATCTTTTTAAATTTTAAATTAATCTCTAAGGGAATTTCATTTTTAAACTAAAATATGTAAATACCCATTTTTTTAAGTCGACAACCTTAAATAATCCGTTAACATTTCCACCGCGTGTCCCATTGCAACCCAGCCAAAACCTAATAATATTTCACTACAAAATAACAGATATAACAGGATAAAATTCACCTAATTGTTAAAATTGATATCTAGGGAAACAATCCATATAATATCAACATAAAATGCGAGTTTTTGGTGTAACCAACCCTGGCATTCGGCTAGTTAGCATAACACAACGCTACGGTAAAAAGCAAACGTTTAAAAGTTAATATTTAAATAAGTTAAACCTTACGCAATATATTTAACATGCGTCACAACAACTTCATATGTGTCGACTAGTTATAAGATAAGCGGTTTATTTTAAAATAATGAACAGAAAACAGGCCAAAGCTTAGCGCAATGCTAACGCCTCGCGCACTCGTCCACCATTTTGTCTAACCTGCTCAGCACCACAGGTTGGTAAATACAGCGCGGTTTCTAAAACTCAAATAATAAGATACACACACCAAACAATGCATTCATAAAAAATGTAGGCAAATGTGAATATAAAAACATTATGTACTATGATAAAGGTGTTACTTACGCGGAAAAATCCCGCGTCCATTTTTATAACCGTGAGCAAAACGAACGACGGTCCGCGTAAAGACAAGCTAGAACATCCCACAATCCACCGCGGCGGCTCTCAGCTTGCTCTTCGCTCGCTTCACTTCCGGATGGACGTACCTGAGTTGTGACGTCATCAACCTGCGCCAAGGCTGCTTCGCTTGGCGTTGCCAATCACCCACTTAAACAACAGCAAGCGTTCTCTGCAATAAATTTTGACTTTGCATTTAAAGATTCGTAGATTCGTAGTATACTGTAATAGTACATATTACGTGACACTGGTAGATGTATTGATTTATCCTAGCAGTATATCACAGGAAAAAAGCAACACTCTTATTATAATTCTACTGTAATAATTGGCACACTAAACAGATCCACTTTGTGATCTGTTTATATATACGGCCTGACTAATGTTTTGAGGCCTTTCTCTCAGAAATTCCCTCAAAATATTAGTCAGGCCGTATACAGTATATATAATGGAGTCAGTGCACCATTGGGCTGGTGTACTAATGTCTAGGAAATGTAGTTTATAAAGCCATGACTCTGATAGGGGATAACTTCCTCTGGATTACAAATCCCACACCAAGTGTTGAAAATATAAATCCAAAAAAAATTAAAAAGCCACAATTTTAAATATTTATGTACACAGCCTATGGTATAGGCAGTCACCATGTGTCTCTGTAAACCTTAAAAGTGTTTACTAGGTTATACCTATATACAAAGGCTATAAAGTATGGAGGGTGTTGAGACAACATTAAATAAAGCTGATAATATTTAATAGAATGAAGTATTTTCCCTAAGCTCATCATAAAAACTCATAAAAATATTATTTTAAATAATTACAGCAAATATTTTATTGTGCTGATGTGTTAGGGTGATCATGTCCTATCATATTGTTTTTATCAGTCAACCAACTCAAATCAAATCAAGGGCACGTAAAACACCCGAACTGAGAGCACACTGTTATGTGTGAAAATCAAAATAGAGTAAAAGTGATGTTACTGGATAGTTAATATTTCACTGCAGAAATTTACTGTGCTTAAGACAAAACTATATTTATCTGATCTCCAATTACTGAACAGGGAGTGTAAGGCTGATGATAAAAGAACTTCAACTTAATGTAAACAAGGCATAAAATACTCAACCTTACAAAATTTAATTTCTTTGTATTAACAAGTCAGGCAGCGAGAAAGACAGGCAGACATGCATCTGTGGGCTTCAACCTAAAATAACTATACAAATTAAATGATTTTATGATTAATTCTACCAATGTAAGACACATTTACTTGTAAGTGTTTATATTTTACCTAGGCATTTTACAGTATTTATACAAAATTCAAAATGAATCTTGAATATTATATATATATATATATATATATATATATATATATATATATATATATATACACACACACACACTGTATATATAAATGTAATGCACCATTTATCACTGCTATATCTGGAAACTTATTTATTTAGCCAAGCATTTTGTGAATAGAATTGTATTAAGTAAAGGTGCAGATCTGATGAACTCATGAACATTGAGCATTACAGTGAACTTTGGTGAATATGTTTGGATGCTGATTTCCCCCTTCTCCTTGATCACTCAGGTTTGTTGACGATGGAGTGACTGGTTGCTTTACTTTCCAGGAAGCTCTCATGTCTGTGTTTCCTTCTGGTTCTCCCTTTTAGTCATGCTGTCATGTTTAGTCCTGAGGTGACTGTGATCATACCTACAGTAACTTCTCTCTCTCTCGCTCTCTGTAGAGCTATACATGGCTCTCAGAAACTGCCAGTTAGCCAGATCTCTTCAGCCCTCTGGACCTGTCTGACTCGTGAAAGTGCCCTGCTCCTGGTCGGAGATCTCGTCGCATGGAGGCCCTGTTTGGTCTGCTTAGAATGAGTGTGGTGACTGGGGACGGTCCCAATTGACCATGAAGATGGTCCTAGCCTCAGCTAATGCAGAAGCTCTCCTCTGAGGAATTGTGATTGCAGGCAATCAGTAGCTCAAGCCCGAATTTCCTACAAACAGTTTTGTACCTGAGCCTCCCTGCTATCCGGTACAACACAAATGAGGATGGGTTCCCAGTTAAATCTGGTTCTTCTCAAGGTATCTTCTGATTCCCAAGTCAAGGAGTTGCCACTGGCACCCTTTGCTTGCTCATCAAGGACAGACTGATAGTTATGATTTATACATATTTCCTTACACTTTTCAATCTCATTTCCAAAGCATTTCCATAATTATTTGATTCTGTAATAAGAAAAAAATTGCGACAATGACTATTTTTACAAGCACTATATAAATAAAACTTATTTGATATTAGCACTCCACACTAACACACATTTAGATAATCATAACAGATCCCCAGAGGTCCAAAAGCATAAATCTTTGTCATAAGTCATGAGTAATTTGTTTGCGTTTTGTTCTTAACAACAAAGTTTATTAGCTCGCAAAATGACTTTCTCGAATTAGTCGAAAAATCACAGGAACATCAGCAGCTTTGGGTTATTTTTTACACCATTTAAAAACTCTGAGGGTAACAGTGTGACCTCAGACTAATAAAAAGGATGGTCAGTGTGAATAACATGATGTTGGTAGTTTCCTGTTCCTCCGCGAGCTAACAGGAAGATCCCTGAGTGTGGAAGTGTTTCCAGGTTTCATTTCCCATCAATAGTCTTTCAAACTCTAAAAATGACCAAGAAATAAAATATTTTCAGAATATTAAAATCCTTTTTTTTTTTTTTTTTTTTAAGTTGCAGTGATGTACAGGAGGAGATCATAGTATCGTCAACTCGTCCATGTCGTTCTCGAGAATGGTGAGAGCGTCTCGATGTGTGAGGAGTGTGTGTGTGGCTCCATCACTGGTCATCTTCTCTTTCCTGCCCTTTTTCACTAGAGTCATGATTTCCTCTCGGGCCTCGTCCATCATCTGGGTGTGTTCTGTCCACCTGAGGAAGAGTCCTACACATGCGCACACACACACACACACACACACACACACACACACAAATGAAATACTGAAGATGTTTTAAACAATGTGATCCAAATACATAAATACAGTAGAGCTACTTATTTCATTAGCCGGAGGGTGCAAAAATTTAATGTAGAATAAAGCACTTTGTGTCATGCTGTTACAGGAAATTAATCAGGGATTATGAGAGAAGATGGTATGAAGTGGAAGTTCTGTTCCTTTGTTAATGCTAATCCTTTTTAAATATATAATTTATTTGATTTATAATCTGAATTAAAAACTATAAATTAATGTAATTTATTTATAAAATAGAACATTTTACAAACATCATTGCTAAATTTGCTATCTTTATAACTTTACAACTATATTTAGAAATGTATAACATAAAGACAATACACAAATTAAGAAAATAAGATGGTATTTTCATAGTATTTAGCATTCACAATAAACAAAAATTCACAATATATCACGAGTTGTGGTGCGAGGCATAAATGCAGAGGTCCAGGTGGTAAAGGAAACGATGTTTATTTATTATAAAGAAAAACAGGGAAATGAACAAAACAAATATACTTTAAATGAAAATGAAACTAAAACACGTATAGTAGAACCACGAACTAAACACAGACATAAACAAGGTTATTTCAACAGATGCAAGATGCTAAACTGAACTAAAACAAACCATTTATAATAAAACTAATGAGCAACTCGGTTCAGGTCAGCGCCCCACGTCACCTGACCGAGGTGCTTAATGGCAAATGAAGTGAAAACAAAAGGAACCACACACAAAATCACAGAGCGCTTTGGCGCCCCCTAGGGGTTATCCCTGACACAATAATAATAATAAATAGTCCATAGATGTTAAATTTTTATGAACTTTATATTTATTGAATGATTAATTTAAACTATTTTAATGACAATTTAATGAAACTTTGCTTAAAAACTTTTAGGTGCACAGAAACTACCGTAATGCACCTAAAATGTTTCAGAATCCTCCCGAAACAAAAACGAACCCGCTGCACAGCATGAATTACTCCAAAAAAAAGCAAGTACACTATGAAAACTGAACCTTCAAAGATGTATGACAGATCAATGTATGCTTATTGTTCATGTGGGACACTTAAAACCAGTTTTTCTCATATGTTCCGACAGAGAGTTCTGCCGGACAGAAAGACAGACAGACATGGATGTGGGCTTCAACCTGAAGTAATAAAGTAATAATATCACTGACTAGATTAAAGCTAGTCAGCTTATTTTTAGCTTTAACCTCTTAACTATTTCTACAAACTCTTTACCGGTCAACGATGGATACTAACTCTAGTAATAATAATTCACACTGATCTGGACCTTCTGTTGAACAACCAGTTACTCAATAAGACATCAATTAACTGACTATGAGTGAGAGGATTTGTAGTTTTTTGCTCTCACCGGTCCACAGCTGGAGGGACTGCGGCTGCACTGAAGGCCAGATGGCGAGCTGTGTGGGTTCGTACAGAGGGTTAATGTACTGCTCTCTCTCTGAACACTGCAACAGGAACTGGAACAGACAGTGTGTGTTTTCCTTCACATGCAAAGTGTGTCTGAAATAAAAAATCAGACAGAAACAAACATACAATAAGGTATACATATATTGCTTAACACTGAAGGAAGACTACCTGTTTGATGTTTTTACTAAAAGACAGAACACTAAGGTTACAGTCCCATTACCAGACTGACGTGTCTCAAATCTGAATATTTTTACCATAATGTGACACAGGTCTGATTTTTAAGGGCTGCCTGAACACACAAATCCAATGTTTTTCAGATCACTTTTTCAGATCACAGTATTTCAGTCACTTTCATATGTGGTCCCAGATTGGTGATATATGTGATACATGGTCATGTGACTTCATAGCAGCGTTAGCAACAGCAGCTAAATCAGCTAAGGAGAAACATCTGGCTTTCTTCCTTCTTCTGAACCTCAACAAATACAGCCGAGTAACTGCATGCCATCCTCCAGAGCAAGATTTTCTAAAATCACATCCATTGTTTGAAATAAACAACCAGTCACACACATCTGACATGTTTTAACTCAGATGGGGCAGGCAAAGACGCATCAGGGTGCCGTTTAAGAGGACAGATGCGTACACGTGAAAGTCAGACAAAAATCACTTGTAATTATTAATGTGGACCGGCATGGCATGCAAATCCGATCGGACCAAAAATATAAGAATTGAGAATATGGCTTGTAATGTAAACGCAACCTAAAATGTTTTAAGTCCTGTAACAGCACATACTGAGGAGTTTTGTTCCTCTTCTTACAACAACAAATCCAATTAATTATGTGTTAAATAAGTAATTAATAATAATTATATTTAACACTGAGAAATGCCCATAACACTCACTTTATGGTCACTTTACAGCACTATTGTCAGAATTCAACAGCGCTGTGGGCATTTTGTTAATAATTACAAAAAAAAAGTTTTTGTTAGTAAGTATACTGCCACTGTATAAAAGCTAAACAGACAGCTTGGGCTAATTATTTGAACAGACTTTATTTGCTCATTACTGGATTATTTATTATTTATTTATGTATTTATTTATTAATTATATATGGAAAATAAGATGTCCATATGAAGTGTCTAAAAGTTTGGCTCACCGTTCATATTCGTTGTTGCACAGGAAAGTCCCATAGTCGGAAGCATATGCTTCCTGCACCAGTCTGAGCAGCAGAGCCTCGCTGAACTCCAGTGCTAAAGGGAACTGACGCAGGATCTGCCACACGCAGTCCAGCAGCAGTAGGAAGGACGGGCACTCGTGCTTTAGCCGGGCGTGCGAGTAAGCCGAGCGGGCACAACGATGCTGAAAAGGGTGACCTGCCTGGAACATGAGAGGAAAAACACGTCAGTTAGTGAATAAAACAAGTAAGCATGTGGCGTGTTCCAGGGGAGGTGTGGTCAAGTCTACGTTGTGGATGGAACGAGAAGGTGAGTTGAACTAGCAGGTAACAAGATTGATCTATTCAATTCAATTCAATTTTATTTGTATAGCGCTTTTAACAATTGACAACAAATTGACAATGATTGTCAGGGGTGCATATACAGTGCCCTTCATAATTATTGGCACCCCTGGTTAAAATGTGTTCTTTAGCTTCGAAAAAAAAATCAGTTTTGTTCTAAATAACATAGGACCACAATGGAAAAAAGAGGAAATTCCAACCTTTAATTCAAGTGCATTTATTCAGTGGGAAAAAAATCCCACATTAAGAAATAATTCTTTTTACATCAAATCATGGGAGCCACAATTATTAGCACCCCTGATGTTTAATACTTTTTACAACCCCCTTTTGCCAACAAAACAGCACTCAATCTTCTCCTATAATGTTTCACAAGATTAGAGAACACAGAAAGAGGGATCTTCGACCTTTCCTCTTTGCACAATGTCTCTAAATCATCCAGTGACCTGACTCCTCTCCTCTGCACTCTCCTCTTCAGCTCACTCCACAGGTTTTCAATGGGGTTGAGGTCTGTGGACTGAGATGGCCATGGGAGGAGCTTGATTCTGTGTGTGGCAGTGGCGGCTACTGGTCTGTCAAATAGGGGAAGCTCATTTTCGGCCTACATCATAAAATTGTCTATTTATTTAAAAGTAAATTCTGCCCTACGTTCCTTTTCAAGAAAATGGTCTGTGACCCTGTTGTACCAACTAGGCGTCTTTTCCAGTGACTTGACCAGTGTCCTCTCAATGGCCAGCCAAATGTATGATGAAAATCAAGCAATTTCGCCAAGCAAATATAAAGAAATAGGTTGCAGCAGTTTTTATTTCGACTGAACTTCAGAAATCCGCGATGGGACTTCAGCGATTCCTTATAGTACAAAATTGCTGTCAGTCAAAAGGATGCAGTCTTTCGACAGACCCTCCAATCATCACACAGAAGCTCGGCGTCCGGGCCAGCCCACTCCTCATTCACCCCCAGAGACGCTGAGCGTCCATGGGCGGGACATAATCGCAGCGTTTATCCAATGACCGTCTAGTTTCAAAGCACTGAAAAAAAAAAAACGTTCAAAGCAGCCGCATTGAAGTCAATGGACGCTGGGCTTCAACAGGGAAATGCACTGTGACGCTACGGGAATTTTTAGTCAATTAAATGTTAATACAATAGTACATAATTTGACCATTAATTTTGTGACATTATAGGGGAAGCTGAGCTTCCCTTGCAGTCTTAAAGAAATCGCACCTGGTGTGTGGTGAACCATTTCTGTGTAGATTTGGCCACATGTTTTGGGTCATTATCTTGCTAAAAGACCCAGTGACGACCCATCTTCAGCTTTCGAGCAGAGGCCACCAGATCTTGCTTTAAAATGTCTTGGTATTTCAAAGCATTCATGATGCCATGCACCCTAACAAGGTTTCCAGGGAAACAGCCCCACAGCATCACCGATCCTCCCCCATAGTTCACAGGTGCTTTTCTTCATACTCATCTTTTGTGTTCCGCCATACCCACTTAGAGTGTTTGTTGCCAAAAAGCTGCAGGCGCAGGTGCAGGCGGGTGGCTATTTTCTTGTACCCATTGCCTGACTTGTGAAGGTCGACACACATCTGCCTTACTTGAATGGTGTGTTCCTTTGTCTTTCCCATGTTGAAGAGTGGATAAGAGAAATGGCCTCTGTGTCACATCATATTCATACCCAAGGGAAGCAGGAAGTGATAAATTACTAATTAAATGTTCCTAGATACTCTGATCAACTTTGTAAACTACTGTAGAAATGACAGAAATACTTCAATTACATTTATTTTCTAGGAATTGTTAGGGGTGCCAATAATTGTGGAACAGGTTATTTAATGAAAAATAATTATCTGTTAGTCAGGGATTTTTATTTCCCCTTAAAATTCATTTCATATTCACGTTATACTTTTCTACAATTCTCAGTGTGACAATATGCTTCTGCAATAAAAACTGAATTTATTGTAAGGCTTTTAACACATCTTAACCAGGGGTGCCAATAATTATGGAGGGCATAATAGTATACAGTATTTTCGTAAATATAGTTACAAAAAAAAAAAATCTAAAACAAACATTAAGATTTCACACTCAACTACATTAACGCTCCCTCACCTGTACCCACTCTCTCTCGAGTAGTCGAAGGAAGCCTGTGAACGTCCTGCATTCTGGATCCAAGATGATCTGAGCGAGTGATGTCACCAGCAGCGTGCTGTCTGTTCCCTCAGAGCCATGAACCAACACTGAGTGACCATCTCTAAAATAAATATAACACTAAACATATTACACAGCCAGACCGGGCGCTGAAATATTTGACTGAACTATTCCAGAGACTGATTTAAACCTGGGATAATAATGCTGTTCATGTTTATGTACGAGAGGCGTTCAAGTCAAACCCAGAGTTGTGGTGCAATTTCTGGTGAATGAAGGTGTAAAAGCGATTGACATTTACAGACCAAGCACAGTGTGGTGATGAGAGTAAAACATTTGAAGTTTTAAAGAAGGCTGCACGTCTGGGAGCCCACTGCAGTCGTTCCCATGTCTCCGAGTGGTGCAGTGGTAAAGTGCTCACCCTATCATCCGGAGATCGCCGGTTCGAATCCTGGGTGATGCTGTAACCTCTTGCAGCTGGAGGTCTAGAGAGAGCTGATTGGCCAAGGGGAGGGATGAGAGGTACTTGGTGCTCCCACATTAATCACGGCTCTACAGCCAATCAGGGGCGTCTGTGACCTCACGCAAGTGGAAGGAGCGGATAGCGCTGTCCTCCGAGTGTGTTACGCCGCCCCTAAGCGAGCAGTTCGAAAAGATGCGGTCGCCTGGCGTCACGTGGTTCGGAGGAAACACGTGATAGTCTTCGGCCCTCCCGACTGAGTGGTAGTAGTAGCCTTAATGTGAGAGCTCCCTAGTGACGGGGAGGAATGTTCCCATGAACATTCAGCAAGTGGAATGCCTGATCGTCGAAACTTGACAGATAACTTGTCAGAAACTTGTGGATGAGACGCATCTGTCTGTGGGAACTGTACACACAATCATTCAACCACACTACTTGCACATTACATGGGAGTTATTGCCACATCCTCCGTACAGTCCTGACCTTGCTCCAAGCATTTCCAGGAAGGCCAGCTGGGATAAGTGCATTACTGTTGCAGGGGATTATATGAAAAAATATCTACTCTCAGAACTGTGCTCTGTTATTTTGCATAATCAATGTATGTAATGTATATATTAGCTAAATCATCGACTCAATAGATAAAGAACAGACCTCACCTCTCTATACACTCGGCCACGAGTCCCGCAGTGGACAGTGCGCTGTGAATGTGAGACAGCCATTTGGAATTCTCCAGCTTACTCAGCCAGCGGTCCATGTTATGAGATGCGTCTCCGCACGCTTCTACTAGCTTTATTAAACTCTCCTGTAACACTTTACCTCTGAAAGCAAACACACACAGTCATTCTGTAACTGTGCTACCTGCAAACCCCCCCAAAGAGGTAACAACTGTGCAACAACTATTTGGACACTTTGTAGAAGAATTTTTTTAACATTTACTATTAAATGAAAGCTAAAAGTCTGCTTGACTTCAAATCCATTGTGGTGGTGTACAGAGGCAAAAATACAAAATGTGTCACTGTCCAAATACTTATGGCCCTGACTGAATGCGCACACACACACACACACACACACCTCTCCATATGTCTGTGTAACCTCCTCCAGGGGCGATAGCAGGATTTAGACTCAAACCCCCCTCCAGTCATCCTGGCCTGCTGGGCTTGCTGGGCGGAGCGCGTGTCTATGATGTAACCCAGCTCGGACTCGTCAAGTACCGCCTGAAGCAGGAACTCGTCCTCCTTACAGCGTTTCCTGTTGGCTCCTGTCATGGGCTGGCTGCTCCGCATGATCACCTGGAAAACAACTACGGCTTAATTTAATCTTCACAACCATCAGCAACTGCAGCACCTCTGACATCCGGTTGACTTCTTTTTGTTTACTGGATTTTACAGCTATAGTATATTAGTCTTCTTTGATTTTGTTAAGTGATAATTAGATTAGAAATAATCTAATCTTACCAATATGATTGCCTTGAGTTTCATTTATACATTTATGTATATAAGCTGTACATGACTGTACACCTGGGTATACACACTTTTTTCCGTGTTCCAAGTTGCTACCTGTGACTGATTACAAAAACACACTCAAAGTATGTGTTTGCTAATTACTGTTTTTTTTTTTTTTAACTCAAATAACATATTATTAAAACTAAAATAAAAACATGTCATTTTTGGCTTGTATTTTACCCAAACTGGTAAAATGGAGATCTCATTTTGTACTGAATATGTTTACATATACCACAAGTTTAAAACGTTACAGACTTGTATACCTGTTTTTTTTATATTCTATGTTATTTATGTTTTATTTATGAATAAACATACATTTTTACATCTTTTATATTGTTTCTCTTTTTTATTACTTATTTTTGTCTTTTGTCTTTGTTTCATATTGTTTACTCCTTCCTCTCCAATGCTGTAACACTTACCTTGTCTTGTCTTATTGTTTGGAGAAAAGTTCTAATGCAAATACCTGAGGGACACTTTGTGAAACAGAGACATTTATTCTTTCTATTTGCCAATAGTGAAAGACGTAAGCATTGAGTGAAGGAGTCCTGTTTTAATGTTTTAACTTGGGATTTACTAATAAAAAATATTAAAACCTTCAGTCTTTTAAGCTTCTTACTCGTCACACTGTATGAGAATCCAATAACATCTGAGCTGGATTCAGTTCACAAACAAATAATTATTTTACAACATGTGAATATACATCGTAGTGTCATTAATTTATACTGTACTGAGTTTTGAAATCATGACCCTAAATTTAGGAGCATGAAGCCATTTGATTGTATATCATAAACTAAAAAATAATAAACAGGGCAGCTGTATATATACCACAGCGCTGTTTCATCTCACCATGCAGTTACGGTGATGGCAGTAGCACAGAACAGGAAATCTGCCACCCTGTCGAAATCTTGCTGACTTCACCAAAAAGTCATCATCCACCGAGTTTGGGACGATCAAAGCACCCGGGTAGGACGGACACACTGAGAAATCCGAGTTCACTTTGCTCAGCCTCCATCTGTCCCACTATTTAGATAAACATGATTCAGGTTAAAACAAATTCAGGATTTTAAAGTATTAAAACCTACTAAAAGTATATAATGAACTCTAAAATGTTAATAAGCTCTTAAATTATTATTTTTTGGCTGCAAACTATTTAAATGCCATGACTTGTCCAAAAGCTGATCTTTCTAATCTCTAATTCCTCATTCCACTCCAGTAGGTGGCAGTCTTGCACCAACAACCCATGATGGCATGAATCAATTTATTTATTTATTTATAGGTAATTTTTAAAAATCTATTTTATTTATTTATTGTTTTAAACAATAACAAAAAGTGAAAAAAGAAGAAGAACAAGAAGAAGAAAGGAATTATATATACAAACATAAAAACAAAAGGGTTTAATAAAACAAAACAATCACAAAGTGGAGATTCTACAACTTAAGAAGACACAAAGGAAGACTACAGGTTTTCATCACTTTAGGATTAACAGAGTCTTGTAGAGTTTCTATATATCATTTTTGAATACAGAGAAAAAGGGTTTAATTTTTTTGTTTTAATTTTTTTGTTTATGGATATGATATTTAGCTAGTAGTCAACACAAATTAATTAAGCAATATTTTATGAATAAAATATTGGATGAATAAAATTTAGGTATTCATTTGTATGTTATTTCTTTTACTTTATTATACGGTACAAGATATTTTTGAGGCAAGGACCGTACTTCCTCCCAGGACAAATCCTCTACAATACTATTCCAATAGGCATGAATCGATTTAATTAACCAAACCGACCATCACCAGATCGAATCAGACACATAATCGATTTAATTGCACAGCTTTAAATAAATCACGGGGAATGGAGAACCCGGAGAAGGAAAGAAAAATCCTGAAGACAGTTGAAGTTTAAAATACATTTACAGAATGTCAGCTCTATTCATGACTCCCTCACCTGTCTGATACCAGGTTCAACCATTTTCAATACCTTTGTTGATATCTACTAGCTTCATTCATGTTTAGCTGAATACCAAACATGCCAATAAGAAAAGCTGTATTGCCTACATCAAACTAAAAACTACAACCCAACACTGAACACAAATCAAATCTGTTTCCTGTTCTCTTGCATTAGCATTTGTATTGCATTTTGTTATTTTTGTTATCAGCCAATGGAGTGTTTATCCTTTCTACTTTTAATTTCATATCCGGTTGCATTTTGGGGTACAGACCCCTCCACCACCCTGTTGTTAACGTAGTTAAATCATCATTCATCATTCCCTTTCCTGAGGTTTCGCTTCTGCGGTTGTAACAGCAATCACCATAGTTCCTCTTCTGTGCGCCAGTACCACTGTTGGCCACTAGAGGCAGCCACTAGAAGAAGAAGATTCTGCTGGAATCCTCATTAATCTGCTTTGTGTCCTTATGTTTCTAAGGTTTGTTTGGTTTTGTTCAAGTGGTGGTTTTGCAGAAATTAACAGACAGCCATAAAACACAGCCAGGAATAAATAATGGTTCAAAAACATCCCCTGACAGCAACTTCTACCAACCATCCAAAAAGTGTTTGGTGACGAACAATGCCATGCCATAAGGCAAAAGTGCTAACTAAGTGGCTCAGGGAACAGAACATCGAAAATTTGGTTCCATGGTCCAGACCTTAATCCCATTGAGAATTTATGGTCAATCCTCAAGACACGGTGGACAAAAAAACCCCCCACAAATTATGAAAAACTCCAAGCATTGATTATGCGAGAATGTGCAGTCATCACTTAGCACGTTGCAAATATTGGCTCCTGGCAGAAAGGTAATGTAATTGTCAGTAAAAGCCCTTGACACGTTTGAAATGCTTGTAATTATACATCAGTATAGCATAGTAACATCGGACAGAAAAACACTGAAGCAGCAGACTTTGTGAAAATTAATATTTGTCATTCTCAAAACCTTTGGTCACGACTGTATCTTTATACCCGTCTGGCCACAGTCAAACCAGGTGACACAGTTGCTGAGCCCTTTCTAATTGTATGTGTGTGTGCGCACAATTTAACTTAGATGAGTAACTATGCCTATTTTATACTTTCATTTCAAAACGAAATGAGTTTGTCTGTACAGTAATGATTTAAAAGGAGCACACAGGAAATGAAAGCCTAACAGTATAATACTGTATAAACCAACCGATACTGCACTTGTAACAGACTTGCAATCATGTGTGAAAGACAAATCCCTTGCTTATACCCGAATGTGACAAACAAACTGATTTGATGTGCTGTGTTGATTGTCTTTATGGTAAGCGTGTCGCTATTATCTCCTGTTACTGTGTGAATATGAAAAACAAACCAAGCAGTAGCCGGATTCTGTACTGATGTAGGTTAAAAAAATGTGGCCCCAGAATAAATGCTAAACTCCACAAATTATACCATCATGGCAGTCATATTTCTAGTGCACCTTTTTAATCGTTGCTGATGACATCATATAAAAATAAGCCCAAATCTTGATCCAATCCAGGGGAAATGTAATGTAAGCACCTTACACGACAGGTAAAGATCGGCTAAATAATTCCCCAGTCGGGACCATAAAGAAATCAGCGCCAGCCTCCATTCTCGCTTCTTCAGACCGAAGTCTGTATTTTGTTTATGAACAGTGGCGCTGTTGTGCTCAATTCCACAAAAATCCTAAATAATCTCTTTTCAAGGCATTAAAAAAAAGAAAATAATCTGATAAAAGCAGGAAATCCACTGATCTGATACAAGCACAAATTAAGTACACATTTTTCTTTTTTCCCTTGGTACACCATTCCATGTTTTTCCATGGAGCGTGCTTGTGTTTGCTCATAGACATGAAGACATAGACAAGTTTAGAAGACCTTATTGTTCTCAATATAGGGGTGGTGACCAGTTTAAAAATGTGTGTGTATCTGTGTGTTTGTGTGTATGAGTCAGTGAGAGAGAGAGAGAGAGAGAGAGAGAGAGAGAGAGAGAGCGAGCTACAAAAACACAGTAAAGGTTCTTTAAATATAAGAAGGGTGAATTAGAGAGGAGGTGGAGAAGTTGTAGTCACTTATTTAACACTCATGGTACCTATGGTCTAGATATAAGATAAGACATAATCTACAAATAGGCAAATGTTTCAATTACACACACACACACACACACACACACACACAGAGCACTTCTTTTCCTGTGACATTGTCAGTTGCTAACACCATCATTCATTTACTTCCTGTACCAAACCAACTGCTTCCTGTTTGTCCTCCCTAAAGGGGTTATGAAAAGCACACAATCTTGTGTGAATGTGTGTGTGTGTGTTTGCAAGTATGTGAGTGAGTTATGGATGATCTCACCAGCCTTTCTGTTTGTGTGTAGTTCTCCTCCGGAGAGGAGAATCCCCAGGGGTCGCTCAGCCTGAAGCCACGGGGGCGATGGAAGAACGGGTACATTTCTGTTACATTCTCCAGAGAGGAGAGAGCCTGATCACACACACACACACACACATACATACATCCACACACACACACATACATCCACACCCACACATCCACACACATATCCACACACACATCCACACACATATACACACACACATACACACACACACAAACACACACACAAACACACACATACATACACACACACACACAAACACACACACACAAACACACACACAAACACACACACACACACACACACACACACACACACATCACAATCATTTCTCTAATACAGCTTCACTACAGGATTAGTATTACAGCTTTGTGCCACTCCAGGTCATGCTGTTACAAGAAAATAATCAGTGATGCAGAGGTAGAGAAGTTACTGTTACTTCCTCGAAGTGCATGCTGAAATATTTTACTCCTCTTACACCACAACAATAAGTCCAACAACACACCACAGTTTGCTCAAAGGTAAAATCTGTTTTTTGTGCATCTGCTCTACAAGTCCCTCTGAATGAGCCGTTACCAAAGACACCATGTTAGAATGAGTGCCTTAACGTAAAACCAAGATACCTGAGAAAACCGTCTGTCCAGAATCCAGTATTCAATACCTAAAGCAGGGTAGTATTAAATATTTATATAATGATAAAATTGACAACTTGTGATTAGTCAAGGTCTACTTAATATGCAAAATTCTACAATCTGATTGCTCCATGTACCTCGATAGAGCTGGCGATGTTCAGGCACTCTTCCATGCCGGGAATATCAAATTGGAGGATGCGCAGGTCCTTACACTTAATCACGATGCTACCAGACGACCCAGATGCTCTACACACACACACACACACACACACACACACACATTTTACAGGCATTTACATCAACTGTGTCTCTGCAAACTAAAAGAAAGCACGAGGAAGCGGTAAAGCTTGCATGTGAGCACGGCTGCCATCAGCAAGCAGACTGCAAAAAGGAAGACAAATCTTCTGAACCGTCAAGCCTTCACTTGCACAGTGTATGTTTTAAATGTTCAATTTCTTTCTTGGCTTTTAAGTACAAAAAAGCAGGAAAAAAAGTAGTTCAGGTCATATTTTTACAAAAAGAAAGGAAGTGAGTTAAAACCATTGGTAGCACCTGGTTCTGTAATCCCATCACAAACAGGAACATGATACTGAACCAATAAAGTGTATAAGAAGACTTTTAACTATAAACTGCGGCACAGATTGAGCACATACAGCTGAACAAGAAAGTAAACCAGGATAAATGCAAGGACATACAGGACAAAAACAGGTCTGATATAATATATCTCATAGGGCCTAGGATCGAGCCCTGAGAAATGCCTTGCATATCACAGACAGAGGAACATCACAAATAAAAATAAATAAATAAATACATCGCAAAACACAATGCATTGCAACATTGCACAGACAGGAAGTGACCCATAAATACTTATTTATAGGCATCATATAATTAAAAATATGCCACTCTGCATTTGCAGTTTGGGACACAGCAATATCAAACCTTTGCTTCTGGTTTGCTTTGAAGCCCTGAGGATATCCGAGAAGATTCTCAACACTGATACGGAGAGAGAAAGAGAGGCAGAGATAGAGAGAAACATGTCATGATAATATAATTATGATTTAGTTTCTACAACACACAATGATTTGTCTGATGATATAAAGGTTTAGTAAGAAACAGCAAAAAAGGAAATATAACATTTGAAAAAAAATGTGAAAATGTAAATTTCCAAAAGAATAAAAAATAATCAAATACCAAAAATCAGCTCCACACATGCATATATTATTTTTGAACCAATAAAGAGATGTTTATTATTTTACTGCTCTCTATACGGTTCTTATTTCTTTGATGAAGAAACAAAACCAACTTGTCGACACAACAAACAAAACAAAAAATATATATAGTAATATTTCCAGAAATATGTATAAAAAATAATATTTCCCATATTATAATCTTGTAATAAAAATAGTAAAAACATTTTTTCAACGTATTAAAAACATCCCTTGGTTCAGACGAATTTACCCCCCTTTTCTACTGTAGTTCATATGTACTTTAAATGTTCACTTTCACCTTGACAAGTGCGTTTAGTGTACATGTAATGATATCTATAAAAGCTAATTAACATCTGGTTATGTTCTTGGATGATTTTAAAGTCAAATATGCATATTAAAAGTATGCAATAATTTTTTAGATCAAGTATGAGTTCATGTTTATTGATACTTATCAGTGTACCATGGAAACTGCTGCAATACTAAACTCATTCATTAAAAAGCTTGTATTTGGTTGGGGGGAAAAAAGCTGTAGCCCCTCCTCTTGATATTTGCCATGAACACAATTTGCAGACTTGTTTTTGATCACTGAAACACATCCACATCATTTAGGCTTGAATACAACATCTGCTAGCTTTACATTACATAATATCACCCAGTATGGAAAGTTTCTATTGTATCAGTATCAATCCATCCCTAGTAATAAACATCTTACAGTACAAATTTTTCTCTGAGAATCTGACAATATTTAAAATCAACATATGTTTATTAGATCTCCTAAAGCCAAATATACCTCACAGTGGACAGGATGTGTATCCTTATAGTTTTCTTTAGAGTTAATGATTCTGAGACACGGCAAGCCAAGATAAACAACACATTCCCACCTTACTGATAAGTTTATATATAAAGCACAGGGTTAGACATGACTGACGCATGTTACGAATGAATTTTTTTTTTATGTTACTTTTACCAATAGTTTTATAATAAAATTTATGCGCTAAAATGTGTTGCAGTTGCAATGTGTTATAACTATTATCTTTCTATTATCCTTCTTTTAAGATTGAAGTAGAGCCGTCAATAAGCATGCCTAAGATTGATCCATCTATCCATCTAGGAACCTTTGTAGTCCAACTAGGGACCATGGAGGCCAATGGTGACCAAAATATTTATTCCCATTTTTTTTACGGGCTGTGGTAGGGCCTCCGGTCAACATTCACACATGCATTCACACACAACACCAATTAGCCTATTCTGCACGTCTTAGGACTGTGGGAGGAAACTGGAGTACCCGGAGGAAAACCCACCAAGTATGAGGATTAAATGCAAACAGGCCCAAGGTGGGAAGTCAACCCAGACCCTGGAGGTACAAGTCGACAGTGCTAACACTAAGCCAGCGTGCCGACCTAGGATTGATAATTCCACAGAAATATTTCTTATTTACAAAGAGGCCAGATTGTTGAGCTAGGGATTCCTGCTTCCCGCTGTTAACAGAATTCTAGTTCAGTTTAAAGAAAAGGCTAAAACCTCGGCAGAGTCATGAGCTGCTCGACCCCTGGGCCTTCATGCTGTTTGAGGATTGGATGAGAAGAACAACCCTGTAATTCTACCCCAAGACCAGCTGTTGCTCCTTAAACTATTTAACAAAAGTCAACAAAGTGTCTATCATGTATTAATATCAAACCTTACTTGCATAACATATTATGTTGAAAATATCTTATTATAAAACTATAGGCGTTGATTAACTGTACTTCTTGCATGTCTATTTGTGCACGAATGACAGTCTTTACATTTGTTCTCTATATGTGGGCAACATTATTATTGTTTTTTTCTTAGCAAAATATAACTACAAAGCACTACCTTCATGATTTCCATTTCTTTGTTATCTCTGACAAGCAGCATAAACTTGAATTCACGGATTTGGAGTGTCATACACATCTAATTGCTTAATTGTGTCAATCTGTAATGAATTTATGGAGATTTTTGGGAATGCCCTATTGTTATGTTTTTCCAGTGTTGCACAAGATCTTACAAAAATAACCAACATGGTTATACTGCACAGTCTGCAGTATTATATCTGTAAGATTGCACATGAAACCACGTGTATGTTATTCAATTAAATTAAGACTATGTGCAAAATAGAATCGCAGGTGCAAGACTTTGGGGAATAAATCAGCCTGTATAAATCTTTATTTGGAGACAAGTAGCTTTATTTCTCACCTCTTCTCGATGGCATCGATGTTCCTGATGAGCAGCAGGAGTTGCCAGGTGCTGTCCTCGCCTCTGTCCGAGAACAGGAGGTGGTGTCCGGTCACACACAGCGCTCCTGTCCGCGGAGCTTGGGACACCACTTTGAGCACCACGTCCTCGACATTAGCCGTCTTAATATGCTCTGAAAACTCCATTTCCGTTCATTACAAACATCGACCATCACGTATAAAGGCGACAGGTTTCACAAAAGTGTCACAAACACCCTTACAACCGAGCAGCTTCCGCTGTAAAAGACGTTTAAAGAAGTGATGACTGACTGAATCGGTTCCTTCTGAACAACTCAGAAACGAGTCGATGCGGAGAATCGACTCCCAACTCCGAAAAAATAAAAAAACTCACGCAACGGTAAAACTGTAAATATCTGTACTGGATTATAACCTTATTTAATTTAAAGAATGTGTTTGTTTTTAAGAGAGGAATGATGGAATCGAGTGTCGAGTAGACGAGGCTTTAAACCGGTGCGTTTAAAAGAATCGACTCAGTAAAAATGAGTCAGAATGGATTTCTAGGGGGGTTTAATGCCCCGCCCCTAAATACCACACACTAAATACAAGCGCGTGAATATGAAGTGCGCGTTTATAAAACACAAAAAAAGAGTGTTGTAATTATAATGTCATTTAAATTGAACTGAAAAAAATAATAAATGTACACAATTTGAAAACTTTGGTGCTTGAACTTTACTAAAACTCAACTGAAACCATCATATTTTTGGCAAACTCAAATTACTTAAAGTAGAGTCTTATAATACCCGCCATGCCGTTCTGATAATGGGCCATGGTATGATTCTCTCCATCCATGTAGGAACGTTTGTAGTGCAACTAGGGACCATTTGTTCACCTTTTATAACACTAGTAGGACCTCTGATCAACGTTCACACACTATAGGCTTGTCTTTAGACTGTGGGAAGAAACTGGCGTGCCCGGAGAAAACCCACCAAACACAGGGAGAACGTGCAAACTCCATGCCCACAGACCTCCGGAACCCGGATGTGCAAGACGGCAGTTCTAACCACTAAGCCACTGTGCCGCCATGCATCTCTCGCTTCTTCTCTATTGAAAGAGAGCGATGCAGTGGCTCTTTAGCCCTTTTGGTTTGTCCAGCTCTCTAACCTCCTTATCTGTACTCTCTGCTAAAACAGAGCAGCTTTCAAAGCTTGAACTTCAGCCTAATACATTGCTAGCAAGCTAAACTGAGGATCGACTGCTGCGCACAGCTACATCTGGGATTGTAGGCCTAGGATTTATAAAAGCCTCCTTCTACTTATTCATAAGATCATTAATATTATGTTGGCTAAAAAATAATGAGCGAGAAAATAATCTGACTGATTTTTTTTCTCATATATAAAATTCTATCATAACTATGCTAGCAATAACAGTAACAACAACAATTGTCTCCCATGTCGTTTCAGTGACACACAACCATTTTTCTTTGTACGGAACTTTGTCACCAACCAACAGATGAGCACAACAATCACTAAACCGAGAGAGAATTTCACACTAAACCCCTTCTAAGGAACCAGATTTTACCCTGCCATGGTAGTGTCAGAGTGGCACAGGACTACATTACCCATTAGCCACAACATGTCACATTTTTCTGCATGAATAGCACCCCTAGTATGTTCCTGTTTTTAGTATCACATCAACAAGCTTGTTATTGCTATGGTATGCTTTTTTCAGGTGTCATATTTTTAGTTTAAATGTTTCATCTTGCATCCACAGCTCATGTCTCTGACTTGTGGCTGTGAGTGTGTGTGTATTTGAACTTCGCGAAAATATGCTGCCATAGTTAGTCCTGCTGGAGTCCCTGCTTGCACTCTGCACTAAATATACATTCATCTTATACATTATGTGACTGTGACCATACCTAACAGTTATGTATTCTCTTCTCTTCGCTCTTTCTCTGCCTTTCTCTCTCTCTGTTGAGCTACACATGCCACCCCTGGGCTGCCAGTTATCCAGACCTCCTCTGCCCTCAGGACCTGTCTGACTCGTCCTGGTGCTCCACTTCTGGTTGGAGATGTTGTTGCATGGATGCCCCGTGTGGCCTGCTTGGGATGCGCGTGGTGACTGGGGATGGTTTCACCAAGGTCCTGGCCTGCTCTCTGAGGACTTGTGACTGCAGTTGCTCCATAGTCCGGACCGGAATTTCCTTTAGTTCTTATAGTTTACTTGAGTCTCCGATAAAAACTGGACTCCATATTGACTTAAAGACTTCCAGCATGAACTTCCAGCTGAACAGTACAACTGCAAAACAATTCCTTCTATTCGTTATTACCCCAATGAGTCTTCCTGTTTCCTGTTGAGTCTGTTTCTTCTCAAGGTTTCTTCCTACTGTAATCTCAGGGAGTTTTTCCTTCTCACCGTTGCATTCAGCTTGCTCATCAGGGAAAATCGGATCATTTTGATTTCTACACATTTTTCATATTTCATACAAATTTCCAGAATTTTCTTCTGATTATGTAAAGAATAGAATTGAATTGAATATTAGAGCATGGCTCTGCAGGGCCTCCGGGTGTGTGCTGTTGTGTTTGGCACCAGGATATTAGTAGCAGACCCTTTGAGTGCTATGGGTTGCGAGGTTGCGAGGTTGAATTGGGATCTGGGGAGTTTGGAGGCCGGGTCAGCAAACTTGGCTTCTTTGTCTTCTGGGGCCCATCTTTGTCTTCTGGGCCCCGTGCGTGGTGGGCTGGAGTGCACTGGGTGTTCTGGTGAAGTTCTGTTATGGCCAGAATCTACTTTTTTCTGGTGATTTGTGCTGCAATGGCTTTTCTGTGGGATTGGACGAGACGGGCCGGCCTTTGGTCCCTGCATGCATGTGTGAGCCTTGGGTGCTTGTGATCCTGCCACCAGTTTACCATAGTATAGTTGGTGGTCAACATTGTTCAGTTCAACTGGTGGTGGTGCTGATTTATGGATGATTGGTGTATATCTGCTGCTTATGTATTGGCAGATGTTTCCAATCCCTGACAGAGACTAGTCCAGCACCTCTTTTGCATTAACATGATCATACACTGATTATATAAACAAACAAACAAACAAACAAACAAATATGATTTTTATGAAGTTAATGCTTTTCTTTCTCTCTTGATTATTATTGTAATATATATATTTATAATGTATTTGCTTATATTCCTATTTTATTTTTGACTACATATTGATCTGCATTATTATTATTAGTAGTAGTATTATTATTAGTAGTAGTAGTAGTATTATTATAATACAAATGAGCAGTCACACTACTAAACAAATAGTTCTGTCCAGTCCTATTGTTAGACCTGCAGTTTTGCAAAAGACTTATGAAAGTTTTCATTTCCTTCCTCTTGTGTGTGAAACTCGGTAAAAGGAGAAAGTGAAAGTGTGCTGAAGGTCTCCAGAACACATCGGAAGCTTGTCAGTACACGCCTAAACCACATTTATTTTCATTTTCACCTGCTCACATTTGCAACAGCAGCAGTAACAACAGCAAACAACAACAACAACAACAACAACAACAACAAATCAATTGAAGAGATATATTAGGAAGTCAAGATGGCATTTACCATCACATGTATATACTGTTATATATTGTATATCATTCATACCAGTGCCTCATTTCAGCATGATTTGCTGAACATGTCAGACTTTTGTTTTACCTGTCATCTGTTTCTCACTATCATTCTTAGGTTGGAACTTTCCCCTCGGGTCCACAGTGCATTGTGTAGGAGTCTTGCTTTCTCAGCTGTGTCTGTGTTCATTTGCAATGTGATTACTAAACATATCCACGCTTCCCTACACCTTTTTCTGCAGTCTCCCAGAAACTCCTTTAAAGGCTTAAACATGTGGAAATGGCTTGGAGCGAGGTCAGGGCTACACGGGATACACGGGATGTTGCAATAACTCCCAGCTGAGTTCCTGCAATGTGTAAGTGGTGTTAGTGAAAGATTGCATGTACAGTTTCAACATCCAACAGATAGCTGTATCTCTTCAACAAGTTAGTAACAAGCTCTCCATCAATTTTAATGGGTCAGGTGTTCGACTCGCCGAATGTTTACAGGACTGACTGCAGTGGGCTCTGAAACACCTCGGCCAGGATCGTCATTCACGGACGTGCGGCCTTCTTTAAAACGGTTACACAATTCAAACGTTTTACTGCGGCAAAGAGTCTCATCACCGTACTGTGCTTGAAATCTTCTGGAAACGTCAATAAGTTTAAACCCTTCATTCACCAGACATTTCACCACAAGTCTCGGTTTGATGTGAACATGCTATATATTAAATTAAGGTGTAATAATGCAATTACAATACAATTAATGAAAAAGTGTAAAGGGAATGAAAAGAGCAATATAAATGATAATGAAATCTAATACAAAAAAAATCAGTTTGTTTAGGTTTCAGTTTGGAATAAATATATATGATTAGAGTTGTTAGAGTAGCAGAAAATCCTGTATGGGTGTGATGTGTTACAATAGTCAAGGTAGGAAAAAAATTCAACGCATGAATCACTTGTGATGTGTCTGATGATGAGGGTGATGATGATGATGCTTCCTATCACAATAAGTGGTCTTACAAGTATATCTTGAATAGCAATCTTTCAATTTGCTTGTGACTTTTATTACAATGGAAACAAACGAACAATATTTGTTTTTAATATTACATTTCCATATTCAGAGTAAAATCTTCCTACCTAAAGATGCCCTCTTTTTTGCACAATTATATGTATTTAATTATAGGATGATTTGTTTAATATCCAAAAAGTTTACCACACTTCCACAAGAGGCCCTAGTCAGAACCAGTGAAAGCAGTGTAACTACATTTTTAAAAAAGCATAAAAGATTTCATAAGGGATTTAAAATTGTTGTAAATCAACAGTGTTAGAAATTGGAATAAATGTAAGGTATAATGAATTAAGAGAATAAATGTAAAGATTGAATTATTTAAAATGATTGAATATATACATTTTGGTTACTTGGTTACTATTACATCACATACTGTAGATGAGGTTTTCAAAAGGACACTCAACAAGGTCAATGCCTTCATCACCCACTGATCAGCTTCAGGATCTGTTGAAGAACTCCATTTGACTGCGCACCCAAAATGACATACAGTAGCTGTATGTTCTCAGAATCCTTCAAACTCAAGACTTTAAGTACAGACCAAAAGTTTGGACACACCTTCTCATTCAGTTTTCTTTATTGTGTTCTTTATTGTGTTCTTTAGCCCAAACAAGTGTCTTCTGCTTGTTGCCTGTCCTTAGCAGTGGTTTCCTAGCAGATATTCTACCATGAAGGCCTGATTCACACAGTCTCCTCTTAACAGTTGTTCTAGAGATGTGTCTGCTGCTAGACCTCTGTGTGCACTGTAAAAAATAAAATCTTGACTTACCTCAAAATGTCAAGGCAACTTGCTGCACAGCTTTTTTGAGTTAAGTCCACTTTTAACCCAACTTGTTCACTTAACTCAAAAAAGCTGTGCAGCAAGTTGCCTTGACATTTTGAGTTAAGTCAACTTGTTGTTGACTTAACTAAATTTACTGAGTAAGGTCTCCCAACTTATATTCTTTTGTTAAGTTATTAATTTAATAAATGTGAAGCCTTATAAATTTAATAAATGTGAACTTGTCACATGTATTGGGTTCAAAATATGTGTTTAAATTTACTGAAGCAGGTTTTATTGTAATACAATATAATGAAAAAAGCTGTAACTGAATGCTTGAAAGTTTCTTCCAAATTTTATTTTAAACCAAAAGGAACACACTACAACCACGTTCCATGACTTTCAAATAAAAGTACACAAAAAGAAACATGGCAAAATGCCTTTTACAGTCTAACCTTCACAAAACAAGGAAAAGAGTACATAATAATAATAATAATAATAATAATAATAATTTGAAGTCTGAAAACAGCTCACAAAAGCAAAGTCATAGGAGAAGTTAAGTCTTAAGGGATTGTACCCGTGCAGAGCAGTGAATGCCCAATTCCATTAACGCCTTCTCAATCATCTCAAAAGTGTACTTCCGATTTTTTGGTACTAAAATCCAAGGCAAACAGGTCAAAGGCCAAACTGTTCTGGAGCATCTTGCAAGACAATCCCTCCCTCCAACATAAGTGTAAAGTTTATGACACTGGTCAAAGTCGTAAGGGAATCATCATCTTCAATCACAATAGGAACTCCCACTTTCACCCCTCTGGTCTGTCCACCATCAGGAGTACTGTCCTAATGTAATAAAGAGTACAAAAAAAATCACTTTTGACATCCATCTTTTCTATGTTTTTATATTTCTTTTTGTTCCATGAACATTTTGGATCCTACTAGATTAATGTAGACAAAATGTACAGAAAGAAACACCTCATAAATCTTTAAAATCAGTTGAGATGATCAGATAAAGTAAAATAAGAGCGGGAGTTCAAATCAATAAGAATTTAAATATCTTAATAATGTCAACACAAATAGTAACAGCCGTATTTTTGTCAAAGTGCCTGCAGAGAATCAATGCAACATATGCATGAATAGTGCAGATGATCCATCACGGATAAACACATCGAGATCTTCCAGGACAGTTTTCTTTCAGTGAGCCACAATATTTGAAGTCTGAAAAAAGGGCGCTAATGTTATGCATTGTCACCTTTGATAAACGTTCAGGTATTCATAACATTTAACATTAGGGAGACTCTAATTATGACAGAAAGATTTAGAAATATGCAATACTGTTTGCATGGAAAAAAAGATGTTCAGGTTTGTGCTCAAGTGTTTCAGCATCAAATTTTTCTGTGTCCTGTTCTCTCAATTCTACAGTCGTGGCCAAAAGTTTTGAGAATGACATAAATATTAGTTTTCACAAAGTTTCCTGCTAAACTGCTTTTAGATCTTTGTTTCAGTTGTTTCTGTGATGTACTGAAATATAATTACAAGCACTTCATACGTTTCAAAGGCTTTTATCGACAATTATATGACATTTATGCAAAGAGTCAGTATTTGCAGTGTTGCCCTTCTTTTTCAGGACCTCTGCAATTCGACTGGGCTGCTCTCCATCAACTTCTGGGCCAAATCCTGACTGATAGCAACCCATTCTTTCATAATCACTTCTTGGAGTTTGTCAGAATTAGTGGGTTTTTGTTTGTCCATCCGCCTCTTGAGGATTGACGACAAGTTCTCAATGGGATTAAGATCTGGGGTGTTTCCAGGCCATGGACCCAAAATTTCAACGTTTTGTTTACTGTTGGCATGACACAGGACTGATGGTAACGCTCACCTTTTCTTCTCCGGACAAGCCTTTTTCCAGATGCCCCAAACAATCGGAAAGAGGCTTCATCCGAGAATATGACTTTGCCCCAGTCCTCAGCAGTCCATTCGCCATACTTTTTGCAGAAGATCAATCTGTCCTTGATGTTTTTTTTGGAGAGAAGTGGCTTCTTTGCTGCCCTTCTTGACACCAGGCCATCTTCCAAAAGTCTTGGCCTCACTGTGCGTGCAGATGCGCTCACACCTGCCTGCTGCCATTCCTGAGCAGCTCTGCACTGGTGGCACTCCGATCCCGCAGCTGAATCCTCTTTAGGAGACGATCCTGGCGCTTGCTGGACTTTCTTGGATGCCCTGAAGCCTTCTTAACAAGAATTTAACCTCTTTCCTTGAAGTTCTTGATGATCCTATAAATTGTTGATTTAGGTGCAATCTTAGTAGCCACAATATGCCTGTGAAGCCATTTTTATGCAACACAATGATGGCTGCACGCGTTTCTTTGCAGGTCACCATGGTTAACAATGAAAGAACAATGATTTCAAGCATCACCTTCCTTTTAACATGTCAAGTCTGCCATTCTAACCCAGTCAGCCTGACATAATGATCTCCAGCCTTGTGCTTGCATCTGTTCTGTTCTGTTAGTTGATATAGTGGTTGTGCTTTGTTTCCCAATGATGTTCTTGACCCTTGATCTTTCCAGGCCTAGTTTTTCCTGTCTTGTTCTGTAATGTTTCATTGAGATGGTTGTTGTGATATCTGTGTTGATGCTCCTAGCCAATGTCCTTCAATGTACCTTCTAGTTCTGTTCAGTTCCTGTTTGGCGTTTGATTCTGCTCTGTTAAGTGTTCTGCTGTTCTCTTATGTTTTGTTTAGATAGTTGTCGGTAAACTTCTGAGCTTTCTATGTCAGGCTGACTTCCTCAATCACCAGTCCTGATCTATCTGGTTCCGTTTAGTTAACTAGCTGTTATATTTAAAAATGGATTATTGCTCTTTTGGTTATTGTTGGAGTTTTTTTTGTTAGCTCTTTCTAAGTTCCATGATCATAGTTTGTCTATTTCTGTTACCATTGTTGTTCATGTTTTCCCATTGTTTTCTTCATTAAAAGACTTCTCAAGTGTCAACCTCTGCACGTATGCCTCTCCTTAAACCCACGCACAGCACCGGTGACACATGCATGTTAACTGAACATTTTTTGGAGCATCTTGTACCAGTTCCCGAGCTATTATGGAATATAATATGGCGATAATACATTGTGCAAAAACAGGGTGGATTAATGTACTCATATAAAGTGCATTTCAATAAATCAGAATATTATGGAAAGGTTTTTTTTTTTTTTGTAATTGAATTCAAACAGTGAAACTCATATTCTAGATTCATTACATGCAAGGTGAAATATTTCAATCCTTTTTTAGTTTAATTATGTACACGCCTTACAAAATATTCTAATGTTTAATTTCCAGTTTGAGTAAATTACTATTAATTCAGTATAAACATTGTGTATCTCTCTCTGTCTACTTCAGTGCACGGCACGCATGAGGAAGAGTGTTGACTTGACAGTTATCCAGAAAACTACAATCCTCCACAAGGAGGGTAACCTCCCTGAAAGAACTGACTTGGGGTAGAGGTTGTATCTTTGTAGAAGCAGAGGTTGTATCGAAACATATTCATGGAAATTTGACTGGAAGTGGTAGGGAAAAAAAGGTGCATAAGCAACAGAGAGACCTGCAGCCTTTAAAAAATCGTCAAGCAAAGCAATTGATGACCTTGGGCACAATATCTTCATGGGCTGAAATAAAAAATAAATGTACAGTACTCGATCTTGGATGACAAATTCCTATAGGTTGTAGTAGTGCATATTTTAATGTCTGCTTTGAAAATACAGACTAACAGTGTAACAGACTAAACGTCTGTTTAGTGTAACGCTAAAATGCATGCTACAGTAGCTGTTGGTCTAAATAGCTTTTTTTATTGGGCTCCACCTGGCACAGGTTTCCTATCGCAACTCTCTCATTTTCTAACTGCTCTTGGGATTGGCACTGCATGCAGTTACTGGTTTGTATGAGTCTTGTTCAAGGAGCCACCAGTGGAGACCCTATGGTGATGGGGCTTGAACCCCAGACCCTCTGATCTGCAACCCAGAGCTTCAACAGTCTGAGCTGCCATCTTACTAAATACTTAAAACTCCAAACATTTACTTTGTTATGATAGTCTGGGTGACTAAAGCTCTGAAAAGAATTGCAGATGATTGAGGTTTCAATCATGTGAGTGGTGATTGCGCTTAAATTAAAAAATTCCCTTCTGTCATAGCTAGTAATAATTGCACATAAGGTTCTTCCATTTAAATTATATTAACAAGCAGAAGCATGAAAGCACCAAATTCAATTAATTAGCACACAATTACTACTTCTTTTCTTTGTTTTTCTTTTTTGTTGCTTCAATAGATATGAACACTTCATGATTACTGCTTTTTCTATTATTAGTCATGTTTATACCCAAATTTAATTATGTTACCTGCAATTTGATTGCGCCTAATACATAAATTCCAGCATCTGTATTTAATCTCGCTTTGGAAATCCCCAAAACAACTAAACTGGACCGTGACCAGAAAATTATCTGCCTAGTGGGAATGTAGAAATGTTGAATGTAGAAATTCCTTCTATAAAAAGTGTTTCTTTCACATTTCCACATTTTGACCAACAGATAGAGCTGTTATGAAATAAACCACTTTGCTTCTTGAAATTTTGAAAGCTTTAATTATTAAAAAAAAAAAAAGCTTTAATCTCAAAATTATAAAATTCACAGCTTTGAGTCAGAACTTTAAAATTGGGACATTTTAAATCAGCAACATTTAATACAGAAATGATCACTCACTCATCATCCTTACCGCTTAATCCAGTATTCAGGGTCACGGGGGCTTGGAGCCTGTCCCAGGAGACTTAGGGCACAAGGCGGGGTACATCCTGGACAGGGTGCCAATCCATCGCAGGGCACAGACACACACACATACACTACGGCCAATTTGGGAACACCAATTAGCCTAACCTATAGTACATGTCTTTAGACTGTGGGAAGAAACCAGAGTACCCGGAGGAAACCCACCATGCACTGGGAAAACATGCAAACTCCATGCACACAGAGACGGGAATCGAGCCTGGCTGGGAATCGAAGCCAGACCCTGGTGGCGCAAGGCGACAAAACTACTTAAACTACTTAAATAAAATGGAGTTAAATTAAATATAAAAATAATGTTTTAAAAAAGGATTATACTACACTGAAGGTATATTTGGGTAAAAAAAAAAAATGTACTCCAAAATTCAGAGAACTAGTGCTTAAGAAAGTCACATGTGGCACTAGATCCTCTGATACCTCTGTACTGACTGACAAGTTCAAAAAACAAAACAAGGCCACATGAGTGAAGAATTAACTAATAACTTATAAATCCATTGAGCCAAATGTAACATGAAGTACTGTATGTGATAATATTTAAATTTATTTGAAATTTGAACACATTGTGATTATTGTATCACATAATGGATGTGGTAAGATTAATCTTTTTTTTCCCCAAAAAAAGTCGAGCCCATTAAAAATGAATAGACTCACTTGACTGTGTCCATTGTGTTGTAGTTCAACATTTTGACAGCTAGACGGACCACATACTGTTTGTTCATTAAAAGAAGCTACCCAGGTAGAAACGATTTAATGTGTGACTGACTCTTAATATAAATAAAAAGAACTTCCTTGATCCTGGCACCCAATACTTATCCATGTACACAAAGCTGTAGCATCACCACTTGGCTCCATAGATCATTTAGATTTAACAAGCTAACTAGCATTAGCAGTAGCAACAACGGTCATCACATCACTTTCAACCCCATCAACTGCTTGAAAGTAATAGAGATAACACAGATTAGAAACATGTGCAACGATCTGGAGTGTCCAGTCAAACAATTCAAAGCTTCACACAAAATGTTCTACATACCAGGAGGCCCATAATCATGTTCTCAATTCTGCCTAGTTCTAGTCTCCTTCACTTGGCCACCATTTTACTGAAAAATGTGTTCAGCGTAAAGGGCAGTTAAACATTGGAGATGAAACGACTGACAAGACCTTCATGCAAAGACAAATAAGTACCCCACGTGTCTGTTTTCCCTAAGACCTGTAAAACACTTGAGACGCAAATGAGACACGTCTCTTGAGGCTGTGGCTGAACCAATGACCTTTTTCATATTGTACATGAAGGAGTGGAAATGAGTCAGTTGAGGTGGTTCAGGCATCTAGTAAGGATGTCACCAGGACGCCTCCCTAGGGAGGTGTTCTTGGCACGTCCAGCTGGAAAGAGATGAGGACTAGATGGAGAGATTATATCTCTACACTGGTCTGGGAACGCTGGGAACGAGTTAGCCAATGTGGTTGGGGAAAGGGAAGTTTGGGGTTCCCTGCTGGAACTGCTAACCCTTGCGACCCGACTTTGGATAAGCGGTTGAAGATGGATGGATGTTGTACATATTTTCCCAGTTATTTATGTAACTAAGAAATAAAAACAAATCCTACTGCACCATAAACTTTGACTATACAGCAGACTTTGCAGTAGAATATTTATAATGATACAAATAATTTCTGTCCAGCTGAACCTCTATAATCACAGCAGGTCTTAATTCAAGAAGCAGCATTAACTGATATTAGGCTAATATCATTACAGTCAAGGTGTATTTCAAAGCAATAAATAAATAACATAAAACAATGAAGTAAGAACTACTCACCAGTATAAAATCTTTCTGTATGATGTAGCATTACAATTTCCCTTTACTGAAACTAAGAGGCCCAAAGTGGTTTCAAACCCAGCTCCATGAAGACACAATCTCCAAATATCTCTATATTACTTCATTATTAAATTAGAGTTATTTAAATGAAACATGTACTGCACAGATCCCTTTGTGATGAAATGAAAGACTAACTTTATCCCAAGCATCCCAGGATCATAGTCGGTCTTGTAGCTGAATAAACACAACCACAGCCATGCTCCAACATCGAGTGCCATATTGTTTGTATTATTTCTGTTTTCTGGAAGCTTGTACCTTTTTTGATTAATTTGTTGGCTTATTGCCACAGAACCACTTAAACGTTTTCTTTTAAAAAAATTTTACTCTTTTTTTTATTTTTTTACTAATTAGCAGGTAATTTCCCACTTTAAAAAGTGCACTTTTAAATTTGAACAAGGCTAACTGCACTTCACATGTCACTGTCACATTATCTGATCTTATCTGACATTCTGATTTTGTCTATTTAAAAAGCTTGTGTTTAATTTTGGTCTTTGCATTGCGTCTGTTGGTTTTAAAGTTGTTTATTGCGTTCTGTGAGTTCAGTTTATTATTGCGCTCTCGGCTGTTATGCTAACACTAAGCTAAGCTAATGCTTATGCTGAGTCATAGCCCTAGTCCCTGGTTTCTGTTTATGCTGCCTCCTGTCTTTGTTTTGTTTTCATGTAGTTTTCATCATTTTAATTAATAAAAGCTTTGGGTTTTGCCTGCAAATTTACATAAATTTATTTAGTACTCTGATGACTGCCCCTGCCATTACCACCATCTTTATTACATGCAAATTTAAAGATTCTGATTGCTTCTGTCAACTCCGTAACATAATCCCTCCATCCATTTGTGCAAAACATATACTTTTTCAATCAGTTTGAAAGCCAAAGTTGTTAACGATCATATGTTATTATCTTTCCTATTATCTTTACAATGATTTCTTTACCTTTTGATAAGATGATCACTGTGCAACAACTATGCCCTTCGCTTGCTATGCCTGGTCACCTCAGCTGATTGTATAAATCGGGAGATGATGACCTGGGACGAGGCTCTGATGTATTGCAGGACAAACTACGCTGACCTGGTAAGTTTCAATACAGAGACAGATTTCTTTCTGCTTAACAAAATGAGTACTTATATTCTGACACCCACTTTCTGACCGGTCTGCGATTCATGGATGGATCATGGTTCTGGGTGAACCAGGATTCTGTCTGACTTCAATGCCTTCATGCCCTGCAAGCCCTTTTCAGTGTGGAGCACTAGATATTGGAGCTGGTGTCTGGGAGAACAGGGACTGGGAGGAGGAGCACAAGCGCGCGGATGAGTCCCTATTCCACACATACATACACACAAGCACAAAACAAAGGATGCTTTACGCGCACATACACAGTCATGGTGTTATAGTAAACGGTACAAACGCGGACTGACGTTGATGGAAACAATTACCCACAATTCTGCAGCGGAACGCTCGCAAACTGGGTTACTTGCAATCCGAGGTTTCACTGTATTTGTAATTTATCCTTGACAGTAGTGATTAATGAATGAAACCCCAGCCAGATATGGTAAAAATATATCCAAACAAGACAATGAAACCATCAACAGAGGACCCCTGAAGAAATAAAGTTATTATTGTTAGCTCTTGAATTATTGTCCTTAATAAAAGACTCTTCTCAATCTTTTCAATATTTTTGAAAACCAAGTCATGAACAATTCTGCCTATATTATATTTTATAGATTAGTTAGTTCTGACCAAATAGTCTGATTCCATGAGAGACATTCCATGAGTGGTGATATAGGGCACAACATTACTCGGACATTTAACTATATGTACAGTATCACTCAGCGTCACAGGTGTGCTTCGATACAAATACGAATATGTGAAGCATCGAATTCGAATGCATTCTGACTCTGACTCCTACATTTTGGACCGGCCATCAAAACAGATAATTAATTATTTTAACAAGTAATCTTTTACAAATAGAAATAAATAAAGCAGGAATGAAAATCACATGAATCTCATGATGAACTCATGAATTATTGCAATAAATCATATTCATCCAGATCATAAGACTTCAAACTTATTGTTTTATTTTTGCTTGTACATGTTACCTTGGAAACCACGTTTTAAAAAAACGAAAACGCGAGAAAAATCCAGTCTATGTGAGTTTTATGAAATTAGTGACAATCAGCATCAGTAAAACAGTGCGACATTATACACAGGCACTTTAACTGTGTGTGATAACTTCAATTTTGTTGTTTCTAATCACGCAAACTCATTTTACTCTGTTCATCATTAATGGAAACTCATGGACGTTGACACTGTGATTTGTTTATAATTTTACTGGTACCCATGCAAATATAGACTTTATGCACTGAGAGTTTATTTAAGCCCTTTAATCTGATCTAATGTCTTCTGTTTTTCTTACAATCAAAATAATTGATTTCATTTTTTTAAAAATCATTTCATATTAAAGGTAAAATCAGGCTTAAGAGTAAAAGGAAAACAGTCTGAAGGAGTTTAATGTAAACAAAACAGCCTCGTGTGCATTCTGAACTTTTTTTTGCATTGTCATTCCGTCAGACTGTGGCTTTGCAATTTAATTTGTATACTGCTGCTGTCATCAGTATTTTAATTCCTGTAGAAACTTCAGAGCCGACTTTCTTCACACCACAGATAGGGATGATGGCTGTTCTCTCCATCCTGCTCCTGCTGACTCTAACAGATACAGCCACAGGTCTTTTTGGGAAAAAATACATTTTTGGCAGTACACAATTGTCCTGGAGTGATGCTCTGACATTCTGCAGAAATAATTATGTAGATCTATCAGTTATTGTCACACTAGAAGAATCCGCCAGTTTTGCTGTTCAAACAAAAAGAGATTCTTCTACCGATTGCTGGATCGGTCTTAGAAAAAGATCATATGAGTCAAAGTTTGCACAGTGGACTGATGGAAGTGCACTGAGTTTCCCAGCATGGGACAAAGTGCCTGCCCCTACTACCACTGAACAGTGTGTGTTTATTAACAATAATCGGTGGTATGTGAAAGATTGTACAAGAACTCTTAACTACTTCTGCTACACTTGGGAACCTCAGATGATTGTGGTTCAGAAGATGATGAACTGGGAAGATGCTCTGATGCACTGCAGAACAAATTACACTGACCTGGTAAGCGTCAATGTGGAGACAGATCTCATTGTGATCAACAGGACGATAAATGAGACTCTGACTCCTACATTTTGGACTGGTCTGCGTTTCATGGATGGCTCATGGTTTTGGTCGAACAACGTGGCTCTGGGAAACCTGATGTCGATGCCTACATGTCCTGCAAGACCTTTCCGTTGTGGAGCAGGAAACATTGGACTTAATGTCTGGAACAACAGAGACTGCAAGGAGGAAATGAATTTCATTTGCTACCTCAAAACTTGGTAAGTGCTTTGAATCAAATCTGATCAATAATCTGTCTTTCACTTAATAACATCAAAATCAAATGTAAAGCTAATAAAAATAATCTACATAGAATTTAGTCGTTAAACGATGAAGACCTTTACTGCAATCAAGACCGGTACAAGATGTGGAAGAAATGAAAAACAGAGATTGCTGAGCAGATTCCTATCAATGAAACAGCATGTAATATTATAAAATGATTTATTTCACTAGAATTGTTCCTTCAGTTCCCAATACTTAATCCAGTTCTAATAGTAAATAGTTTTCTTTGGTAGAAGTTTTATTTGTCCCACTATAAAGCATACTGTATCTATTGCCTGTAGGTATGATATGCCTTGTGCTATAAAATATGTGGTTATTAATACCATGAAATGACCTTTGTAATTATAATCACCAATATGTTTATAATAAATGTTATATACAGTACAACTGTCAAGCTTCCAGTTTTTGTCAAATGTAGTGTATAGTTAGCAATTCCTACTTGCTTCATCTTCTTGCAACATCACAACAAAACATTTGTTCTCTACATAATTGCAGAGACATTAGGACAAACCACACTGTACACTTCAGCTAGACATCTGGGGTGAAAATATATGATCATACATCACAATCAGGTCAAACATAAAGCAAAAAAACTACAAAGAAATGACGTGCAATGAAGGCTTGAGTTGAAATAAAAATAAAAATGCTGGTACAAATCCTGAAAATCCATGGAATGACCTGTAATGCTTTTCACCAACATCTAAATTGGCAGAGTTGGAGAGAATTTGCATTGTCAAATAGATGTAAATACCTAAATCAGATTTGTCCATTATGTAAAGTCCACACCATTTACAACAGCCAGGATTTTTTTGCATGAATACCATCATCTTCACATCAAATGCAACCACAGGGGGGCACAATCCAGTGTCTTCTTGTGCCAGTCCCAAGTCTGGATAAATGCATAGGGTTGTGGCAGGAAGGGTATCCAACTTAAAACATTTGCCAAATCAATCAGTCATTGATAGGACTACAGGGTGCTGGTGTGGAAATTAGGCTACTGTTGGTCGAAGAAGGAGAGAAGGATAGATGCAGCGTGAGAGGACATGAAGTTAATTGGAGAGAAGAGGATGAGGAGGATAGGGTTGGACGGAGACAGATGATTAGCTGTGGCGACCCCCCCAAAGGGAACAGTCGAAAAACAAAGAAGAAGAAGAATCTTCCCATGAGTTACTGTATATAAGCATGATATATTTTGCTTCATAAACGTAATAAAAAAAACAGGATTATTTTGCCCCTTCACACACACCCCTCCTCCTCTGGCCTTCACACACACACACACACACACACCTTTACTTTTTAAAGGTATTTTTTTTGTTATATATTCTCTTGTTATAGTTTTTTTTGCGGATGTGGAACGAATAATTTGAGTTTCCATTATTTCCTATGGGAACTTTTACTTTGATTTATGAGTGTTTTGATATACGAGCCCACTTCCAGAACGAATTCTGTTTGTAATCTAAGGTTCCACTGTAGTTCCTTCTTTAATCATGTGCAAGGATTTTGCAGAAGTTTTACTCTAGGCCTGAGCGGTAACCTGAAATTGGCCATTGTGCTTTGACAACATAATTTTATTAAGAACAACATCTCTGGTGCATGCCAGGAGTGAGACAGGGATATGGGTTCTTTTTCTGACTGGAGTATCTGGACTGTTAATCTAGATCTGTTTCTAGCATCTACATGAGTGGACGGGCAAGGCAGGTGAGTTTACAGTATTTCTATTTCTATTCAGTGGATGTAATTGCATGTGCTCTTAATGTAACTCATTTTAACATAGAGTAATATTGAAAAACATGATCCCCTGCTGCTTTGCCGTTATGAAAAGACTTTGCCTTTTTAATGCTTTGCCTTGCTTTTTTCCTATCTATTTTGTAACTGGCTAAGGCTGGAGATTTACCGGATAGCAGCCACTATTTTATGGTTCCAATGTGTTTTTGTGTTCTTACATAAGTTGGTTTTGCAGTCAGTATTACTTTTAGATAATTCCCTTTTAATTCACTTTTACATAAAGTCCCCAGGTGCTGCTTTATTTAGTTGTAAGAATTGTTATCGCCCCCAGACACAGTAAGAGGCAACCCTTGTTAAGAACTTACCCGACTGCATGTGTACTGTATGGCCTGTTATATTTAGTATGTACATTTCCTCTCACACCATCTCAGGCTGTTGTCTTGCTGGTGAACTAGATGTTAATCCAATTCTTTAGCTGGCATGTGGTGAACCACGATTGACTCTATGCTGTAATTCTATGCTACAGTATGTCTGACTGGGTCTCTCCAAAAAACAATTCTTGAGCATCTTCACATGAAAATTTTTGTAACTAGAATCTTTACAGTGACATTAGAATTAAATAATTGATTTGAATAAAATCAAAGGTTAAACTTCTGGTTTATTTTTGCTAAAATTTACAAAGATGTTTGCAAAGATTTATTAGATAAAGTTTTGTGTAAAAAAAAAAGGCTAATGCAAAAGAAGACGAAAAAAAAAAATACTTGTAAGAATATTAGCAAAGAATCACATGTCAAAGAATGACTGTGATATCTATGGTTTTAAACACTTACCCCAGTTACAGGTAGTGTCTAAATTTAACTTTAGACTAAATTGTACACTTCTGACATCTGGTGGTCAACACTAAAATTAAATTTTATTGGCACTTAATTGCTTTTTTCTGTCCATTATATAATGCTATCTGTATGATAAAGAAAAAAGATTAAACACAAAAAGAATAATAACAGAATAATAGAAAGAAGAATAATATAAAAGTATACAGTAGTTCTTTGCCTGTTTCCAGGCTTTTTGGTTTAAAGGAAAATCTGGTCATAAATAATAGCCGAATTAGTTAAAAGTTAAAACTTTAATTATTCTGTATGAGCACCATTAGTGTTTTAAATTGAAGTCTCTCAAGTTTTTTCTTGGCTTTGCTGTCTCCTGTTTGCTAATAAATTTTCATCAATTTAACAATTTAAAATTAAATATTTAAAACAGAACAGTTTAAAACATCAATTTTATTTATATATATATTTTTTAAAAACCTATAACTGAATTTCTGTATCTGGTGCAGTATAAATTTTTAAAATGACCTACTATCATGGGAAAGTATAGAAGTTGATGAGAACCACAAATTTGTTCTTTTGCATCTGATAAATCCGAACAGAAGTAAAAGAGTGTATACTGTAATTTATCCTATTTTTTATTTATCCCAAGATTATCGATATATAAAACAGAAATTCTGTTTGGTCAGGCAGTGTTTGCACAGGTAGTTCCATGACAGGCGTGTCACAGGCGTTCCATCCTGATTCACTAGTAGGCAGCACCATGGTCAACTTCTATGTCATAATGTAAGCGTGTCAAATGCGTTCCTAATTTCCTATAACAGTAAGCCGAGTTCTCACTGAATGTAACAGTGGGAGGGATCATCTACGAAAATGGGAACATCAGACTGAGCTCAGGACTACTGAAACCCTGTATCATACCCAGAGCATCTACAGCGACAGCGCATACTGTACAAGGGCTGTTTAAACATTGGAGCAGCATGAGGAGCGGCAGCAAGTTAAACACACTCTCCATTCGCAGGTAATGGCAGCACACCGGGTGGCAGGATCTGCATGCAGGTACATTTACATTACATTTACATTATGGCATTTGGCAGACGCCCTTATCCAGAGCAACTTACAGTATATTTGTGTTTCATTATACATGTGAGCAGTTGAGGGTTAAGGGCCTTGCTCAGTGGCCCAACGGGGACAGCTTGGCAGTCATGGGATTTGAATCTCAGACCATCCGAAACTCCGTAGAGGTGTGGATAGAGTACATGAATAAAAGTTTGTTTTATTGAAAACATATTGTAACTAAGAACACTGTGTCTAGGAATTATTTTGTAATGAATGAGTAATTAACAATAAAATCACAATCTGTTGTGCGCAGGCATATTTAAAGTGTGACATGCTTATGCGCATGCAGGAGTGTTATTATGCAGAGTTTGCCATTTAATTATTTAACCATTCATGAGGTTTCAGAGATTTTGTCCTTCTTTGTCACCATGTCTATTTATAAAAGTGTCAAATAAAATTTAATCAATTTAAATGCTACTGTATAACCAAAACAAAATCCCTGACACAGGATCGAACTTCAATATCCCAGAAGACTTAGGGCACAAGGCAGGCACACCCTGGACAGGGTGCCAGTCCATCGCAGGGCATAAACACATACAATCACTCACACACACACACACACACACACACACACACACACACACACACACACACACACACACACACACACACACACACACACACACACACACTATCACACTATGGGCAGTTTGGAAAAGACCAATTACCCGAATCTACATATTCTTTGGACTTTGCTTTGTAAAAATGCTGACCAAGATAGAAAGGCACCACACACACAGCATACCACAGCCCTCTGCACACATGACCCAGCAGGCACAGAGCCCAATCTCCCCACGAGCTCCACACCACATAAAGGATCTGCTGCGAATGACCACAACACCACAGACCACCACCAGAGGCCCAGCTGACCATGCCATGAGAGGCCAGTGCTGCCCCAGGGGCAAAAGGGAATCCAAAACCTAGGTGGTTTCAATTTTAAACGATTTAATGTTACGGCTGATCAATGTACATTAATTGGCTGAAATCTTTATTTTCATCTTCAGTGCCATGTTCCAAAACAGTGTTTGTAAGATTAAGAGAAAAAGATGACTTAAAGGAAATAATTTTCCAATATTGTAGGAGTGCAGTAGACTAAGTTCATTTGAATAAATACTCCATCAATCTACATTTAAATAGGCTTGGAACTTGTTCTGCATTGTTAGATGCCCAACAAGGAAAGAACATGTTTTTTTAGACACCCAAGAATTTCCTTGCCATGATGACTGGCAAATGAGCTGATTTAAATCTCTGTGAGCCTTTCTTTGGGAATTAGAAGTTTGTACCATGTGAAGAGAAACCAATGTGCAAGTACAGTCCATAAATTTTAACAACCATTGGATGTGTAACGGGTATCACGCAACCCATGGAGATCTTTTTTACATTTTTAACAAGAGGGAATTGTCACTTTGATTGACACAACATCCCTCTTTTATGCTTTTCTCTCCATCGTTCTCAATTCTACCTCAATTAATCATGAATGTGAAGTCCAACATTTACATATGTGTGAGGCCATTTGCATGCATAAATATTTTTGTTGGAGGTAATGAGATGGGAGACAAGGTCTATTCAGCTATTCACAGTTTTAAGAAAACTGAGATCGATTAGGTCACATAAATCCCAGATCAACTGCGAATGCAATGTTTATTAGAATTATTTATTTATTTATTTATTTATTCAATTCAACTTCAATGGTAATTAATTACCCTTAAAAAGCCCTATTTCTGAATTGTCTTCAGTTGAGTGCATTTTGGTTCAAGAATACCCTTACATGCATTGTACACCACCTACACCCTTACAACTGCGGAACTGTACTTACTTCAGATTTTAATGTTTATTAATTTTAATAAACATGTTTGCTCTCCATCTACTTCTGTGGTTGCAGAGTCTTGCTTTCATATTACTGAATTATTCTCATGCACAAGCACATACATAATCACAACCTGTTTTTTTCTTTTTATATCATAGAGATAGATGATATTAGTCTGTCTTTATAAATTTTTGTTGACACTTGCGATCTCTTAAGGGGTCATGTAACTGCACCTGCATGTGCATTCTCAACAGGTATTGGAATAAAAAACACAATCTTGTAAGTAGTAATTTCTTGCTTTAATTGTTGTACACTACACTACACTACACTACACTACACTACACTACACTACACTACACTACACTACACTACACTACACTACACTACACTACACTACACTACACTACACTACACTACTCCAAAATTACATAACCTTCTGGCCTGGACAAATTGACCCCAAATGTTTGTGCCTGTCTGACATACATCTTTTAGAACACTTCATAGCGTTAAAGGACTTGCTGTTGGTTTGTGGAGTGCTGTATTTGACAAAGTAGATGAAGCCATTTTCCAGAAATCACAAGGTACTCATTAAAAGTCTAGGGCTGGCAGTATGGTTGGAATTGGTTTGAATTAGTAAGACAGGTGGATGACAAAAAGGCATTGGTAGGAATTCTATATAAATATAAAATATATATTGAGTTTTATGAATTTCTATAGTGACTGGGAAAAACAACAGGTTGGTCAAAATAACAAGCAAAAACCCAACCCTAACTGTAAAAACAATACATATACCTTACCTGCCAATTCAAATTCAAATTCAAATTTTTATTCGTCACATACACAGTCAAACACAGTATGATATGAAGTGAAATGCTTATACGACTGCTGCTGACCTACAATATTACAACAAAAAAAGAAATAAGAGATTTAAAAATATAGAACACTTATTTACATAATATACACACATGGACAAAATTGTTGGTACCCTTCAGTCAATGAAAGAAAAACTCACAATGGTCACAGAAATAACTTTAATCTGACAAAAGTAATAATAAATAAAAATTCTATGAATGTTAACCAATGAAATTCAGACATTGCTTTTCAACCAGGCTTCAATAGAATTATTTAAAAAAATAAACTCATGGAACAGGCCTGGACAAAAATGATGGTACCCCTAGAAAATACTGAAAATAATGTGACGTTAATTCAAGTTGTGTCCACTAATTAGCATCACAGGTGTCTACAATCTTGTAATCAGTCAGTGGGCCTATATATAGGGCTCCAGGTAGTCACTGTGTTGTTTGGTGACATGGTATGTACCACACTCAACATGGACCAGAGGAAGCGAAGGAAAGAGTTGTCTCAGGAGATTCGAAAGAAAATTATAGACAAGCATGTTAAAGGTAAAGGCTATAAGACCATTTCCAAGCAGCTAGATGTTCCTGTGACTACAGTTGCACATATTTTTCAGAAATGTAAGATCCATGGGACTGTAGCCAACCTCCCTGGACGTGGCCGCACGAGGAAAATTCATGACAAATCAAAGAGACGGATAATCCCAATGGTAACAAAAGAGCCCAGAAAGACTTCTAAAGAGATCCAAGGTGAACTTCATGCTCAAGGAACATCAGTGTCAGATCGCACCATCCGTCATTGTTTGAGCCAAAGTGGACTACATGGGAGACGACCAAGGAGGACTGGAATATGCCAAACTTCCTGTTGACAAGCCACAAAGCTTCTGGGAGAATGTCCTATGGACAGATGAGACAAAAATGGAACTTTTTGCCAAGGCACATCAGCTCTATGTTCACAGACGGAAAAATGAAGCATATGAAGAAAAGAACACTGTCCCTACTGTGAAACATGGAGGAGGCTCTGTTATGTTCTGGGGCTGCTTTGCTGCATCTGGCACTGGGTGTCTTGAATCTGTGCAGGGTACAATGAAATCTCAAGACTATCAAGGGATTCTAGAGAGAAATGTGCTGGCCAGTGTCAGAAAGCTGGGTCTCAGTCGCAGGTCATGGGTCTTGCAACAGGACAATGACCCAAAACACACAGCTAAAAACACCCAAGAATGGCTAAGAGGAAAACATTGGACTATTCTAAAGTGGCCTTCTATGAGCCCTGACCTCAATCCTATTGAGCATCTTTGGAAGGAGCTGAAACATGCTGTCTGGAAAAGGCACCCTTCAAACCGGAAACAACTGGAGCAGCTTGCTCATGAGGAGTGGGCCAAAATACCAGCAGAGAGGTGCAGGAATCGTTTGATTGCAGTGATTGCCTCAAAAGGTTGTGCAACAAACTATTAAGTTAGGGGTACCATCATTTTTGTCCAGGCCTGTTCCATGAGATTTTTTTTTTATAATTCCGTTGAAGCATGGTTGAAAAGCAGTGTCTGACTTGCATTGGTTAACATTCATAGAATTCTTATTTATTATTACTTTTGTCAGATTAAAGTTATTTCTGTGACCATTGTGAGTTTTTCTTTCATTGACCGAAGGGTACCAACAATTTTGTCCACGTGTGTACAGCAATAAAAATGAAATAAAATAGTAGAATAAGATAAGTATAAAGAAGTTAAAGAATATCTAAAAAAAAAAAATGTAATGTAGTGCAGTCCAGTAATGTAGTGTCCAGTTATTGGCAGGATAATGTGCAAGGCTGCGGTTCAAGTTCACAGTGTGCAAAATGTGCAAGTGTGCAAATGCTCCATGTGTAAACAAATTGTGTGTCCAAGTAAAAAGTAAATGTTCGCAGTCCTGAGGTGTGCAAAATGTGCAAGCGTGTGAGTGTTATGTCCTATGTGGTGTTGTGATTGAGAACTCGTATAGCCTGCGAGAAGAAGCTCCTCCTCAGTCTCTCTGCGTTGGCCTTCAGGGAGTGAAAGTGCTTTCTTGACCGCAACAGAGAGAAGAGTCCATTGTTGGGATGGCTGAGGTCTTTCACTATCTTCCTGGCCTTGGTCCAGCACCGCATGTTGTAGATCGTCTGAAGGTCAGGGAGCTTGGTACAGATGATGCGTTCAGCTGATCGAACCACCCTCTGTAGGGCTAAACATAAAGCCAAACAAAAGACAAGTGCTTTCCTTATTTCCTGGCTAACAAAGCACACAAAGAAAGAAAGAAAGAAAAAAAAAAAACATACCCAAACCGACTGGCAGCCAAGCTACTGGGGCCTACATTAGATCCCTTATACAGTCCCATCAAGGATGCAAGCAAACCTGTAGACACTCACACACTCACTCAAATATACACTGTCTGCACAAGCTCAATAGATGTGATAACCTGGTCATTCAGTATATTTAAGTCATCAGCTGACTTAATTGTATTGCCTCATAATGATGCAGAGCCTAGACCTGCGCACCTGAAGCAATCTCACTGCCTCCAAAGTCTTGTACAGTGAACACTATGCTTGAAAAATGCATCACTTCAATCCTGTGAGTTCTCATTACATTGCATATGTATGAAAAACTCTTTCTTACTTTCATTATTAATAGCTCTGATTCCTACTAAACATTTTCTATAGTGCATTTTATCAAATTCTTTTTTCTGACCATATTTCTATAAAGATATGGAAGCAATAACATTCCAGGTTTAATAACGTGTTGAATGTTTCTCAACCTCATTCCATTTTTTTTCTTTAATCTACTCGCATTTAAGAATTGGGACATATACCTTAATTGTATTCAATTTCTTTTGTCTTTATTTCGTGGTCAGTCTGCCTGTTTTTAGCTGTAAGATGTGTGATGTATGGTGGTGCAGTGGCACGCTTTTCCTGTCATTTTAATTTATTCACTTACTTTTTAAATCTATACTACATTTTGATCTCATCACATTTATTCCATTTTTACTTTCAACTTGATTTCTTTTGTTCATTTTGTAATAAACGATTCCAGCAGGAAACCTTCTGAAGGGTTTTTTAAGGTAAGGAAATCCAAATCATGTACATGTCTGCACTTGCATAAAGTTTGCATTGTGCTTTTTCTCAGAATGGCAACTTGGTTTTGCATTTTCATCTGCGTGATGCTGTGACTAGTAATTCAATACCTGTAGAATCTTCAGAGCTGTCTCAGGCACACCACAGTGAGGGATGATGGCTGTTCTCTCCATGCTCGTCCTGTTGGCTCTAATAGATGCAGCCACAGGTCTTTCTTTTAAACAAAGCGTTTATTTCACTTCGCAGATGTCCTGGACTGATGCTCAGACTGCCTGCAGAAATACTTACGTGGACCTGTTTGCTATTAACACATTATTGGAATATAACGATTTTCAAGCGCAGTCCAAGAGTTTTCAGTCTAATAAATCCTGGATCGGACTTTCAAAAACAGCAAGCGAGACAGAGTTTACACAGTGGTCCGATGGAAGTAGAATAAAGATTGTAAAATGGAGAAATGCGAGTCCTAGCTATCTTGAAACTGAAGACTGTGGGTTTACTTTGAATGGTGAGTGGGACGTGGAAAATTGTTCAACAATTCTTAACTCCTTCTGCTACTATTGGAAACCTCAACTGATAGTAGTGCAGGAGATGATGACCTGGGAAGATGCTCTGATGTACTGCAGAACATACTACATAGACCTTGTAAGCGTTGCTACAGACATAGATTTCCTTCGGGTCACCAAACTGAGTCCTGAAATTCTGACACTCACTTTCTGGACTGGACTCCGCTTCATGGACGGCTCATGGTTCTGGTTGAACCAGGACGGAAATCTGCCTACAATGCCTTCATGCCCTGCCAGCCCTTACCGGTGCGGAGCACTAGACGTTATAAATGGTGTCTGGGAGAACAGAGACTGCAAGGAGGAAATGAACTTCATTTGCTATGTTTGATGACATTAGGTAAGTGACTCGACTTGACTTGACTCGACTCGATATCAGCTCCATGATTCCTTTTAACCAATGACATCAAAAACAAATGTAAATTTAATAGCAATAATCAAAACTTAAATTTCACTTTTCAAAAGATGAACAGATTTGCTACAATCAATACCAGCCGAAAACAATGAAGAAACAAAGAACAGACATTCCTGAGCAAATTCATGTGACTTGTAATATTGTAATATTAAAAATAAACTAGATTGTTTCACTAGAATTGTTACTCCAGTACTCTATACTGCCTTTAAATTCTCAACCATGTTGTAGTAAATAGCTTTATTTAGTGTGTATTTGCTTAATCCACTGTAAAGCATATTGTAACTGTTTTCCATTTTGGTGATTCGCTGTATGATATTATATATTTTCAACCTTTTTTTATATATAAACAGATAATTTGTGTTTTACTCTACACTGTATTGATAATAAATATGAAATAAAATGTAATAACGTTTCAAGATTCTTTTTTTTATCAGGTTCACAAGCGCAAAGTACATTATGGAATTATATTTTTTGATACAAAAATATACAAACACACATTACATTAAACAGTACATTATGATCACAACTGCAGAATTGCACAATTACACACTTGAGTGGCGCTAGACTGCAGAGTAAAAAAAATATGAGGACTGTATAGAAGGTAATGCAAAAATAGATATACAGTGAAACCTTGGATTACGAGCATAATTCGTTCCAGAAGCATGCTCGTAAATCAAAGCAAATGTGCCCATAAGAAATAATGAAAACTCAGATTATTCATTCCACAACCCAAAAAAATAAATACATAAAAATGATTAATACGAAATATAAAGCAAAAATACAACAAATTAACCTGCACTTTACCTTTGAAAAAAGTTTAAATAAATCCCACAGATAAGTGTTTCCGTTAGTGTTTGTCCTGTGCGCTGTTTATGTGTGTGTGTTTGTGCGAGCACACGCTGTGTATGTGTGTGTGTGTGAGTCAAGCTAAAGTAAGAGGAGAGGAGGAATGACACCCTCCCCTTTAACTCCTCTCGTCTTACACAGTAACCCTTTCTCCTCTCTTATTCTCTTATACTTTTATACTTTCACAAACACACACACACACACACACACACACACACACACACACACACACACACACACACAAACGGAAACACTGATTGGGAAAATTAACAAGGAACATCTCTAATGACATTCAAGTGCGTGCACACACTAACGGAAACACTGCTGTACAGTAAAAATAAAACAAATTACCCTGCACTTTACCTTTGAAAATAATCGCAACAGAGCCTGGTTTCCGTTATGGTGTGTGTGTGTGTGTGTGTGTGTGTGTGTGTGTGTGTGTGTGTGTGTGTGTGTGTGTGTGTGTGTATGCGGGTGTGTGAAGGTGAGAGGAGGAGGGGAGAGGCACAGTGTCTAATGATGAGCACACATGAACATGGGTTCATGATATTGTCCCTCATATACTGTTGAAGAAGAAGAAGAAAAGGGCTGAACAGAAAACTGTGCATTTGACTGAGAGAATCTGCACACGTCTTCTACACAGAGCTTGAAATAAAGAAATTAGTTAAAGAAGTATTTCTTTCTTCACCAGCTTATTATATTCTTCTTATCAGAAAATACATTGTTTATAATTATTTATGAGAAAATATGTGTTTTTCCATAGACAGTCACTTTAATTTGAACATTCTGATATACTGAGATTTGAAGTTGAATACTATTTTGTAGACAATGCATATTATGTATATATTGGTTTCATTACATTTTTATAAGAGTCTGTGCTACACCGGTCGCAGCCAGCAGAGGGCGGCAGAGGTGCACAGTTAGAGCGGATATTTTGGGAGAACTTGGCTGCACAGAATCCTCCATCCTAATTAATTTGAATGACCTTTTTGGGCCAGGATATAAAAATGTCTTTTGTCACACCTTTGTAGAAGAGTGACCGCATAGACATTTTAAAAGACAAGAAGGGTATACATCATGACGCCTAATTTTTGTTTTCAAATGTTAATATAGTTTACTGAAGTATAATTACAAGCATTTCATAAGTGTCAAAGCCGTTTATTGACAATTACATTAAGTTCATGCAAAGAGTCAATATTTGCAGTGTTCTTCCTTCTTTTTCAAGAGCTCTGCTGTCAATCATCTTCTGGGCCACATCCTGACTGATAGCAGCACATTTTGACATAATCACTGCTTGGAGTTTATCAGAATATGTTTGTTTGTTTGCTTGTCCACCCGGCTCTTGAGTCCTCAGAGGGATTAAGGCCTGCGGATTTTTTCTGGTCATGGACACGAAATTTCGATGTTTTGTTTTCCCAGCCACACAGTTAGCACTTTTTCCTTATGGCAAGGTGCTCCATAATGCTGGCCAAACTGTTCTTAGATGGTTGGGTGAAGTTGCTTTTGGAGGATGATTTTGTACCATTGTTTATTCATGGCTGTGTGTGGCCATTCATTCATTATGAATGGCTCAGAATTAACTGATCATAAGAATGGTTCCAGGATGCTTTACTGTTGGCTTGCCACAGGACCGATGGTAGCTTCGCATTAGCAGCACCTGGCTGCTACTGTAATTTACCCCTTGATGATTGCAGAAGTAGGAGTACTTGGTGTGTAACTATGTTATTTGTTTGTTTAGATTACTCTTTAAAGTACAAGTACGAAGCAAATTTGCCTTTAACCTTCAACCAGAAGACCAAAAGTTACATAAATTAGTGGCAAACACCAGCTACAGTATGAGTGCCCCCTTTTAAAATGGACAGAGATGTGTTTACAGTATGCTTGTTGAGACTGAGGTGGAAGTGGTTGGAGGCAGAGGTCTTGCCCCATGTCCCAAGGAACAGAGTTCTCCTCATGTGTTCATTTTGGCATTGCAGAAAGGCCCTAGATATGTAATGTTCTTCTCACTGCATGTTGATGAGAGAAATGCACTGGTCAGAGTGGGTTCAGTCTTAGCTTAAGCTGCATCTCTGCTCATTTTCCTCAACCATGTACTGTATGTCCCAACATCTTGTTGTTGATTTGTAGAATTTGGTCTTCTTCTTCTTTGATCCCTTGAGTCAAGTTTGTCCTCGGGGCCTGTACACTGCTGTGAGTGCCAGTGGTTCTTGAATTTTATTCAAATTGTGCCTCTAAGATTGCCGATGCGTGGCTATAAATCTGGACTCCTCAAGGTTTTTTCTTTTAGATCTGCTTGGACCATGTTTTTTCTTCTGCACCTTTATTGGATACACCACTGTGTAGATCATGTTACAGAAGACTATATGGTAGCTGGCTGATATTAATTCCTCAAATGTTGCAGAACAATCTCATTGTTTGGATTGTTTGGTGTCGTCCTAAGGTGATCATGGACTGAGACATGCAGAATTTGGTGCAGACATCAATTTGGTGCAGGTTTGAGTAGTGTCCATGTTTCTGTCCACGTCTATGTTTATGTTTAGCATAATTGGCAGGATCAAGGTACCAAAAAGGCAAACCTTAATCTTGTTAGAGATGTTGCAGGAAAATGAATGCAAATGCTTGGCCAGACTTTGATTCTCCATTGAGGAGGCCATTTTTGTTTCTAGGACCAATGATCCTAGATATTTGAATCCTTAAACCTGTTTGATCTGGACATTGTCGAGTTTGTCCAACTATTGCTAATACCTGCAATAGTCTGGATGGTAACGTTTTCTGAAAGTTTGTTTCAGATTTGAATTTTCCAGGATGATTCATGGTACAACGCTTGCAGAAGCTTGATGTTCAGTTAGGCTTTGGATATTACATTGTTTGACTGGGTAATGTGTGACAGCTACAAGGTTTTTCAAATACTCACCCACGTCTAAAATAAGTGGCACAAACTAACAAAGGACAATTAGGCGCCAAGGGTGTTTCAACTCTTTGCAAAGTTACAGGCTCTTGCTTTCTCATCCTAACAATGTCCCATCAGTGTTACTTGTGATGTTGTTTGTTGATTTGTGATGTTGTTCTCTACAGTCTATGATGGCATCCAAGATTCGTTTTTCTTCAATGTTTTCTTTCTCTGATGACCAGTCCCAAAAGATGATTGTATAGTGCAAGTTCGAATTCTTTCTTGCAGGTGGAATCTGGTAGGTGCTTTCATAGCAACATTGCAGTTGGAACAGTTTTTTTGTTTGGCATGTTATAGTCGATATTATAACACAGAGTGGACAGTATAGTGATCCAATTCACAGTCTGGCCCTATCATGGCATAGACATCTTTTAGTGAGGATCGAAAGTACTGCAATGACCGTTTTAAAGCTGGAGTTCACAAAATATGCTGATGTTTTTCAGGGATGTTGGAAGTGGCTTGGGTGGAATGGTGGCTTAGTGCCTATCACTGTAGTCTTGCACCTCCAGGGTCCAGGTTCGATTCCTGCCTTAGGTCTGTGTGCATGGAGTTTGCATGCCCTCCCAGTGCTTGGTGGGTGTTATGATACGTTCCCATTTCCTATTTATCCCTACAATTAATTTTGTCCAGTGTGCATTACAGCTGGTGATAGAAATCTGGTGTCCTTCTGCTTCAGCATATCTGCATATATTCATTATAGGTAACTTAGATGTATCAGACCGGGGGACATGGACAAGATTTTATATTCAAGATAGTCATCATCTTTTGGAAGACTGGTTGATGACCATAGCCATTAAACAGACTGCCAGTGCTAGTATATTACCTGTAGATATGGTGCATGATAGCTTAATGTAGGCACAAATACACAAGGATATATCTTGATGTATGCTAGTGACCACCAGAACCTACTATGGGGATATTGCAGATTTTGTGGTGATTTTAGTGGTGAGATTGTGAATATATCAGAAGGATGCTGTGGTTGGACCTGCCAGGCAGGAGGTCTAGAGGAACACCAAAGACGAGATTTATGGATGTAGTGAGAGAAGACATGAAGTTAGTTGTTGTTAGAGAAGAGGATGCAGGGGAAAAGATTAGACGGAGGCAGATGATTCGCTGTGGTGACCCCTGAAAGGGAACAGCCAAAAGACAAAGAAGAAAGAAGGAGAAGGTTTGTTTCCTTTGGAGAAGCGAGGATGTATTCATTTTTGAGGGGGTGTGGTAAAAGGAATGCTGAGATACCGGCTACGAACTTTTCCTTTGTTAAGCAATTGTTTTATTCCCGATAACTCCAGATGAATGGTTACTTACAGTAATTAGCAATAGAAGCCTGTGCTTCCTGATGGAGAGGATGTGAATGCAAGCACATAGAGACAGGATTTGAGACACTATGATGCCCAACTGATGGTTTCTCTCTCAGTCCAGGATACATAGTTATTATGTGTTTGTATCCAAAGAAAGCAGAGGATAATGGGATACTTGCATATACTGTAACTGTCACCCAACTGGAAAGGGTCTATGGGAATAGTCTATTATTTCTTAACATAGTAGCATTAGAATTACCATTGCTACAATAAATCATAGACCTGAGAAAGCTAATGCTTCACTGACAACATGGAGGGCATGGCGTTTTACTCACTAGTGAGTTTCTGTTGCTTTTCTATGTCACAAGTGAATGCACAATTGCAAAAATGCAGTAAAATTATAAACAAATCACCACTCTGTCAATTTCCACATTTATGATGATAAGAATAAATAATAAAGTAAAATAAATATAAATAATTAATTTGAATAGACCAACTTTATTGGCCATGCACCAGTAAAGTACCTGCATGTAGTATGGAATGTTTACTGATGCCGATTGATGTTTAATGGTGGCCAGTTTCATAAAGTCTGTTAGCACTCAGACTTGGAGAACGCAAGTGCAATTAAGATGTTTATTAACATACAATCCAAGGAACACATCAAACAAAACCGGCAGGGATAATCCAAATCAAAAGTTGAGTAAACAGGCAATGGTCTGGCGATGTGTAACGGACATAAACTGGATTAGGCTAAATGAGAAAACAAACAAGGTCACAATCTAAAAATGCCAGTAACAAAAGGCTGGGTAATGAAAGAGAAACAAGTCACAGAGAGCGTACACTTCGCAAAGACCGGAATCTCTTTTATCACTGTCTAGTAATTAGCCTCAGGTGTGTTAGTATTCAGGAGAGCAGGAGCATTGGTGTTGGGAAGTGTACAGTAGTTCTTGTTAGTTGTAGTTCTGACAAAGTCACATGGTCTTTTCTTTCCAAAGTTTCTTTAGTCAGATTATTTCTGATTTTCTCATGGACATATATAGACACTCATTTCTTCCCTGTTGATGTTCTGTAGGGCTTTTACTGCTGCTGTCTTTAACTATCCGCCTTCAGTTTTGCCTTCAGAATGTGATGCAACTTCAAAAGATTCAGATCAGGGAGTAACTTGACCATTGCAGACCATTTTACTTCTCTGCCTTAAAAAGTTTTGGATAGGCTTCAAATCATGTCATGCTATTATATAAATCTGTATTCTTCAGAATTCACCCTGTTGCTTTTGTCAGCAGTCATTTCATCAGTAAAAACAAAGGAAACAACCAGGGCCATAAGATAAGGTGGCCTGCTTCAGATCATGAGCAGTCCCTATCCTTCTCCATATGCTTTTCTTCCCATAATTCAGTTTTTGAAGTTGATTTTTGTTATTGCAGAACTGTACAGACTTGTTTTCTAAATGTTTCTGGAAAATGCTAACACATTTCCTCTTCAATTTTTATCTTCTGTTTAAAGCTAGCTCATGGATGATGTTCTTGATCTGGACAAACAACGTTTTTAAGGGTTTGGTTTTTCTTCTGCACAAAAAGATTTCTTTTGTTATGCATGACATGTTCGTAATCTTAATAAACCATGCTTTTTAGTTTCCTGAGGTCGTTACTAATGACTAGTATTTGTAGCTATCTATGATTCCCCATAGCAGAGGAAACACTAGCCTATAACATGATGCTACCGCCACCATGCTCCACAGTTCATACCACATTTTTCTAGTGGAATTTTTTGTTGATTGTGGTTTTCACGTGTTGCACTGAACAACTTCTTGAACATTTCTTAGTATGTCAGAACTTACGTGGTTATGTTCAGAGATTATTTTAACTCGACTCTAAAAAAAAAAAAACTGACTGGTGTTAGGCCTGGTTCTGTTCCATCTTCTAGTTTTAATGTTGTGAAAATTACAATTATGTTCTTTCTGATTACTCACGAAACTCATTTTGCTAGGCTCATTATCAATGGAAAACTGTATAATACACTAAGAGGCGATTTGTTTAGAATTTTACTGCATTTATTCTTTTGCATTGACTCACACCACTAAAACTCGCTAGTTCATGAAACAACCTGTTGCGAGCAAAAAGTCTTTTTATTTTGATCGCTGACCTATTGCAACAAATTTTATTGTTTAAAAACTAATTCTTTCGACAGATTATGTCACAGCATCATGCAAAACTTGATGCCTGAAGTTTAACCTGCACCATTGTGTGAAATAAAAATATATACTGGATTTAATAATTTACTTTCAAATAGATACTAATAAGCTACTTGTGTAATGTAAACAAACAACTGCACCAATAGGTATTAATTAGAAAAGCTAAACTGGGTATTTTTTCTGCGATTAGTTAACATCACTGATTCAGTATTAGTGGATTTTAACATGTGGAAGTAATTTTTAAGACCTACCTAATCCTTATCTGATTTACCTTTCCAAATTCTCATCTGTGATTCATTCTTCGTTTATATAACAGGGAGTGTATTTGAATGACAAGGAAAAAAGTAAAAAATCTAAAAGCGCTGTCAGTCCTCTTTGTCCAGCCATGTCTAAACCAACCAGTCAAATAATGAATGTTACTTAAAATTGTAAAAAATGTAAAAAATGTTTCAGTAACTCAGTCAAGCAGACAGCCAGAAAAATCAGTTTCTTTGTGGGGTAGTTATACTTAAATTTATTTACTCAAGTACTTTTACTTGATTATTGCGTTTGTATACTTCTGCCGCTTTGTTAGTAATTAAAAAAAGGCTTGGTATAGACTGGATGACCAACATCACAGAACATATCATTTGTAATGTATAAGTGTGTTGAGTTTTATACTTTGGATTTACAGTACAGTACAAGTCAAAGATTTGGGCACAATTTTGGATACATTTTTTACATTCTAGAACAATATTGTACTTTTTTTTAAAAACTGTGAAATAACACATATAACACTAGGCAATCAAGTAACAACAATAGTCAGTAATTTTAAGACAGGGAGGTCAGCTGAACAGTATTGTCAAGTGCATTTGCAAAACCCATCAAGCACCATGATGAAACTTGCTCTCATGAAGATGTTCCCAGGGACACAACACCGAAACCTACCTCTGAGGCAGAGGAGAAGTTCATTTAGAGTTACCAGCCTTAATAATCACCAATTACCAAACAGAACCTCAGATTAGATTGGTTATGACGGCTTTACAGAGCATAAGTAGCTGACACTTCTCAACTGTTCAAAGATTATCGCATATTTTAGATTGGTAAAGATGAAATTAGTGTGTATATAACCAGCAATTTGGTTAGAGTAAATGTGACATTCAATGTGGTGTGAAGTTGTTGTAGTCCATGTTTATAATTTGGTTTAGATATAACAGGTGAAAAATATAGTTTATCTTGTTTTTCTTTTTTTTCCTTTTACATCAGGAAACTTTATAACAAGTTTGCAGAGTTCTTATATCCACTGAACCAACTAATTGACGCAGAAGTATTTTTTTTTTCTTTCAAAATGGATGCTATGGCATTTCAATACATTAAATACAGTATGTTTACATAAGTGTTTACATATAGTAGCCGTGCTTATACAGGCTGCTTTTATAAGAAAAGTTTCTACTTACATGACAGAACAAAAGGAAACTAGTAATTCTACACAATGAATCACTACACATTACAAGAAAGTAGGTAGTTTACCTGCATATAATAACATTGTTGCCTTTTAATCATGCAGACTCCTTATTTTGTTCATCTTCAATGTTAGGACTTGATTAGACTCACAGATTTTTTAAATGTTTGCTGCCAACATGCAGATTTGTGCACTAGCAAATTTTAGTTGTGTTTTTTAAGCTCATGGGTCAATGCAAACGAGTGCATGCAGTAAAATACCAAACAAATCAACACCCACGCAACGTCCTTGGCTTTTAAGGATGAACACAATGAAAAACGGACCACACTCTGAGAGTAGGATATTTAAAAGAAATGAGATAGATGAAATAGATGCTTATGTAGCTTTTCAAAATGAGGTAACATTCAACTTTTTGACGATAACTCACAGATCAGAGTAAACAAATGCGCTTCGCTGGCGACATGGAGTTTTACTCACTAGCGTGTTTTTAGCTCCTTTTCACGTCACGCCTCGACGCACAAGAGCACCTGCAGTGAAATTCTAAACAAATCACTATTATGTCAGCTTCCGCATTTTCCCCTTCGTTGATGAACTGAACTAAACTAATTGTTGTGATTAGAAGCGAACAAATTAATTGGTAATGCGCTAGTACTAGTAGTTCCTGTGTGTAGTGTTCACCGATGTCAATACCTGTTTAAATAAATGGATGCCTGTTGCTTTTCTCACCGAAGTTCTCTGTTTTCATTAAGGCTGTGTTTCCTTTACAAAGGTATTAAGACTATATATTCCATTTATTATAGTCTTCATGTACACTAACAGGTGATACAAGAGGTACAACATATACAATATATGACTGTACATACGAATATGTGTGTGTATATATATATAATTTAATCAGAGTTTTAAAAAAGGCATAGATAACAACAGTGGAAGTGTGTATAAGCAGTGCACAGTGTACAGTTTGCCATGTAATGGTTCACTGATATTCATTAATAGAGCATCAATTGAAACATCACTCACAGGTACTGTAACTGTATATAACACCTAAAAAAGGTTCTTCTAGTCAAACAAACTCATTTTATTCTATTCAACATCAAAATCCCTGTATGTTAACACAGCGGTTATTTGTTTAGAATTTTACTGCAGACGCTCTTTTGCATTGACTCAAACAACTAAAATCCACTATAGCGTGAAACAGCCTGTAATCAATAAAACACTTCTTGGCTTCGATCTCTGACTTCTTGCTTATTGAAAGCTAAAACTGTCAGTAACTGTCAATTTCAAATTAGCCTCCTTATAAGTTTCACACGTCAACCTCTTCTCGTTTTGCGTGGTCTTTTTTAAATCTCAGACAGAGGAATCAGACCGCGCTGCATTTGAACTCAATCTATTCTCATCCTACCCTCATTCATGCATCTCATGCTGAGAGTAAATAAGGAGCCCTCTATAAGTGCTGACTAAATTCTCATTCTCATCGCATCTCAACTAGATTTGTGCATTGAGACAACCATAAAACCTTTTCTTTTTTTTACTATTGGGTGTGTATACACAATACTACATGTTTATATTCATTTTTTATTTTAGTATTTTAATACGTGTTTATTTTATGACTTAATTATTAAATCGGGACAAAAAAAAAAAAAAGGTTTCCAAACATTAGTATTCCAGGAAATATGTATTTCAGACATAACCAAAAAATCATAAGGCAAGCTTCTGGGTTTTGCTGCATGAAGAGCAGTTGTGACAAAATCCTCAGAAGGACCATGGCTCATCGTCTATACCACTTCATCCTATATTCAGGGTTGCGGGGGGCCTGATGCCTATTCCAGGAGACTTACCTGTAGGGCACAAGATGGTAGTGCGATGGTTTGGCACCCTATCCAGGGTGGGTGCCAAACCATCGCATAGCCTATCCTGCATGTCTTTGGACTGTGGAAAAAAACCAAAGTACCCTGAGGAAACCCGCCAAGCATAGTGAGAATATGCAAAGATGCAAAAAGATGGGAATCAAACCTTTACTGCTTTTTATCGGGGTTTAAAAAAAAAAAAATTTATGTAGACATACTTGCTTTACAGAATTTATTTGAATCTATTTTGAGTCAGACAAAAAATGTATACACTGTTTAAGAAGAAAAAGAAAAACTTGTATAAATGTTTTAATACAAAATGAATTGTTATACATTATTTATAATATATATACACACGTGGACAAAATTGTTGGTACCCTTCGGTCAATGAAAGAAAAACTCACAATGGTCACAGAAATAACTTTAATCTGACAAAAGTAATAATTTACAAAAATTCTATGAATGTTAACCAATGAAAGTCAGACATTGCTTTTCAACCATGCTTCAATGGAATTATAAAAAATAATGAACTCATGGAACAGGCCTGGACAAAAATGATGGTACCCCTAACTTAATAGTTTGTTGCACAACCTTTTGAAGCAATCAAACGATTCCTGTAACTGTCAATGAGACTTCTGCACCACTCTGCTGATATTTTGGCCCACTCCTCATGAGCAAGCTGCTCCAGTTGTTTCCGGTTTGAAGGGTGCCTTTTCCAGACAGCATGTTTCAGCTCCTTTCAAAGATGCTCAATAGGATTGAGGTCAGGGCTCATAGAAGGCCACTTTAGAATAGTCCAATGTTTTCCTCTTAGCCATTCTTGGGTGTTTTTAGCTGTGTGTTTTGGGTCATTGTCCTGTTGCAAGATCCATGACCTGCGACTGAGACCCAGCTTTCTGACACTGGCCAGCACATTTCTCTCTAGAATCCCTTGATAGTCTTGAGATTTCATTGTACCCTGCACAGATTCAAGACACCCTGTGCCAGATGCAGCAAAGCAGCCCCAGAACATAACAGAGCCTCCTCCATGTTTCACAGTAGGGACAGTGTTCTTTTCTTCATATGCTTCATTTTTCCGTCTGTGAACATAGAGCTGATGTGCCTTGGCAAAAAGTTCCATTTTTGTCTCATCTGTCCATAGGACATTCTCCCAGAAGTTTTGTGGCTTGTCAACATGTAGTTTGGCATATTCCAGTCTGACTTTTTTCTGATTTGTTTTCAACAATGGTGTCCTCCTTGGTCATCCCCCATGTAGTCCACTTTGGCTCAAACAATGACGGATGGTGCGATCTAACACTGATGTTCCTTGAGCATGAAGTTGACCTTGGATCTCTTTCGAAGTCTTTCTGGGCTCTTTTGTTACCATTGGGATTATCCGTCTCTTTGATTTGTCATGAATTTTCCTCGTGCGGCCACGTCCAGAGAGGTTGGCTACAGTCCCATGGATCTTAAATTTCTGAATAATATGCACAACTGTAGTCACAGGAACATCTAGCTGCTTGGAAATGGTCTTATAGCCTTTACCTTTAACATGCTTGTCTATAATTTCCTTTCGAATCTCCTGAGACAACTCTTTCCTTCGCTTCCTCTGGTCCATGTTGAGTGTGGTACATACCATGTCACCAAACAACACAGTGACGACCTGGAGCCCTATATATAGGCCCACTGACTGATTACAAGATTGTAGACACCTGTGATGCTAATTAGTGGACACACCTTGAATTAACATGTCCCTTTGGTCACATTATTTTCAGTATTTTCTAGGGGTACCATCATTTTTGTCCAGATGAGTTAATTTTTTTAAATAATTCTGTTGAAGCATGGTTCAAAAGCAATGTCTGACTTTCATTGGTTAACATTCATAGAACTTTTTTAAATGATTACTTTTGTCAGATTAAAGTTATTTATGTGACCATTGTGAGTTTTTCTTTCATTGCCCGAAGGGTACCAACAATTTTGTCCACGTGTGTATAAATACTATTATATATAATAATAGTATGATAATATATTATAAAATTGTATATACTGGTATAGAATAGTAGAATAATATGTAACTATATAATAAACAATATTATTAATATTATATTGATATAATATACAACGTGCTATTTTTCTTTTCCAGAAGTATGTATACATTTCTTTTACATTAGATACCTGGTTTATTTATTTATTTAATAATTCATTTTAACACAATAAAAAAATGGCACTTCAGCAAGAAACTGTGCTGAATATTGATAAATGATATGTTCTGTGCAGTTGCATGAAGTTTGCATTGTCCCTCCCCTTGGTTTGGCAACTTAGTTTTGCATTTTATTTTGTGTGCTGCTGTAGAATGTTTAGCTGAGCTCAGTCACACCACAGATGTATGATGGCTGTTCTCTCAGTACTTGTCCTGCTGGCACTAACAGATGCCATCACAGGTCTGTTCCTTAAGAGCTACATTTATTATATAGCGAATCTTTCCTGGACGGATGCTCAGACATTCTGCAGAAATACGTATGTAGATCTGCTAGTTATTGATACAAAATTTGAATTTGAAATTTTCAAGGAGCATACATTTCCCTTCCAATCTGACAGTTGCTGGATCGGTCTTAGGAAAAAATCAAATGAGAAAAATTTTACACTGTGGTCTGATGGAACTGTACTGAATTTCTCAATGTGGAAAAGTGGACAACCTGTTCTTAGTAACACTGACCAGTGTGTATTTACTAAGTATAATCAGTGGGCAGTGAAAAATTGTTCGACAACTATGACCTTCTTTTGCTACGACTGGGAACCTCAGATGATTGTAGTTCAGGAGATGATGACCTGGGAAGAGGCTCTGACGTACTGCCGAACACACTACACTGACCTGGTAAGCCTCACTACCAACACCGATTTCTTTCTGCTCAACAAGAAAAGTGCTGATATTCTGACGCCCACTTTCTGGACCGGTCTACGATTCATGGCTGGCTCGTGGTTCTATGTGAACCAGAATCCTGTCAAGAATCTGACTTCAATGCCTTTGTGCCCTGCAAGACCTTACTGGTGTGGCGCACGAAACGTTAATGATGGTGTCTGGGAGAACAGAGACTGCGAGGAGAAAATGAACTTCATTTGCTACTACAACTATTTGGTACAGTAAGTGACTTGAATCCTAATATCTGCTCAGATATATTATTTACAGTATTATATCAAATTGAAATAAAGAACTAATTTTCTTAAATCTTAAAGGAATTAAATTCAATTGATGGAGATGAATCTGCAAGCAACACTGATGAAGAATAATGATGAAGAGAGAAAAAGGCTAATAGAGTCATCTTAGTGTAACAGCATATAATATATTAAACTGAAATTGTTAATTCAGTACTCAATACTTACTGTAATCTTTAATATTTAAGCGATACATTTTGTTGAAATAGTTACCTTTGTTTAATCCACTTTTAAAGCATACTTTAAACATTTCCTATATGCTATAAGACCTAATGTTATAAGCTTTTTCTTATTTTTGTATTTTATCCTCCACTGTAGGGATAATAATTATCTAATAAAATGGCTACATCATTTTTTTTAAATCTAATTTTAACAAGAATTTAGTACAGTCAGTAATAAAATTCTTACTTACCTGTTGCAAAATTAGAACAAATTTCACAACTCTACTCACTTGACCGGAGAGTGTGCAAGGGTTATGATTACTGCAGAAATCTTGGTTATATTTGGGGGTTGGCTTGTTTTAGTTGATTGAATGATTTTGAAAGTGTTGAGAGGTACAGACTTTTATCATGCTGCAGTAAAAAAATCTCATACTGATTTATAAATATGACTATACAGACACCTCACACAATGTTGTCTAATATACTAGTTCTCTTTCAGTCTAAAACTATCCACTCATTTGACATATCTTAAATTATTATTATTATTATTGTTGTTGTTGTTATTATTATCATCATTATTATTGTTATTGTTGTTGTTGTTTTTTTCAAATGTTAAATGGATATTTTGAAAACTTGTATTAAATATTTTATGTTTGGAATGATTTTGATATTTTTAAATAAATTATTTAATGATGTGTTAAAAGGGTAAAGAAAAGCATTGCTAAAGAAAATACATAAAGTGAAGTAAAAATCTTTTCTCCACAGATATAAATAATCATGATTTTTACGAAAACCTTTTATAGAAATTAGTTAAGTAAAATAAATGTTATTGTCCCACTGATTTCATGGACTGTTTTTAGGGAGAAACATTTTAATTGAAAATGACTAAATAAGATGATCACTAGCTGGCACAGTGGCATATTGGTTAGCATAACACGTCCAGGGTTCAGAGTACGAGTCCTGCCTTCACGTTTTTTTTTGTGGAGTTCGTAAGTTCTCCCTTTACTCTGGTTTCCTCCCACAGTCCAATGATATGCAGATCAGGATAATTTCCATTTCCAACTTACCCATAGTGAGTAAGTGAGGGTGTGATTGTGTGTGTGTGCTTGTTATATAGTTAATAAGTGGGTTTGAAAGAGTGCTAACAAGCTGTCTAGTTTCCCACCCTTTTTATCTAGGGACACACCTTTTTAAAAATGACAAAACATTGTGAGCAAATTCACCATAGGCATTCATAAATCATGAGTAAAGTTTATATGTGAATAAATCAATAGTACTGAGGATTTTATTGCCATTTACAGTACACATTTTACTTTGTTGTGTGGTAAACCAGCCGTTTCAGACATATTCTACATGTGATCATTTTCATACGCATGTGTTATTGAAAACAATAATGATACCAAATAAACACATTTATAGACAGTGTTTTTATTTTCTCTACTTTCACTCAATGTTTGGGAGACAGTGGTCATGTAGATTTATAATATTGCACCTGGACTAATTTGCTTAGGTAAATATGTAGATTCCGTAAACATAATTAAATTATTTAATAAACACCATTCTATAGAAATGACTGTGCATAATATATTAATATATTATTAAGCATTGCATTGTCTTAGCACAGTTTCTCCATCATTGACCTGTCGTTAGCCTCAACAAAGTGGATTTCATGCTAATTAAAACACATTTCCTGTATTTTCCTGTATATTGATGTATTTGTGACCATACTGTCTGATATTATCTACTGTAAATGAGAATGGCTTCCTATTTTAAGTCTGGTTTCTCTCCAAGTTCCTTCCTCTTGTCACCTCATATAGTTTGTTCTTGTCACCGTCGCTTCTGGCTTGCTTATTAGGAATGACCTTATAAACCTGTGAATTTTTAAATGTAAAATGTAAATTTTTAATTACATTAATATTTTTTACTTATGTACATGTATTTGTCAAAATGTCCGCTGTAAAAAAGCACTATGCAATTTAGATAAATTAAACTGAATAAAATTAGTCATGTCAACGGTCATGTAGTTCCACATTGTGATCAGCAGAGAGAGGCATTGAGAAGTAAAACCTGAAAGATAAATTAAACAAGTTACTGTAGTTCCTCTTCTCACAAGGATTGTAGAATCTATAAACAGCTGCTTCCTTACCCGTCTCTCTTTCTTTTCTTTCTTGAAGTTTACAAGACAGCATTAAGCTTACAAGCGTGTCACGTTAACAATGAAAAACTGGAATTGATAGTAATAGTGATAGAAATTCTTGAATGGCTCATTGCGGCCATTAAAGTAAAGCCTTTATTTTGTCACATATACATTACAGCACAGTGAAATTCCTTCTTCGCATATCCCAGTGTAACTGGGATCAGAGCACAGGGTCAGCCATGGTACAGTTAGGGTTAAGGGCTTTGCTCAAGGGTCCAACAATGGCAACCTGGCTGAGCTGGGAATTGAACCGCCGATCTTCCGATCAGTAACGCAGTGCCTTAGCCCTCTGAGCAACCACTGCCCTAGTTAATTAATTAAAGTTGTAGTTTAAGTTATTGGTATTTTGGTCTGATTTTCTTAAATAATTTGGTTTAATTTAACACATGTTTTAGCAAGATTTAAAAAAACTATAATCAAAATTATACACTGATCAGCGATAACAATAAAATCACCTGCCTAATATTATGTAGGTCCCACTTGTGTCACCAAAACAACTCTGAACTATCAAGGCATGGCCTCGACAAGACCTCTGAAGGTGTGCAGTTGTATCTGGCACCAGTGTGTTAGCAACAGACCCTTTACATTCTGTAAGGTGCACGGTAAGACCTCCATGGATCCACGTTTGGTTGTTTAGCACATCCCACAGATGTTCAATCAGATTAGATCTGCGGAATATGGAGTCCAAGTCAATGCCTTGAACTTTCATGTCCCTCAAACCATTCCTAAATTATGTTGCCTTGTGACAGAGTGCACTATTCTGTTAAAAATAAAAAGCCACTATCATCAGGGAATACATTGTTTCGAATACAGTGTCAAAGTACCATCCAAATGAATGCCAGAACCCAGATTTTTTTCAGCAAAACATTGTCCAGAGCATCACACTGGCTTGCCTCTTGATGCCACCTACTACCATGTTATTTTATTAAACAATAACCTACAATATTAGAACAAGTGCATTAATTATTTAACACATTCTGACCAATCAGAACCTGTAGCGCAACACTTTCCGTGCTTTTACACTACAGAGTTCCTGATTAACACATAAACTTTCTTTCGGCTGCCCCTGCTAAGGAGTCGCCATAGCGAACCATCTGATCTGCACAGAATTTGCCAGTATGGATGCCCTTCCTAACGCAACCGTCCCATTTTTCTAACCAGACTTGGGACTGGCTGGGTAGTATGGGGTGTGGCAACCCATCGACGATGGATATTCATAAGTTGTTTTAAAATGTCTTGGTGGTGGCGGCACAGTGGCTTAGTGGTTAGCACGGTCGCCTTGCACCTCCAGGGTACTCCCACACCCCAATGACATGAAGATTAGGCTAACTGGTGTTCCCAAATTGCCTGTAGTGTGTGTGGGTGCATGTGTGTGTGCGTGTGTGTGCCCAGCGATGAATTGACACCCTACCTCATGCCCTAGGTCTCCTGGGATAGGCTCCCGGCCCCGGTGACCCTGTATACAGGATAAAGCGGTATAGATGATGAGTGAGTGAGTGAGTGAGTGAGATGTCTTTGGTGGAGGCTGGTGAGCACTGTGATGTCTCTCCTTCTCTGTGTAAGGACAGTACCCAAGGAATCGTGATATCAAAGTGAAACTGTGTACCGCAGCAGCCCTGTATTTCCTTATATTACGTGGGGAAAAAAGTGATCTAGAGCACCAACACCTAGTCCTCTCCCATGCCATGTGGGCGGTCACACACACACACACACACACACGTATACACACAAGCGCCTGCTCTTGCGCTATAAATATTTTCCGCGCTCGTGCTGAGGCACCAGACGCGCCTGAGGGAAGCGCGTGCACCGGAAGACTCGGACTCGGTTCAGTGAGATGGAGAGTAAGGATCCGGAGGAGAGCTCGGAGGAGGACCTGGACAGCGTGAAGGCGCTCACCGAGAAGCTGAAGCTGCAGACGCGCAGACCCTCCTACCTGGAGTGGCAGGAGCGCGTGCGCAGCGGATCGTGGAGCGGCTGCCGGAGCGCGCGCGAAGCGACCGTAGCCGCAGAGCGCGAGCCCCGCAACGGCCCGGGAGACATATGCGGCTTCCGGTCCATGGACGATGCGCTGCAGTGGCTCCGAAAGGAACTGGTGAGAAAAAACAACAACAACAACAACAACAATAATAATAATAATAATAATAATACAAAAATTATAATAATTTGTAGCGTTACTGTGAGTAGGATCAAATCGTTTTTTAAATATTGAATATGTTTATGCATCATTTGATATGTACATTGGTCCTTAGTAATAACTATACACAGAGGCCCAAAAGTTTAGGTAAAAAAAAAAAAGTATATATATATATATATAATTTTTAAAGTATCAATCATAGCAAATCCTTAAACTGACAGCCTGTGACTCGAATATACAATTATATGTATCCCAGAACATACTGAACATTTCTTCATTTAGCTGAACTGAAGATGTTCTACACAGAGATGTCTTCTTTCTCTCATGCAATGATTGTTCTGGGCCGATTCTAATAGACGTATATGAGCCCAAAGAAAAAAAAAGCGTAGTGGTGTTAGGTCTGGTTCTGTTTGATCCGGTAGTCCACTCTGTATATTATTACACTATTAAACTCAAGCGGCACAGATATGTGACGGCAACAACAAGTCAATGGCGATAAAAAGATATGTGCTCATATGGAAGACTTGCCGCTGTGTGTTAACTAGGAGGCTTCAGACTTCAAACTGTGTATTTGGGTTTTCGGAAATGTTAGACAGAACAAAAGTTATCATTATATAAAGGATTAAATTGACCACTTCCAGGATATTGGAAATACATAAATGAGCATATTAATATTATATTTTGGTAATAGAAACAACCGAAAACAACACACGATCATGTGTATTCCAACTTTTTCTTTGCCTATGTGACATTTTTTTAGTTTTTTTTTTTTTGCTCAGTCATGTTTGTATACTTGGTTAAAACAAACAAGATTCAGTTCATCATATTGCTTGTTTTGTGCTGAATAAAAAGAATAGGTCACTCTATACTGCACAATCCTGTACTCTATATATGTTTATTAAAAGCAAGTAAAACAAATAATGGATAAATACTTTGAGCTTTAAGGGCTACATGTGTGTATTTGCAAAAGTACAAATTACTTATTTGCACACACACACACACACACACACACAAACACACCGATCAGCCATAATGTTACAACACAAAACATTAAGCCTAGTATTGTGTGGGTTCTCCTTATGTGCCAGGGCAGGTACGGCTCCTCAGGGGATGACTCCGCAGGACCTCTGGGTGTGTGCTGTGGTGTCTGCCACTAGGATGTTTGCATCAGATCCTTTGGGATGGTGTGAGTTATAGGGTGGGGCTTCCTTGGATCAGACCTGTTTGTCCGGTCCATCCCATGGGTGCTCGATCGTATTTGGGATCTGGAGTGTTTGGAGGCCAGGTCAGTGACCTTGGGTGTTTGATAATCCTGGTGCCGTGCATGGTGGGTTGTGGCACACTTCATATTCTGATGCCTTTCTATTATGGCCAGAATCAACATTGTGCTGTGGGATCGGACCGGACGGGACAGCCTTTGGTCTTTGCTGGCATGGATGAGCCCTGGGTGCACATGATACTGACACCAGTTTACTGACCTGTCATTTTGAATCAATGATAATGCGTTAATGTTTTGTGGTGTTAATGTTATGGCCAATCAGTGTGTAATAAAAGACATTGCAACTCAATTTTTTCATAATTCTCACTTACACATTTCATGGTAGCGTACACTCCCTCTATTAGGTCAATTAAGGTCACTACTTTAGAACTACTATTTCCATATGAGCTCATTTCAGTTCGGGATGCTTTTTAAATACATGAAGCAAACTCGTGCTCTAAGACTTCCATAAGCTTTTCATAGAATTTTGTCAGGGCTTTTTTTTCTCTTCACATTCCTGATGTAATTCAGTCAGTTTCACATGCCTCTTTCCTCACACATTCTTTTTCAGCTCAGTCAGGGATTTAGATGTAAGCTTAGGATCATTGTCCTGTAAGAAATCTCAGTTGTGACAAAGTTTGAATTTCTCAGCTGATTTCTTGAGTGTTTGCTCCCGTATTATGTTGCTATTTACAGTATGTTGTAAAGTGCACCAGTCCTTTTTGCAGTGAAACATTCCTCAACATAATGCTCCATACTTTACATTTAAGATTTTGTTTTTAGAAATAAAAGCTTCACCCCTTTTTCCTCAAGAAACAATGCTTATCGTTCTAGCCAGATAGTTCAACACTCCTCCTAAAAGTCTAATGATCTGAGAACTTTAGTCTGGCTTTCTGATGCCAGTCTTCTTCCGTCCTAGACAGCCTTTTAAGCCTTGGTGAAATCGGAATCTCTTAGTAATGGATGTATATACTCTGGTGCCTCGATCTTCTTCACCGTATCCTTTGTAGGTGTCTTGGATTTCTTTTGACTCTTTAGAGCCAAAGGATGTTAATTTTTAGGAGTTAATTTACAACTGCTTTCTGACTGATACAATGAAACCTGACTTGTAGACGTAACCGTTTTCTCCTTGAGTCTCAGCTTAGATGCTTGTACTGTCCCTTGGTATGAAGAGCAAAAAGGCACTAATTATAAAGAGATGCCCTCTTACAGCCATAGGTGTGTTCTAATTAACTCATAAGTATAACATGTTGCCAATCACATGGTCATTACATGAGTTTCTGGTATCCTCCGGGCTATTTAAATGGAGTGAACCCAGATATTTGACCTGCTGGAATGATGACATAGTGAATTTAATCTGAAATAAATCCTTCTTAAACTAAACTGATCTTTTGATTTGAGTAGAAGCCCTAATTATCATGTACAGTAACATAAAATGAATAGAGTTTATCTCTAGACTGGCTTTATGTAAGCTATTGGGTTCAACTGTAAATTATATTTTTATATACAGTCGAAAATTTAGTTTTGTTTAGTTTGATTAGTATGTAACACTACAGTACCTCCCTCTGTGTGTGTGTTGTAGAGGGAGATGCAGCTGCAGGACCAGCAGTTGGCACGTCAGCTGATCCGTTTGCGCGGCGAGCTGCACCGCCTGAAGGTGGAGCGTGTGTGTGATGGACATCGGGAGATGCTGGATGACGCTACGTTGGAGCTGGAGGAGTGGGGCGAGGAGTGCGACCTGCTCTGTGACGTACCGCTCAAAGCCGCATTCACCCTGTCCACACCACTTAAACACCTCGGCCTCACTAAAATGAACCTCAACGCCCGCCGGTTCTCCCTCTGCTGAACATCTCCAGCTTTTCTGAGAGTGAACAAACTCACAAGCTCTTCTGCTCATAGGTCATGACAAGCTTACGAAAGAGCTCAAGGGCTACAGAACTGTCGTAAAAACAGGCAGAGAAAACATATTGGCTAACATCTGTGGAGTTTGTTAGAGGGTTGATGCTCGGCGTCACCTTATGGTAGAAAATGCGATGCCTTTAATACACCCTAAAGACCTTAACCTACAGTTAAACATTTTTTTCTAAACTAGAGTTCAAATTTTAATCACTGCCAGCTTGCCACTGCTTGGGTTTGGTTTGGGTGACCCTGACCTTTGACCTCCAGCTTCCTTTCACTATGAAGAAAAACAGTAGAACCCTTTTAAAAAAACAACAACACATACTAACTGATACTGACTGAAAGCAAACGAGAAATAATAAATGTATTAAAAAAGGATAAGTGGTGGCTGGAGAACACGCTTCTCAAGGAAAAAAAGCCATGATGTCTAACAAAGCCTCAGACTGTAGATAGCAATGATCTTCAGCTTAATTTCAATCTTCAAGTCAGATTTTTGGGACTCCAGTGACCATCACATGACCGTAACAAGTTAAATAAATGAAATAAAGACTATGAGGTCAGTGATAATAGGACTTGCAGAGAAGGAAGCCATCTCGGATGTATCACTTCACAGTGTCATTTATTATTTTCATATCACTGCATCTCCCTAAGGAAATATTTTTCAATCCTTCATGTACTTTATTGTCATCATAAAACCTTGCAAAATGGACCTGTGATGGCACAGTGATGTTTCTCCTATTGTTAGCTGAAGACTCAACCTATTCCAGTCAAAATGGAAGGTATCATCATTTGCACTGAAAAGTTCAAACGAACCTCGGGCATGGAGCTGAATTGGTTCCCACTCTCCCTTTCCTCCTCATCCTGACCTGGCTGCGACCCAAAATTCCTGCTCAGTATCCCGGACACTCCATTACACAACACCCAAAATAACTAACAGATAACAGATGTGAGGAGAGGCTAATTACAGCTCATATGCTGGACGAGGACCAGCTGAATTGTTTATCTTATTGTAAATAAAACCACAATTGTTCAGGTTAATAAGGGGGGGCTGAATGTGAAAGTGACTGTATGCTTTAAATAAACTTATTATGAAGCCCTAATTCATATAATAAAGCTTGTGGTATTCCTCCAGTAGACACATAGATTTATATAAATGATCCCATTTACTGTATAAATCAATGCATGGGTTAGTAACACCTTTCATGCATTGTGGGGAAAGTCTGAAAATCGAATATGAAACTGCAGCAGTGATTTATTTCACGTTTATTTCACAGCAGAGAAAAAACAAACGAAACACCCAGCTACTTTAATCTCTTGAAACACAAATGTCATGATATTCTCTCCCAATTACAAGTCACTTGTCCCAGTGTTTCACTAGAGCTTGGATACAGTACCATCAGAGTAGAAAGTTTTCTCAGTACACCGCAGGGATGATTTTGCACTAGAAAATACAAAAGTTTTCTGCCACCTGAAACACTGGCCTCACAGGAACTCCTTTAATGGCTCAAACATGTGGAAATGGCTTGTGGCAATAACTCCCAGCTGAGTTCCTGTAATGTGCAAGTGGTGCCGTGGACTATATGAGCTATATATCCACTTTTGGGTTTCTAGTGAAACACGGGATAAGTGTATTAGTCTAGCAGGGGATTAGCACGAGTTTTACTCATAATTGGCTCCCGTTATTCCGCACAATTAAAAGTTCCGCTTTCACTCGAACGCCTTTCCTACGTTGTCTATACTGTATTTTCTTCTACACATCCTCATATGGAAGGGTAAACTTCTTTTGCCAAATTATTTCCTGATTAAAACTAATAAAGAGAAACAGTGAGGAGAAATTCATTTGCATACAACAGGAGATTTTGTATCTCAGGAGGTTAAATAGAGGCACAAATGTTTATAGTAGTATTTACTTCAGGGCAAATAACATAAACACATTAGTTGGTTAAATTATAACGCTGACCATGCAGTTTACATTTTTGAGAAGAAAATTCTTCCAAGGTGTGATGTATTAACAACTGCCAAAGACATATCTTTAACATTAGCATTAAGTCTCTCTGTACATTCTATTTGTACATTAGTTTGAAATATTATGTGCTTTCCGCATGACACATGATACTTAATGTACATTTGTACCATTATAGTCTATAGGTTTAGAAGTACAGTAGTCCTGTTTGTTTTTTTTGCATCCTATTAAACAATGGTGTGGATTGCTATAAAGTGAATTCATATTGACTATTGACAATGAGCATTTTACATTATATTCTTTAGATAATGACACAGTAACTTCATCTTTACCTACCTGAATTACTAATGTGGACCAAAGGCCCAGAATTTGAAAACTGTCATTTGTACAGAAAGACCATGAAGCATCTCGTCAACTGTAAGGCAGTGTAGTTAAATATGACATATTGATGTTGAATATGGATTTTTATTTAATGTAAAATTTGTAGTTGTTGCTAATGTTGTGTCTAATTACTTAATAGTTGTAATATATTTTTATATTTTACAAATCACAAAGAGAACAAAAAAAGACAAATATAGAATCTAGTAAATTATAAAACATCGATCTATTGGAAATGCATTAAAAATATCTATTAAAAATGGGTTTTGTTAACATGAGCACAAAAATCTGATGACATTTCTATTAACATTTATCATTATGAGAATAAATTTAAGAATATATATATTTTTGCACAATAGATGTCACATGTACGTTTGTATAAGACAAAAACAGATGATGTGTGTGAATGAGGTGGAAGTAGTGTATAAAACAGCAGGGTGGATGTAATAGAGTACAATGCAATAACAATAACATCAGAGAGAAAGAGAGAGAGGGTGGGGAAGTGTGTGTAGTGAAAGACTGAGAGCAGAGTGAAGAAATTACCTTATAGAGATCTGCCCTTCTTTTCTGAAAGCATGCTTAATCTCTCTCTCAGGTTAGGTTTCGGATGTGTTTGAGTATCAACGCACCCTTCAGGCATTTATGCAAAAATACATATCGTCAAGTTACTATTTTGGTTTGAGGTGGACAAAAGGTGAAAGACGCACGAAGAGTGCAAATGTCTAGGACTTCATGTAAAATATTACCAACAGATTAACCAACAAAACCATATCATCCAGTCAGACGCCTGCTGTACGTTGAGCTGTGAATGAATTTCCTCAAACTGATCAACTCTTCAACCCCATGAGCAAAGGTGTTTACCTAACTGAAAAAATGACATCAATCACCCAGTCCCCTCTGAATATATTGGAGAGGTTCTTTTGTTTTTGTTTGAAACTGAAGATTTTTCATTTTGAGGTCAAAAGATCAGTATGACCAAAAAAAAGACACCTTTTGTTTCAACCCACACATTTGTCAAGGGGCCAAAATTATTGGAACACATGCTCAACAGGAGATTCTTACTTATTTGTAAGAATCCAAATTTGTTGTTGTGTTGTCAAATAAATAATTGATTTTTGGTAAGTTAGACTTTCAATTAATCTTTACTAATCTTTACTAGGATTATAGTTGACATAAAATAATACAATGACCTCAACCCTGTTCACTTCCCATGAATGCTCCTTAGTTTACAATTTCGCTGCACTACCCACCTGACTGTACTGTACATATAATCATGTACATTCATATCTCACTGGTGGTCCTTAATGTTCAGTTATTAAATGTACTCACCTGTACGTAGGATCAGTATATTCCTTGATCGAACTGCCTGATCCGAGTCTTGAATGCTGGCCTCCCAGAAACTCCTTTAACATGTGGAAATGGCTTGGAGCGAGGTCAGGACTGTAGGGGGATGTGACAACTCCCAGCCAAGTTCCTGTAATGTGCAAGTGGTGTTGGTGAATGATTGTGTGTCCAGTTCCTACAGACAGATGCGTCTTTTCCACAAATTTTACCACAAGTTATTCTGCGATTTTCATGGATCAGGTGTTCCATTCGCTGAATGTTCGCTGAAACGCTGAAGCCATAAGAATTTAATAAATAAAAGTCAATTTAACACATGCACTAGCTCTAGTTTACAGTAGCTCTATTGAAATTAGAGCCAGTATAGACACCATCCTCTAATGCTCAAATTTCCATAAAGGTTCTTGTATATGTGGTCCAGCATTTCTCCTGGAGAGTCCGAACTACAGTATGATCGGGAAATGGATGGACAGCAGATGTCACCTCGAAATCTTCAGCATCAACATCATAGAATTCTTTCTCCAGATACTTGCAGATATCCTTGTATGTTCTGCTTTGAAGTAAATGTGACATGTTGTCTCCTGAAAATCATCCTGGGCATGAAAATCATAGATGGATATATGATATATATTTTAATTTCTGTAAAACAAACATGTAAGATTCATATTCACCCAGAAACATGTTTCTTCTCTGCTTTCATGCAGGAATTACCGATGTGTTTTACACCATCTTGTCTCATGAAGTGTCACCTTAATTTCCAGATTCTCTGCGACTTCTTTCCCGACAGTCGCACGTTCCCTTCGGGAGTCTGACAGTGTTTGTACAGTCTGTGGTAGTCGATAATGATTTCACAGCGAGCTGTTTCACATGTTGCCGAAGTATAACCCATTGTTGCACAGATAAACCGAAATCTGGAGAATACCAGAGAACAAGGATGCATTACTGAGCATTACTGAGTGTGACTACTACATAGGACACGCAATTCTTTTCCTTCTCAAGTGGAAATTTCATTACTGATCCCCCCCACCATCCACCCATCCCCCCCCCCTTTACTTGTGTCCCTGAATATTTTTTCCATTACCAGTCGACTGGGAATGGCAATCTGAAATGTTTGAATTGGGCATTTCAAGTTCTTAAGAAGAGCATGACTGAGACCTTTACCAGATGTGTCCTCAGGACAATTCTGAAGCAAACAGTTGTTGTTAAATAAAGCGGAGGTCATGACTTCAGTCCCTCTCACCCATTTCTTCATCTTTTGATTCCAAAGAACCAGACTTTGTGTATTTTCAAAGTGGTCTTGGGAAATGTTCTTTGTTTGTTAAGCCATACAGTGAAATATGAATCGTTCAAACATAAACAAAACTTAACATAAGGCATGAACCAGTGTGAAACAGGTGCAGATGATCAGGCAGGTGATTAGTCTACTGGTGATGCTGAATGCTGAGTGTTTGAAACATTTGTTCCCATTTGTTTTATTTAGTCTACATCATTTAATTTCTGTGAATATGAAGAAATGAGGAGGATCAAGACTTTTGGATAGGACTATATTTGGATCTGTGTACCCTGTTAACCATATCTTGAATCAGTTTCTTCCCAAATAATGCCATTATTATTATTTTTTTTATATCAACGCAAAGGTTATAGAGAGTTGTGTCCTTGTGCCTTTCACGCTGTACTGGATTAAATCATGCCCTCCCGCCCACTTCAGTCCTCAGCTATAACACTATTCCAACTCAAACTGATTCAAGGCTTGATGGATCTCATCAGTGGTTTGTTTAGTTTGAATTCTTTTCCGTACATCATGCCAGCTTCCCCTCTTGCCAGTGTTTGCTTTTGCATATTCATGTTCTTTCAAATGACCTCTGTGTCTGAAAAACCTCCATTATCAAGTGCATATTTACATTTACTTTCCGAAAGAGGTATGCATGCAAAGCAGAAGCCCGTGTCTGTGCTGGTGGAGTACGCAAGCCAAGATCGCTTACATTATGAGCTTCTCCTAAGTTTTCATTACAATCGATCAGTTTTCCTCTGTAAACCTGCAAGATTTTTTTTTTCTCCCAGCCTTCATTATCACTTGTAGCATTTGCTTACAGGTTCATCTGGAAAAAAAAAAAAAAAGGTTCACTTACTCTTCTTTTGCTGCTACATTTACATGTGCATGATGACAAAATGGTTGTGTGTGGCAGAGACAGTATCTTCTGTATTCATGCTTAAAAAGCTGAGTGGTGTGTTTTCATCCTGTTCGGGTGAAAGTGTTTCGACAAACCTGGAGGTGTTAGAATTTGATGGTGGAGCTTAAAAAATGTGTGAATATAAAAAGGGCATGAAAGAGCAAGAGAGAGAGAGAGAGAGAGAGAGAGAGAGACATAACCCAATGTCATGTTAATATCAATACATTTGTTAAGATGTACTTTATAATTAACTTATAGCTAATGTTGATGTTGAACAAAACTTCAACAAAGCAGCTGAGTCACGAGATTTGGATGGGTGTAATGGTACATTCTGTCAAAAATATATTGCTGCATATTTATTACATGCTTCGTACATAGCTTAAGGTATCGCAGCTCACTTTTCTTAGGTCAAATGACTACACTGCGATGTAAACACAAGCTCAAGCTTTGTGGCTTTCCTCAGTGAAGCCCCAAAAAGAACAATTTGAAATGTCCTGGAAACTAGGAAATCACTAGTGTATCAGCGACCAGACATAGAACAGGCTGGCCAAAGAAAACCACATCACCTGGTGACAGAAACATTGTGAGAGCTGTAAAGGAAACCCAAACACAATATTCAGTGACATCACCCGCACCCTCCACAGGAAAGGGGTGAAGTTCTCACGGTACACTGTTCAATGAACACACGAGCAGAAATGTAGGGGCCATATGACAAGATGTAAACCTCTCATCAGGAGCACGAATCAGAGAGTCAGATTGAAAATCCAGAAACAAGACACAATAGAACTGACATAAACATTTAATAAAGTGATGGAAAAGTTAATGTCTGGACAACGAAGGGATCTATTCCTGATCCAGAACATACTAGTGATGAAGGACTATGGAAGTAATGTCATGGCTTGACTTGCGTGGCTGCTTCTGGAACATTCTAAATGATCTTTACTGATGATCGAACTCATGATGTATTCACACGTCTGCACAACCTGACAATCTACAGACAAACATATCCGATCTAACTGGGAGGCAAGACGATGACTCAAAACACACTGCAACTCAACAAGGGACTTCATCAGGTGGATAAGTGGAAGAGTTCAGACTGGACAAGTCCATCAACAGAAAAAAAGAAGAAATTAAAAAAGAAATTAACTATATACTACTGTATAAAAAAAAAAATAATAAAAAAAATCAAGTTTGGAAGTAAAAACATCATGGTCAGGAGTCACAGGAAGATAAAAGAAATGTATAAAAATCTTGTTATTAAATATATTCTGAGTACAAAATGTGTAAAGAACAAACGTGAAAAATATGAATTAGAAATTATATGAAAATGTAATATTCCCTGATAAAATGAATGCTTCTTGTGAAAACCAAATGTACTTGTGTACAAATAGCATGAAGTGAAAATAAAGGAGTCAAGTAAAAAATTTTTTCATTTGTGCTAGTAATTACAATTTCAACCAAGTAAATGTTATGCCAAGTTTACTACCTTTACCTTTGACAGAATAAAGCTTTGACTTTGTGGTCAGGAGGTGCGAAAACACCCAGGACAAGATGATAGCATGATGTGGTTGTAGCGGACACGGAAACTCGAGCATGCAACGTAAAATAGACCTAAACTGCAGTATCTCCACCAGGACAAAAACAACTTATGAACATTACAAGACTTTGTAACACTGCCATTGCCAAAAACATGAATATGTTTTGATTACTTCTATTATTAATACAGTATATTTTTAATCCTATATTGACAAGTCAACTCCGTTTGTCTGTTTTTATCATGGTAACCTTCCCACCTGTTCCTGATATTATGCAACTGTTGTATAAAAGTAATGTCACACGCTGTTATACTGCTGTATCGGCATGGCTGTGATGCGGCCGTAGGCACGAGAGGGCAGTCCTGGTACTGAAGATATCATCGCCTTGTTGATATTCAGTACAACAACATGACCTCGTGTGAGATATTGGTTTTATATAACAGTTTTACAAACACCGTTTATTATAAACAGATTATGATTTGTTTGTTTAACCAGTTATTTTGCTCTGCCAATACACATCCTTTAGCGTCTGGCAGAATTAACTTCCCGCGACTGGCAGAGCTGCCAACAGTTAGTGTAATTAACAGGGGTGAAAGTAGTTTTACCTTTTTAACTGGTACTACGTAGTCAAAATCTGAGGAGAATAAACCATGGAGAAACTTAGGAAATGTACTTTATATTTCCACTTATTCATATATTAGCTTTATTAACTTATGGGGGTTATTCAGGTTTGAATCCTAAAAAGCTTTGGATGGAAAGCTAGTGCACTATGTAGGGTGTATAATCCCTTGTTCAGTACACCAAGTAGTGCCCTTGTTCAGGGGTTAGAGAAGGAATTTCGGATTCGGCCTTGTATGAAGTGCAAAAACTAACTAACTAACTGTAAGGCTAAAAGGCTAGCGTCAATAATATTAGCATAACGACTTGTTCCTGTGCAGAAATATATATTAAAAAAAATTTGATGTTGTATTTGTAAATTGAGTTGGGCATTTATTCTGCATTATTTCAACCTCATGTAGTCAACGTTGATTTAATGTCATTTTATCAAAGTTATCCTTGCTGCTACTTATGGAACGTTTACTGTTTACTGTTTCTCCTCCCACTACCTCAACTCATCACCTCATTATCACAGAGTATTGTAATGTCATGTTGTCGCATTGTCACTTTGTCGCACTTGTTTGCACATTTGGACGTGCACTTTATGTTGTCCCTTTTAACTTAAAATATCAATTCGTCTTGTCTCAGCTAGCCAGCTAATTAGGTTTTTTAGTTGGCTAGTTAGTTTCTGTTAATCTCACTCACTCATCATCTATACCGCTTATATCAAGTATTCAAGGTCACGGGGGCCTGGAGCCTATCCCAGGAGACTTAGGGCACAAGGCGGGGTACACCCTGGACAGGGTGCCAATCCATCGCAGGGCACACACACATACTCATTCACACACTACAGCCACTTTGGGAATGCCAATTAACCTAGCCTTCATGTCTTTGGACAGTGGAAGGAAACAGGAATACCCGGAGGGAACTCATCAAGCACAGGGAGAACATGCAAACTTCATGCACACAGAGACGGGAAGCAAACGCAGACCATGGAGCTGCAAGGCGACAACGCTAACCACTACACCAATGTGCCACCGGTTTCTGTTTTAAAATGAATTCATGTTGTAAATGTATGTTGCATATAGCACCTTGGTCCTGGAGGAACGTTCATTTCCCTGTGTACTAACTGTATATAGTTGAAGTGACAATAAAGTCTACTTGACTTGACTTGACTTGTGGTGACTAAGCCAATACCATGGACAGGTACATGTATTCCTTCATCAAAGGACAAGCAACACAAATCACCTCCAAGTCAGAAAACATCACAACATCAGAAAAGACAAAAATGAGCCTGTCACTCCATTCTGTGGACCCAGACATTATGCAGTTTGCACGTTGTGCAAACAGATGTTAAGTTACATGAATGCTATAAATAATGAATAATATTATGTTGCTTTAAAGTTGTATTATCAACATTATTTTGGACTCAATCATTGAATCCTATTATCTCAGTATCACTTTATCAAAGTTGACCTAATTGTTGCAACCTACTGATTACTCCTACAGTACATAAGTCATACAACAATAAGATTATACCTATCTGGTTTGGGTCAGAGAAAGTACCACAATTCCGGTTTGGATTTCTCACTCAGTGGCGAAATTAACAAATTTGTTAATTTGTTCCGCAATCTGATAAGGTAATATTTACAGTTACAGTTTACATTTAAATTTACAGTTACAGTTAAATAACCACCCTTGTCACACATGAGCATTCAGGACACACCCTGTACAGCAAGGAGGACCTGCCACCTGCCCATGTCTCATTGTGCATACAATTCTAATTGGTCTAGTGATGTAATCTCAAGTTCTGTAAATGTAGACTATGAGTAAATCCCTATTATGTTATGCAGAGGAGGTAGTGTGTTTGTGTGTGTGTGCGCATGTGTGTATTCTGACGTCGCTCTCTACATCACCATGCCCTTTAAATCAATAAACCATTGAACCTTTATTGTTAGGAGATCTTGAATAAGATTCAAACACACACCCACTTTCAATTTGGTGAGCACCACAAACACATAGGTTTATTCACTGTACCACAGACTAACAGTCACGATCTTGGCGAGTCAGAGCAGTGCTAGAGGAAAACGCAGTGGACCAGGTTTGAAGGCGAAATGCTGTAGAATGTCGCTAATTTCCTGCAAATGAGTTAGCCCGTTTCCTGCACGATGCACGCAACATCTGCAGAGTGTGGTGAGAAAGAAAGAGAGAGAGGGGGAGAGAGAGAGAGAGACGTCAGAGAAGTTTACGGTTAAGGATAGATGTAGATAGATGTAGACTGTATGGCTACAGTAAAGCAACATCCTCCCTCACCTCAACCTACATGTTAGAGAGATGTATAATTAAGTGTGTGATGATTTCCTGTTAACACCCTGACATTTTTCCTACAACAGCAAATCCTGAAGTGTTTTATTCCACTCATACCACAGAGGTATACCAAGGATTATGACTTATTTATTAATAAACAACATGTACTACTTTCGATTATTTTATGACTACTTTCAATATTGTGCAATGTTCCTGAAACCATAAGCTTCTGTTTGTACGAACTTTATAGCAGCTTTAAATAGCATTACACCCGGAAGTTCCTTTAATAAATGGGTCCTTATGCATTAACATCTGTCAATCAACACCTTCCAACCAATCAGAATCCAGATATGAACTTTGGTGTATGTGGAGACAAATGCAGGTGTATGTGGAGACAAATGCAGACGTATGCAGATATACGTGAATATTTTTACGGATTATTATAATTTTTTATTTTTTTTAAAGAAAGTTTCAAATGATGTCAGAGTCAAACATTTATTTATTTATTTACTTATTTAAAGTACCTATGGTAGTGTGTGGAGTCTTTCTTTTCTTTTCTTTTTTAAAAATTTTTTTTTTATAATACCAAATATATGGAAGATTTTTAAAAAGTCAATCAGACGTAGGGATGGGAATCACCAGGGAACACAAGATACAATATTATCATGATATGTAGATGCCGATCAATTTGTTTTGAATTTTGTTACAATACTTAACAATCTTAGCAAATAATTAGCTCCTACGACTGGTTGACGATGTGTATGCCATCTAGAGGTTTATAGAGGAACTTCACCAATTTACCACCTCAAAAGCATAAGTTTAATTAAAAAAATTTATTCTGATTCTGAATTGTCTGAATTGTTTAGAGTTTCATTTTCCTACCCAGTGTCTGTGAGGGTTTCCTCTGGGTTCTCTGGTTTCCTTCCACCTGCCAAAAGCATGGTTTGTTTTTAATTCAGTTCACTTTATATCATGCTTTGAACAATATGCACTGTTACAAATGTGTAAAGGCAGGATTAATGCCAAACTGGAACATTTCTGTCTCCCCAAATTAAGAACCTTTATTTCCACTGACAGAGAAAACAGACGTCTTGTGGCTTTTTGAAAGCTATATAGAGTTCTTTCACACACACACACACACACACACACACACACACACACACACACACACACACACACACACACCTGACCCACAGTAATGGAATCCTAACCTGGTTTTTCTAAAAGCTAGCTAACGTTTTTCACTGCACAGCTGTATGTGTGTTCTCGTGGATGGCACCTGTGAGATACAGAACAACGACAGGAAGCTCTTCACACAGCTACACTTTGTCTGTGGTGTGTGTGTGCATGTATGTGTGTGCATGTGTTTATGTGAGGATGTGATGTGATCTCACTCACAAAGAGTTGTATCTAACTCCGAACGCCCTTCTCTAGTGCCAGTATAACACATTTTTTAGCATTTTTAATCCTAAGAATTTTGGTGGATATGAACGTGTTAAGCTGTGGGCGCCTTCAATGAAATCAGAGGCCTTTGACTGGAAATTGCACTGTAACAGGTAAGACCTGAATAAAGAACAAAGTTAAGGATTGGGGAATGAGAATTTTGAAGGTCATTTTCTATCTGAATCTTTCATTGTGGAAAAAATATTAAAAAGTAAAGAAAAATAGTGGACTTAGTAACATTTAACCTAATAACATTTAACAATAGATGCTATGTTTGAAAGCACTATATTATAATCAATATGCTTTGTTTAGTACAATAACAGCATATGTCATAGCATACATCGTATCATCTTATGTATATTGTGAGTTACTATATACACACACACACACACACAACTTTTTCAACTTCTAAGCTCTAAGACTGAACCCAAGAGGATTAACCTAATATATATAAAAAAAACTATAAAATACTTTAAAAGAACAATTATATGATTAAAACACTGTTTCTTTACATATTTAACCGGTAACTAAGGATATAAAATGTGTTTACACTCTAGTTATGTGTTTTAGTGTATTGAACCTCAAGGTTAGTACTTTTTTGTTAGTGTAAAGAGTTCACAAGTGGAAGCATGGTTACTTGTTTTTTTTTTAAGCGGCACAAATATTGTTCTTTTTATTGCTAACCCTTACTTGTGGAAGATGCAGCACGTGTTTGATTTTATATATATAAATTACATCCAGTCTGCTGTATATCATCATTACTGTTACTATGAATGTAGAAAATAGTAAAGATCCAGTAAAACATGCCTAGTAGTAATCAGTTTACTGTACAGGTCTAAACCCTCTTGCATCTTGATACGTAATAATGCACCTAAAATTTTTCTTCCTATGTTTATTTCCTACTTGTTGCTATAGGACTACCATAGAAAGGTGAAATTAAGATGAAGTTTTAGAGGATTTAAGGACTATATTCCTACAGTACAGTAAACTGATTACTACTAGGCATGGTTTACTGCCTGTACAATGTGAATTACAAGAACATGAGCTACAGTAGTTATCCTGACATACACCCTCATGTACTGTAGAGTCTAAGAGTATGTCTAAGCAGGTGGTTTCTGATACTTTAAGTCAGTGCTGAAAATTGAGGCTTAATCAAGTCTCATAAAGTTACACATGAACCAACAAACTGGTAAAACAAAATCAGCATATTATTATTATTATGACACCATTAGCTACAATTATTATCATTATCATTAAAAAAATAAAAATCAGGAACAAAGAAAAAAAACAGAGCAAATATAATTTCAATTTGGCAGAATTTCCTCCCAAGACCTACAGACATTTGGTTAAAAATAGATATTGAAAATTCTGTATACATTAATACAGGATCCGATTAACAATGCAAGATCACCTGGCAGTTATGGAACTGTTTATTGAGAAAAATGTCTTTTGTTAAACAATGGCAACACATCCACATATACCTCATAGAATTTATATAATGTCATACTTGGGTGCCATTATCCAATTTGTTATGTTCAAAGTTTTGATAATAAGCAGTTAAGTGCATCTTAAAAAAAAAAAAATAAACTACCCCTTTTTTCCCTTTTTTTTTTTTTTTTTTACATATATGAGCCTGTTTCTTAAATATCAGACCATCAAAACAACATCTGGCATCCGATTACTGGTTTCCCAGATCTCAGATGTAGGTCATTCTTTACACATGGGCTCAACCATTTTAACACATTTTCCTGTTTATCATGAAGTGTCATGGCCCCGTGCTAGTGATGCTGGGGAGTTTACATCTGGCGAATGCTACAAATTCTTTAACACGTTTATACTATAAGTATAATCTACGCTTAGAAGTAAAATTCTTATTAAAAATATACATGCAAATGTGCATCCTTTACTGTATTTTAAGCACATTATAGCGCTGTCATGTAATCCTCAGACGAATCAATGTTTCAAATTGGCTAAGACATTATAAAACATCTGTAGATAAAAAATAAAGGATGTTATTTTTCCTCCCGATATATATAATTGTGATTGTTATTAGGCTTAATTTAATCGCTTTTCTCACATGTATTGACAAATTTATTTAAATTTATTCCAGCAATTTTCATTCCTGATTAGGCCAAGCCTCTCAGACGCATAGCGATATATGTATAAGTGATTTCAGTTTATTATGAAATGAAACTTGCGTGGTGGGTTTTGGAATTTGTATACGCTTATTTCCATAATTGTGTTTTTGGGAAACACCTTGCTCTCATAATCACATCCCGTTCCACCTAATCAACACCCACATACTGACTCTGTTTATTTCCATTTTAAATATTACAGTAAAAGCTGTCAGAAAGGCTGACTGAAGGATTTGCAGTTTCCTTTAGAGAATTAAAAGTTAATCTCCAGATGCTGAGCGCTCGGCTTTTATGTAGCTGAGATCGCATTTCGTCAGTTACGTTACAGACAATGAGCATTTACATCATTCCAGAAAGGATTTCAGATTTAATTAGTCAGAAGGTGTCGATTTAAGGTTAAAGGTTTATACTAATGCGTTTGTTGTAAACCTTATTGATTCATAGTAACAGCTCAGGGACTCATGGTCCAAATAAACGATTTAAAAAATGTAAGCACTGATATGGAGTTTTTGTATATAACATATATGAAAGGAGCCTCCAGTGTCAGTGCTTAGTAACAGTGAAACATAAAAGTTGTAACTTAAATTACAGAGTGATGTTATTAATTCACAAAGTGACATTTATTAAATAAATCATTGGAATCTTTAAGTCAGTTATTGACCATAACATAGTTTATAATCAGACTTTCTTTGAGCTCATAATGACCCTATAACAACCTAGTTAGCAAGGTGTTGGGAAAGAAAATGTTTAGTAACGGTTTGCTCTTTACTCGCTACTGTTAGATATTTTTAGTGAGACTGTAATAGATAATAATATCTACCGAACGTAACAATGTAGACCAATGAATTAGAAAGCTTGCATAGCAAATGTAGACCAATGAACTAGCCAGCTAGCATAGCCATGTAGACCCAAGAACTAGCCAGCTAGCATAGCCATGTAGACCAATGAACTATCCAGCTAGCATAGCAGTGAGGACCAGAGAACGAGCTAGTTAGCATAATGTAGGCCAACAAACTAGCCATCTAGCACAGTTCCTTGAGGCGATTAGAGTACAACTGGCCATGTCTCTGGGTAATTTAAAAAGACAGGTTCTTTCTTTCTGTCTTTCTTCCTCTCTTTTTTATTTATAAAAACATTTACAGCTATTCCGGGTTGGCAATCTTTGTAAAGATTGTAAAGAACTATTTTTATTACAGTATGATGCATATGTAAGTCTGTTTGTTATGTAAAAAAAAATATATGATATAAAAAAGAAAGAAATGAAATGTAAAAATTAAGTTAGAAGGTATTTGCTAAAATCCTCAAAAACAAAATAGCACACAACCCATGAACAGTAAAATCGATATAAGAACCTCAGTGAGTTTCATGTCTCCAGATGGAGTAACACCTTTTCAGATGTTAAAAGAACAAACAAACAAACTCTACGACAACAGAAACACAAGCGATATAAGAGATCCAGAAAGGGCTGTGGGAACACAAACTTGAGGAACGTAATAACATAAAGTGCTCCAAACCAACAGAACCTGCTTTAATGAATGTGTCTCTGGTATTCGTAATCCTCACTTCCTTTCTTTTGTTTTGTCACAGCTATAATGATACATTTGGATTTTAATTGCTCACAGCGCAACTCTGGAAAGTGACAGGATGTAGCAGAACATGTTAAAAAGTTTACACACACACACACACACACACACACACACACACACACACACACACACACTAGCATATTTCAGGCCGGATATTTAATTTTGCCTCTCTCAGGACCCTTTTTATTTTGGGACTGAACTCGATAAGGGATACGTTTCACTCAAGTTGTGTGGAAACTTCTGACTCCATCTCAGTTTCCATTTTCTCCCGCTCACCCTTGCTCCCTGAATACACTCCAATTTGAGGAGGTCAGGCTTTTCCTAACCTGCCCCCAGAAGTTTCTCACAGATTCAGATCTCTCTCACATATATGAGAATTCTTTAGAATACAAATATTAATATAAACGTTAAAAACAGTATTTAAAAAAATTACAATATTAAAAGCAGCTTTAACGATGACAGGGTAATGCTTAAAATTATAACTTACAAAAACATCACTTGCATGGAAAATATAATAAAAGTTTTTTTTTAAATAAAAAACACCTTTCCATTTAGCATATAAAAAAGCATCTTGCCCTTGTTCAGCAACTCAGCAATAACTAATGGGGGTAGAAAGGTAGGGGTGAGGTGGGGTGAGTGGTGTTCAGGATGTTACAGAATTTATTTATTTATTTAAAATTATTTTATTTATGCCCTGTGATCGGTTGGCATACAATCCAGGGTATACCACTCCTTGTGCCTTAAAGTCCATGGGAGAGTGTCCAGGCCCCCTCTAACCTACATAGGATAAGGGGCATAGATAATGGATGGTAGAACAAATTATATAATTTATTTCCTTTGATATGTGATCCACAGTTTTTAGCTGATACTTGCCCAAAACGAGAGTATCAGCTCAGTCCATTCTCTAACTAAAAGGTAGGTGTTGGTGTTTTTATGTTTAAAGGCAGTGGTCCAGATGCTATTAAAAACCCTGTCTCAGACTTGGTCATAAGGATCATCTGGCAACGAGCTAAAACATTTACCGTAAGCAGCTGTGAACCTGACTCTGAATGCTCATAACTTTCCCAATGTAAATATGGCAGGAATTGTTTAATTAAATCACTGAGAATAAATCCTTGTTTATTTACTCCTTGGCAGCTAACATTTTATATTTAGATCAAATTGTTTAATTCATAAGTATGTTAATTGCTATAACTTTTTCAATTATTACCAACACTTTAACTTATTTGATATTCAACCAAAAACTAATTAAAATTATGGTTGTGCTGTTATAGAAAACTAATAAACTTTATGTTGGTATTGAATCCTGCTTTATTTTTTTTACTTATGACACCATACACAATGTATAAATTTGTATTTTAAATGTTTTCCTTTCATTTTTTAAATACGTGAACAAGAAAAACATCTTTTCCTCTTTCATAAGTATGTAAAATGAAACATTATGTACATAAATACAGCCGTTTGTTTGTAACTAAAATCATAACTTACTTTTTTTTTCTAAATCATTTATTTACATTGTTCATATTATTCCATTTATAATATGTAAAAAAGATTCATAAAAAAATATAATTTACATAACTTTCCCCAAATCAGATAATCAGAGATACTTTTCTTCTCAAAATTTGCGAACACTGATTTTGATTTGATCTAATCTAAGCAATCAATTATCTTCCTATTAAAATCTTTTCTAGAGTACAGGAGGGAAATTCTGCATTTACACTTTCAATCTGAGAATGAAACTGTGGTACATCCACCATCATCCACATCACTTCCACATTTTTTGTATGTTTCAGAAAAAGTGGGAGTGGCCTGAGGCGGCAGAAGATAAAAACCCCCGCCCTAAAGTGTTATACAGTTTAGCCACATGCTGGACTTTAGTTTAAACTTATACTTGACAGGAACCACATGTCACGCAGTTACAGGGAAAGAATCAGTGAATAATCAGGGTGGTGTGATGCGGTGGATGAGTAACTGATACCTCCCATTTAAATTTGATTGATCAAAACAGCATGTTTTATTGCGCTTACAGCACAGAGATTTCCCAACACTGATTAAAGAAAATGACATCATCCAAATTTCCATCCATGATAATAGTACAGATGTTTAACCTTGTGGAATGTCCACGAAAACAAATCAGCTTCTGTTTAAAAAAATTTTTTTTTTACTTACATTATAGCAGCTATAAACGCTCCTCCTTCACCAGTCTATCTCTCTCGGGAAAAAAACAACAGCTTGTCGTGTCACAGGGAAAAACAAAACACATAAACTCCTCTTGAAAAGATACTAATTTACCACTGTCTGTTACAAAGCACTGACAAAGGAGACTCCTTCTTTAAACATCCCCTTCAACCTGAACAGAAAGAGAGACAAACTTTCTGATTTTGTTGTTTAACGTTGCCGTCTCTCTAACAGACACCATGGGAAACTGTAACTCTTACGACTCGGATGACGGCTTCTCCTACCACCCTGATGATGACATCTGCGAACACTGTAACTGCCCCATTCCTCCTGGCAACCAGGTATGTCTTAGAAGAGTAGAAATTATTCGCTGTGCCTTTGAGATTCCTCTCACTGAATTTCTCATGGCGTCACAGGCGTCATGGCGTCCAGCATTTCTACTTCAGTAACTCCTTCAGTGTGCTTTGCACTGCTTTGCATTCTCTGTATCGATGTAGTTCTAAAACATCGTTACATACGAGTGAAGAATGTGTGTGTCTTTGATGCGTTTCCTAAAGGCACATCTTAGAACCCAATAGGCACACGATCAACTCGGGTTAACAATGCATGATTTTGCATGATAAAGCTGTTTGTGTTTTCTGACATCTTGTTTAAAGGACATTTAAGATCTGTGACATGAAATGTATTTGTAACTATGAAGTACGATTTTTATTTTGCTATAAGAACTTGTTGGCAAACTGCTGAGAAATAAAACACGAAGCGTTTTATCCCTTACCTATAACTACCTGACTATACATGACAATAGCTGCACAATAGAAACAGAAAGTATGTGTGATCCATCTTCATCATCATCAACGGCGGTGGCATGTGAGGCCTCAGGATCAGCTTGTCGCCATATCGAGCGGATGCTGACGTACTGCATGGGTCTGTGGTCTCTTCGTGGAGAGAACGAAGAAAGCGGAAGGTGCAGAAGTGGCGTTACAGACGAGCGGAAGAGGGGCGAAGAAATCTTAGTGGTGAGGTGAAGTTAGACACTCGAGCGATGGAGACACGGAGTGGAGCATATTTGATTTGACGGCAATTCTAAAAAAAGAAAAATTCTAAGAACATTTAGGGAAATTCTGTCTTCATGTTTTCATGTCTTGAAAATGAACACGTTAAGATGTGCTGAGAGGATTACACATACTACAGCATGTCTATGCATCAAAGTATTTTGGACGAAAAGTCACACGAGTAAATGTTACTGTAAGGAGTGATTTTTTTGTTGTTGTTCATAATTGTATCAATTTATACAAATAACATATTTCCCATGCTGAGTTGGCAGTTTCATAGGTTTTGGAACAATTTACACCCCTGTTTTATAGGTTTTGGAACCAATTTACACCCATCTGTTTATGATATGGAAAGCTACCACACATAAAAGATACAGTATATACTCCTGTTTCAGTTTCAAAAGATTTGTTGCTTCTGGCAATTAACAGCTGAATTTTTTTTCATCCTCTAAATGTAAAAGTGAAATTAACACCATTATTTCCTCCTCTTCCTGCCACGAATGTAGCTGAGGCATGTTTTAGTGTAACAGAAGTCAGGAACGTTTATATATGTTAAATTTAGCCTTGTACAATCTGCGTTTAAATCATCACACACAAGAAATGTTGTCTAGCTATGTAAAAAAGCGGCATTATAACCTAAGTCTAATTCTGGTGTGAAGAGATGCCAAACTATATTTTTAAAAAAATCCCTGAATGAATAAAGCTTCAAGACAAGCTACGAGTAAAAGAAAGTATATCTCTTTCAAGAGTGCCAATGTGATGGTTGAAGAAACTGAAGAAATTGACATGCAGGCTGCATGATGCTAAACTAGTAGCTACAGTATAAACGTCTGTCACTCGTTAGCTATACAGTATCAGCTTTGTAGTTGTCATTTCTATAGTAACAGCTCATTCATTGGGACTTGTAGCTCAGATAACCAAAACTGTATTTAAAAAAAAAAAAAAGCTTCGGGTACACCTCCAGTGTGCATCTACAAACAAAACCACATGAGAAAAGAAAAGACTTTTCCACCTTTTTGTCCTGTTAATATGGTACTGACTGGAGCTTAAAAATCCAATTAGATTTTCCACAGAATATGATGTCATTTAAGAAGAGCCCCTTATCCGGACTTGTTGCTCAGCTCTGATGTTTTCTAGATGGTGGTGGCTTAGCAGTGGCACATATACATAGACACTGAAACAGCATATTTGGAAGAGGAGTGAAACTTTTGAGATATATAAAATATATAATATGTGATATAATAGTATTTTAGCTGGAACATTAACACGCACCCACACACTTTAGGGGAGCTCTAAGACCTCTGCTAACATGTTAAAGAAAGCTACATTAATCATTGATATTATGAAATGACTGATATTATGAAACCTATTAACCTGTATGGAAGGAGTCTCCAGTGTCAGTGCTGTAACAAGTCAGAGTGTCTCTTCCAGACAGAAGAAAGTATGCGTTCTGTCCCAATCACTTGAGCAGCCATGTTTCAGCATTAAAAGGTCTACTATAAAAGTATAAAACATATTTTGTTGTTCTTCAATTAAAGATTAGAATGATAATTTAGCTATAGTATAATAAAGTAAAACGAATAATTTTATTATAGGAACAATAATACGCTTTGTGCTTTCATCAAAGCACCTACTTACTGATTATTTTCCTGTTTGATTTTTGCTTGTCATCATGCCCTGGTATGTTTTATTGCTTTTATACAGTAACCCTCAAATGTGATGAGAACCGCCAAATTTCACAGTGAGAAAATAAACAATAAAAGCTAGGGGCGGGGCTCTTGTATATTTCTCAGATTTCTTATGACATCATTTTATGAACTAGGAGGAAACTACGTGGACTGACTTGTGTCAACATCCACTGATGTGTTAACTCCTCTTTTATTTATTTATTTATTTATTTATTTCCAGATTCCGTATGACGACGCCAAGCTCCCATTCAACTCCAACTACACACCTCCTCCAACCTCACCATTACCAGGTGAGACTGTTTACCATAACAGCAAAGGTGTTGAGGATTGGACATTTTATGCACAAAATAGGGTCTATAGATTTTGATAATCATCCTAAATTCTTTAACACAACATTTAGACGTTTGATTAGGTGTTGCTAATCAAAGTTGTTCATTTATTTAAATTCCCTTGTTCTATTTTTTTTTTATAATTTCTGTAGTAACAGCAAAATCTTTAGCATGGAAGATGTTACACGTTGCGATTTTCTTATTTATGTGACAAACTACATATTTCTTTTCATTCTCATATAATAACATTTTGTATTATAATGATTCCACAACAAGTATAAACAACTTTATTGTTGGAAAACTTATGCTGTTTGAAACATTTCTTCAATTTATCAGCTTTGAGGCAGTAAAAGTAGCTGATAGATGAACAGAATCGATGATGTTCACACCATGATGTTGATTTTCCAATAGCGTTACGCCATGAAGTGTTTTTATTCTTTATAGATGAAAAATTGGCGGATTTCTGAACTAATAATTTCTAATATGTTCTAATAAATGTTTATTCCAGATAACTTGGTGGTGGCGAAGTACACTTATAAACCGTGCCATGCTGACGACTTGGGCTTCGAGAAAGGCGAGAAGATGAAGATCATTGGCGAGTAAGAGATTGATTTGCTTTATTTTTTGGAGGAAATGGAAAGTACATTGTGTTTCTAAAATTGAGTTTGCTGTCTTTGCTATCTCTGTGCATGTGAATAAAACACTAGATAGAATCTTTAGTAGATTAGTGCTCTGGAGCATTTTTCCTCACCATATTAACCTCTTCGTATGATAAATGTATGAGCTCACTGTTTCCAGTACATTCACATTCATTTCAAATACTTCGTAGAGCGCGCATGCACACTCCTGGCCACTTTAATAAGAACCCATGGAAATTTATGTGATTATAGAAATCAAGACCTTCTGTAAACAAAAAACTGTGAAAAGTGAAAAGCTTGGCATGGATTATTGATGCCGGTTGGACATTTTACACGACAGTCATGTAGTCCGCCTAACTTGGGTGTCCACTGTAGCCGCATGACAGGAAAGAGACCCGATGTGTCTTCATCTGCCTTAAAGGGGACATATTACACAAAATTCACTTATGGGCCCCCAGTGTGTGTCTACAATAAATTAAGGGGGAAAAAAACTTTGGTACTGTTTGTCATATTTATATTTTTATGGGGATTAAACAAGACAATTAGGTTTCCCTAATATTATGACCTCAGACAAGTAAAGCTTGATACTCAGCTCCGCTGTTCTCTGGATGAGCGTGGCTCAGCAGGAGCTCATTTACATAGACATTGACATGGTACATTTAGAAGTGAAATAAAGGGAGTCTTAGGTGTAAGAACATGCATTACCTAAGAGGTATTTCAGCTGGAGCGTTAACAAACAGACACACACTCTGAGGGGAACTATGTTGTACTATTTTGGTAAAGAAATAGTACAACATAGAACCTTTAAGGCTTGGTATGCGAAGATGCTTTTCATGGTTGTAATGTGTCTGGCTGTTCGACTCTGAGTGCTGTGCTCAACAAGACATTGATGTTTTTTGTCTGATGAACTACACAGAATTCTTTGAAAACTTTTCTCTGTTTAATGTGAAAATATACGAGCATCATCAGTGCGTTGTGCGTTTGTGCTGCTGCCAGATGATTATAATATGTGGCAGCGGCACAACGCATGAACACACAACGCACAGATGTTCCTAATAATAGTCAATAATGGTTTAATAATAACATTAATATATAATAAATAATAATATTTTCTCCCTTTATATTTGAAGTACATTATGTTTCATGACCTACTGAACATATGAATGTTACTAGAAATATAATATTACAAATATCATAATGAATAAAAAATAAAAAAGGTTAGTTAAAAGTACATTTTAGTCTTTTAAAAGGGGACTTTAGGTCTTTTTTTATTTTACAAATAATTTGTAGATGGATTTAGCTTACCCTCTGCCTCAGGTTTAATGATATAATTAGTTTCATTATTTTAAATGCTATTTGAATTTAAATTTTATAGGTGGCATTTAATAATAATAATTGAAAATACATATAAATACATAAATTTCTTAATGGGAAAAGCAAAAAGCATAAACATGAAAACTTACATTTATCTTAACTTTTGAGTAGTTAGGCCTAAAACACTTTTAAAATGATCATAATAATTTTAGTAATAACAGTAGTAATATTGTGTGTTGTACAGAGCTTCCACCATTATACACTTTTTACTGTGGATATTGTTCATAGAAATGCTGCTGTAAGCATAATGTTAACTAAAATTTGTTTCCATAGTAACAGATAATTTTTCAGAAACTTTGCTTAAATTGATGATTTACGACTTTTTCCTGAGGTGTCCTGTTTCTCTGGAAACGGTGCATCAATGTATTTATTTTATCATGAACACAATTCGTTTGATACATGATTCAACTGTTCTATTTCCAGTGCCGCTCTATTTCCAAAGTTTGCCTTAATAAATCTTAATAAATACGTGTCTAGCTGAGACATTAAACTTTATTTATTTATTTATTTGTTTATTTAAAAAAAAAAATTTTTCTCTCAGTGATGATCCTGAATGGTACATGGCTGAGTCTCTGTCGACAGGACAGAGGGGTTACGTGCCACGCAACTTTGTGGCTAAACTCAACAGCATGGAGACAGAACCGTACGTATCACTCAAACACACACAGACATGCAAAACACATGCTCTCAGACACGCATCCAACAGTTATTATGTGCAAAAAGGCATAAGCTCGAGCTTAGTGAGAACAAAAACCACCAAACATCACACATACAAAATCAAAAGTAATTGTGCAAACACAGTGCTAACACATTCATGAATACTGTCTCAGGAGTTAAAAATATTAGTTCGAGTTCTAGTAATATTAGAAAAGAGGATATTCGAATTCAGACATTATAACTGACATTATTGTGATTTTCCTTCTGAAACCAAATGCATTTTGTACTCAAATGCATACAAAGGGCATGCAAAGCTCTGATATTGGCAAAGCTCTAGATATTTAGAATGAGAACATGACAAGAATGTTTAGTCTGGAAACAAAGTCTAAGAACTAAACAAATTTAGCTAACAGGATTTTTAAGCATTTCTTGTGTAAATGCTCCTACAAACAATTGATTTTACAGATAAATTAGTTAGTAGATAGATAAATTAATTAGTAAATTAATCATATCCTGTTCAATAAGCATGGCCATATTTTCATTTAGCAGATTTACAATGATTGGGCAACATTCAAGTCAAACTGGGAATTTCTGGTGAATGAAGGGCGTAAAACCATAAAAAAAAACGATTGACATTTACAGAAGACATCAAGCACAGCATGCTGATGAGACTCTTAGCCACAGTAAAACATTTGAAAGTGCAAAGGTTTTAAAGAAGGCAATGAATGACGGTCCCGGCTGAGGTGACTCAGAGCGCACTGCAGTCAATCCCATGGACGCTCAGCGAGTGGAACACCTGATCCATCAAAATTGACGGATAACTTGTCACCAACTTGCGGAAGAGACGTATCTGTGGGAACTGTACACACGATCATTCACCAACACCACTTGCACATTACAGAAACTCTACTGGGAGTTATTGCCACATCCCCCGTACAGTCCTGACCCTGCTCCAAACTGAACACGACCCGAACTTGTCCCAAGCTGCTTTCTGGTGAGAACATTAAAAGGGAATGTACATCAATAGAAGCAAACATGAAAAGTGTGGAAATGAATCAGAAAAATAATTGTCCAGTCCAGCTCCTTAAAGGTGCAATAGACAATGAATTTTCCAGCCAGGTTAATATGTAGTATATGATTATAAAAATGGTCTAAGAAATAACATTAGCACAATTGAATTATGTGGCTGAGAAACCTCTTTAGGCAAACTTCTTTGAAACTAAATTTTCTATACTTACACCAGTTGCCCTCATTCCACCACCATTTCAACGCATTCAGAAGGGAAAACATGGCAAACCAGCACAGCTCGATAGTTTTACTTAGTGTGAAAATTCAAGCCATGCCTCTAAAAACTTTTAACAATAGAAACATAACAAACTAATACAGAAAGTTGTCTGGGAGTTATTGCCAAATTTCCCATATAGACCTGACCTCGCTTCAAGCCATTTCAACGTTCGCCCATTAAAGGAGTTCCTGGGTGGCCAGTGTATTTGATGTGAAGCAGACAGTCTGATCATGGCTCCAGTGTAATGATGGAGTGATAGAAAGGGCATGAGGAAGACACAGACAGAGGATCCTGGCTCATGATGGAGTCTGTGTTCTGGATCTGCTTACCACCAGATTGTACTATTGGGACTTATATATCATTATAATTACAGGCAGGAAGTACAAATCTAGTATGCAAATGAGAAAGAAGGTTCAGTAACGTCATCCTTGTGTGAATTATTTTTCAATGAACCTACAAAACCAAACCCAGATGAGGACAGAAACGTGTAGGTGATTGCGTGCACGGGGGCGAGTGAGGAAACACCTCTAAAATACCCCCTTAGTGTCAGCATGACAACTCCACTAAGGCCTCCCTCACTAATCCTAAAGATGATAAAGATCACACACTAGTTCAGTTTCATGTGTGCAGGTGGAAGGAAAAAAAATGCTGAGTTTAAGAATAAATATAGAGAGCATGAGCATCATCCAGCTCCATATATGACTATGTGCTTTTGTGTTATGTTGTTTTAGATGGTTTTTTAAGAATCTCTCCAGAAACGATGCCCACAGGCAACTGCTGGCCCCCGGCAACACGCAGGGCTCCTTCCTGATCAGAGAGAGCGAGACCACGCCAGGTAACGAGACAAACAATATCACCAACTATTGCATGAAATATAACACACTTCCTGCTGAAGCCAACTGTGAAATGTATGAACAGTGACATTTAGCAATCCCCAGTGCCAGACCCAGTCTCTAATGCTGCAACTGAATCAGAAAAATATTAAAAAAATTAAACCACGTCAGGAAAAAAATCTAATTGAATCATACTTAAAAGAATCATACTAGATTTCTAACAGATTTAAGCTTTTTGCTCTATCGTAACTTGTAAGATTATGATGAAACAAAAGCTTTGCTATGTTGCCAGGGCATCATGCAAGCAATGAAGGGGAACGTTTAATTTTAAATGAAACAATGATTATTCGTTTATAGTTCAATCGAGCCTAAGTTATGCTTCTGAGGGGCGTGGCTCAGAAGTAGCTCATTTCCATAGACACCAAAATGACTCATTCGGAAGAGGAGTTTAAGAAAGCAAGTTTGTGGTATAAAAAGGGAGGGGTATTTCAGCTGGTGCATTTACCCCCACACACACACACACACACACACACACACACACACACACACACACACACACACACACACACACACACACTTTGTAAGAGCTCTGAGACTTGTGATGACTTGTTAGTAAAATATGCAACCTTTAAATCAACAGAAAATTATGGGCATGAGCTGCTACTATAGAAACGATAACAAGCACATTAACATACAACAAACCTGAGATTTGCAGCCACACTACTGTCAGTGCTGCTGTTATTGGAAGCATATGAGCATTGGTTCATTTCTGACTCCCCAGACTTAAGGATGTAACAGCACTCTTAACAGTATAATAACTCATTAACATCCTCACATATCAGTTGCTAGGAAAACTAGAGCAGAATAAATAAGCCTTGTAACTAAGTCGATATCAGGTGATAGTCATAGATGGATGACGGTGCTAGGAGTGAACATGTGACACAATGCAAGAGAAAAAAGTGAAAGCGAAAGGCGTGATCATGATATTAAGATATTCCTATTAAGCAAGCTTGATTAGAACAGGATGGAATAATTAATAGTAGGTCTAAGAGCATAAACATTCCTCTGCTCCTCTCTCACAGGCAGCTTCTCTCTCTCCTTGCGAGATCTGGATCACAATCAAGGCGACATCATCAAGCACTACAGAATCCGTAACCTGGATGCCGGAGGTTTCTACATCACCAGCAAGATCTCTTTCTCATCCCTGGCTGAGCTGGTCAAACATTACACTCGTACGTACACCAAACATTTAATGCTCCAGACAAACACTCAAGTCAATGGTGTGGACATTAGATTTGTGGAATGAGTCTCCAGTGTCAGTGCTTTGTCATCAAGGGAGATGAGTTTACGTTTTGGACTTTCAAAGTACCATGGCTAGGTGTGCTGTTATTATAAAACAACAGCTACAGAGTGGTAACTAAGTTCGCTACAACATCTCATTACGTTTTATTCCTCATATATCTGGATAAGAACTTCGCTAGACATTTTATAAAGACCGAAAATTACAAGTACCATCCCACAACTGGAAAATAAAAAAGAAAAGAAGAAAGAAAGAAAAAAGATAGGTAGTTGAAAGTAAACTTATTGTGCCCAATTTTAAGCAAAGATGTTTACACTTTAGCATTTAAAGCTAGCTTGAACATGATAAAACATACACACTATGATTAGAGCCATGAGTAACATACACATTATGATTAGAGCTTTCATTCTAGAAGAGTTTTTAGGTATATCGAGCTTGTTTTATGACTGTTAAATAACTTTTCTACACTGTAACCTTGAAACACATATGTTCATTGTCAGACTCTGCTGGAATAGGGGGCCCCGATTTCAATCTTTCACCCCTTTATGCATGTACGTGAACAATGGAATAAATGGTGCAGCTCGATGTAGACGAGCTACAAGTCATCAAACACTTCTTGGTTTCCGTCAGCGTGTGGCTTGAACCTATATGCTGAAAGCTGTGTATCATTTCCTTTGTGATCAAAGAGATCTCATTGTTCTGTTCAAACCCCAGGTATTGTGCTCTCTCTCTCTCTCTCTCATTCTCTCTGCAGGAGATGCAGACGGCTTGTGCACACGCCTGGTAAAGCCATGCCAGACACGGATGCCACAGAAACCGTGGTGGCAGGATGAGTGGGAGATTGCCCGCGAGTCGCTCAAGCTGGAGAGACGATTGGGGCAGGGACAGTTTGGAGAAGTCTGGATGGGTCAGTACTACAGTAACTCTTCTAAAGGACTGTACTACACTGTACTTAAAAAAACATGACCATATATTTAATTGTTTTATTGTTATTACACCAAGCCAAATATGCCAACGATTCAAACCAGGACTTTTGATTTGTACAGAATGATAGAACACAGTTCTGAGCATAAAAACTCCCTTTATTTCTCTATATAATCCCCTGCTACACTAATGCACTTATCCAAGGATTTCAGGAGTGCTTGGATACCATCAATGTAGAAAGCTTTCTCTGTTCGCCAGAGCCGTGATCGGACTTCTGAAATGCTGAAACGCTGGCCTTCCAGGAACTTCTTTAATGGTTCAAACACGTAGAAATGGCTTGGTTAGGACTGTTTGAGGGATGTGTCCATAACTCCCAGACGACTTTCTGTAAGAGGTCCATACATGGTCCTGCAAAAGCAGGACACCTTTGGTAATCAAACTAGACCATTTTTTCCCATTAAAGGGAATGGATATTAAAGGGGTTCTGGGAAGGCCAGGAATGTTGATGGTATCCAATGTCGATGGTATTTCTTCACAATTCAATTACTGTACAACTATATAACAACGTCACACAATGGTAGAGTTCTTGGGAAAGTTCTCCATCTCGCAGCCTTGTTTTTTAAAGGTTTGCCATGTTTCTTATTAATATTTTTTTCAGAGGCATGGCTTGAACTTTCACACTAACTAAAATTAAAAGTAAGTAAAGGCTGTGCTTTTTTTAGTGCACTTAAATGGCAGCAGAGTGAATGGGACTGGGGTGTGTACAGAAAAAGAGGCTTCAAAGTCATTTTCCTAAAAGCGTTCCTCTGCCACATAAATCAACTGTGCAAATGGTTTTTAGACCCTTTTTTAAAAATCATATCCTACATATTTCCCTGGATATTGGACCTTTAAGGAGCTGGACAGGACATTTTTATTTATTTTTTTCTGAGTCCATTCCAGTCTTGTCAGGTTTACTTCCATTGACGTCCATTCCCTTTAATGTTCCTGGCAGCTCACCAGAAAGCAGTTCAGGGTTAAATTTCTCAGAGACCCTCAATTCAAGGTCAGGTGGCATTCAGCACTGCTGCTTTGCCAAAGACTAAAGACTGAACAATTTGTGAACGTAGTGAATCAGATATGATTATGAAAAAAGATTCATTTAGCACAGAGTGTCCGTTGGCGGACCGCCCTGTCTCTGGGTGTTCTTGCGTGTTTGTTTAAGACGCCTTTGTGAATTTGTTTGGTACTGGTCAGGAATCAACTTGAATCTTAATCTGCCAGGTAAGCCCTTTGGAATCAAATGAATGAAAGCGACAGATGTGAAGAAACACGTCTTAACCTGAGCAATGAATTGATCTGTAATTTGAGTAAATGTCCTTTAATGTTACAAAAGCACCGAACAAATATCATCACACCTGGGAATCCAGAGGGCTGTTTCTGAATAGAAGGATTTTTATTTGATGTGAAAAGTTTATAATACATAATGCGAATGCCCCTACATATAATTCATAGCTTCAGTCTCACATGATTTGAATGAATGAGAAAACTAGTTTAGTCAGGTTTAACATGTGAAGTCCAGAAAAGACAAGCTCAGGCTATGAAATTTACCTGAAGATCTGCTCCATGTCATTCATAAGTGCAGGTTAGGAAATTTCTAAGGATAGAATAAGTGATCTATGCTAACATAATATTTTGGGATGCCTACATCTGTGCACAGTATAAACTGTAATAAGTTGCTGAAAAAACACAAAATTAATTAAGCTACACTGATTTTCCTATATAGTTTAAGTTACAAATAAAATAATCAATATTGCAATAGCAAACAATATTATTTTAAGAATATAATCAGAAACAGGGTGGTGTGACAACCTGCGCTAAAACTGTAGTCTCCTTCCATACTTGTGACATTGTTCCTATAGAAACAATAATAAATGTAGCGGCAATACAGTCAGAGCTGCTGTCACAGAAAAACAACACCCTCTGACCAATCAGAATCCAGAATTCAGGATTTCAGTGTAATGAAATTGAATCAGGTTTAAATGGAAAATCTAATCAAAGTACTAAAAGCTAAAAAGCTAAGCAGGCAAACAAAAGATATCTAATTTATGCTATTAAAATACAGTGAGCTAATAAAGAGAAGTAGAAGAAGAAAAAGATTTTATTTGTCACATAATTACTTAACAATACAATAAAAAATTATCTTCGCATATCCAACTTTGTTAGGTATGAATCACGTTAACTTGATGCATGAACCTCAGTGAACTTGACATCTGCCCATGTAAACAGCTGTTAAAATAAATTTAGCTAAGAAAGGAAAATGCAGCAGAATAGATTTTCCTGTCCCACATGTCGCAGACAGAGACGGAACATTCTGTTCAATGTTTTTTTTAGCTGTTTACCTTCCAGGGATTTGCTGGTAGTTATCAGTGTGTAACCTGACCAGGTCATTAATTTACCTGTTATAGGATGCTGCAGTGTTGTGATGATAGCAATAATGATCTTATCACTACACTCTATCTGTCTTTGAGATTTTTGTTTTGTTTTGTCTGTGTCTTATTCCTATCACAGCCACTACAGTGATGTCAGTGTCAGAGATAAATACAGGCACCAGTATGACACCTACAGTAGCAGCTGAGCTGATTGCTTTGCCACATTTTTAACCCTGATTTCATATCATAATCATTATATCATAATCTCAAAAACATGTGACCCATAACAAATTTGACTATGGAATGTGACATAGTATACTATGGTAAACCAGAATATACAACGTTTCTATGTTGGCATTTCTACATCTACATCTAAGCATTTGGCAGACACCCATATCCAGAGCGACTTACATTTTTATCTCATTATACATCTGAGCAGTTGGGGTTAAGGGCCTTGCTGAAGGGCCTAACAGGGACAACTTGGTGGTAGTGGGACTTGAACCTGGGACCTTCCCAAACGTAGTCCAATGCCTTAACCACTGAGCTACCCCTGACACATTTCATACGTTAAAATGGTAGGCACCATAGGACTTTACGGGGTACCAGGGTATGTACTGTGGCACTTCAATGGGTACACATCATAGTACTATGATGTGTACCACCAAATTTTTGATGAAGACCATGGTGTTTTATTGGTGACCATAGTTGATACAAAGGTTCAGCAGGTATGTAATATGGTATGATGGAAATTCTGTACCATATTATAATATCTTGGTACATACTGCCGGTATGGTACAGTATAATACAGTACAGACAGTACCATATTAGATACCAACTAAACCAACAGTGCCTCTGTTACCCAATAAGGGGTAAAATGGCACTGCAGAGGTTTCTCTCTATCTCTTGCTGTACATATAGTATATGAATACCGTAGGTTCATGGCAAACTTTTAAAGTTTGACACCATGATTTGATGAAAAGTTAAAACATTTTTGGGCAAGGGCAGCATAAGATTTCAATTTCACCATGATGGTACATAACCATGCATAACATATTTTTGACAGTATTCTGGTATGTGAACTGCAGACGTATTCTGGTATGTGAACTGCAGACTCTACTGCAGTATATTAACTTTTGTACCCAAAAAATGTACCAGAACAAAACTATATTAACTATATCAGAAAATAAATATCATGGTACAATAAAAAAATACCATGGTACTATACCCCATAGCACAGGTACTACTGAACTACTATGGTACCTACAGTATAGTATGGTTAAAGTTAAACCTAGCATTTCCTTAGTTGTTTGTTGTGTTACATTGTGCAGGAATAATATCTCTCATTCTAAATTAAAAATGTATTTTTGTACTCTAAAACTATAAACTTCTAAAATCCATGCTCATAAAACTTAATTTAAGACATTTGACTATTTAAAGTCTGATGTAAACCATGCGTTATGTTTATATTTCATTGTTTCATTAATTTAAAAAAAAATGTACATACCTGTTCACAACTTAATTTGAACGGACATTATTAAATGACTTATTTATCTGGATTACTTATTTAATTACTGAAAGTGCTAGAATAGGTTTTTTACTTACTTACCACTCAGATTTTAGTCACCTCATTTGCTTATTGAGGTAGTCAGCACTATTGCGGTTTTCAGCTCTAGAGTGTTCTTCGCTTCAAGCATGTGTTCTAGTGTAAGTGCTACATAGCTCATAAACGGCAGGTGCTTGATCACACCTGTGAGCTTTGTGTTTCAGTGAGGCCTTGCACATCATTGCCGCAAACTGGGTGCCCAAGTACCTACTATAACTGCAAAGGTCGCGATTATCCACTCGCTGGTGTATATGTATCCGAAAATATGATGAAGTCAAAAGATATTATCAGAGTAGAAATAGCAGAAGGGTTAAAGCCCAAACTCACAAATTAATCAAACAGGAGACTCGATAGAGTACCCCTAAACATAACAGCAACCCTAAACATAGTTTTGTTATTTAAAATGCTATTTAAGAGTGATTTTGCTTCTATTTCTCCCCCCCCCCAGGTTTGTACAATAATAACCGGAGAGTGGCCATTAAGAGTCTGAAATCTGGCACCATGTCCATCGGCGCCTTCCTGGCCGAAGCTAACCTGATGAAAAACCTACAGCATCCACGACTCGTGCGCCTCTTCGCTGTGGTCACGCAGGAACCCATCTACATCGTCACAGAGTACATGGAAAACGGTGAGAATCATAAGTTGTACTGTATGAATGTCAGAGCATAATGGTTTGCTAATCTTTTAATGCTAATCTATAGACAAGTGAACTTTCTTGGTCTCACTGGATCAATCGAGGTTAGCAAGATTTATCAGGCTAGCTGTGAAATTTACCACAGCTACATTTTTCAGGTTGAGTGAAAGTTATTATTCTTTGGAGTAACCGGAAGCTTGAGGTTAGCAAATATTATTAGACTAAATGATACCTCTGCATTAGCAAAATGTATGAAGTTTGTAAAGCCTTAAAGCCTATTTAAATCAGTAAAGTTTATAAAGCTAAGAAGGAAATCTAAGATGCTCATATTGATCAGGCCAGTGAATTTGGTGTTAAAATATTTTTAACCTAGAAATCTAAGTGATATTGTTATCAGGTTACCTGGAAAAAAAAGGTTAGCAAAATTGATTAGGCTAACTGATATATATATACGCATATGTATCAGGCTAGTTAATAGCGACTAGATTTTGTCGCCTTCTTTTGTTAAATTTATCAATCTATCTGGGAATATTTGTAGGTTAAAGTGGGAAATCTGTTATGTTTACATGATGTAACCTGGAAAATATTGTTAGCATAATTGATTAGACTGTGAGAGCAATCTAAGCTAGCGATATCAGTATGTTTATCAGTGATCGTGTTTATGAGACTAATTACGAAATGCTCCATTGTTAAATCAACAACACATCAACTGTGCAATAACACTGCCCTGATAAAGTACCTTTGTTTATATAATAACTCCACCAAGCGATGGAATTTAGCATCTGATTAGCGCAGCCAACTTATCTTCATCAGTCTAACTAAAGCATGTCTTTGCATGTGTGTGCGTTGATTCTCAGGCTTTAAAAAAAAAAAGAGAGAGTAAAGCGAAATTTGACATTTCAGACCCGTGCTGTCGGGCTTTCTGTATTTTTTGTATTTTCTTTTTGCCCTTTTATTAAAACTCTTTTGTTATACTGGCATTTTTAAACAGGAAGCTGCGGTGTAATATTATCACATTTATGAACACTTCCAGGTGCTGAGATTATAGAGCTGTGTGAACATAAGTCACGCATTGTCCTCTATGTTGATCCTGGAGATTTCAGTACACTTTGTGTGTGTGTGCATGTGCCTGCGTGTGTGTTTGTGTGGATGAAATTCAGATAAACAGCAAAACATACCAAAGGTGAGACAGAAAGTCAGATTAACACGAAGGTGTTTCAAGTACTTAATAGCTTACATGGCCTGTGGCTAAGGTAGGGCTAGAACCTCTTTGCCTCATATACACTATGAAACACACTCATGAGTTTGTATATGAGCCTGTTTTTCATGTTATATTTAAGGTATTATTTTGTTTATTCAGAGTGATGCAAAAATGTCTGATTTTATGTAGCGTCAGAGAAATGACTAGCAAATTAAAAGCATTGTGACTTGGTTGCTAGCAGTGTTGGGTGTAATGCGTTACAAAGTAAGTAGAGTACTTGGATTACTTTTTTGATGTAACAAGTAATCTAACACGTTAGGTTCGCCATTTAAGTACTCGGTTATTTAGTTTTAAAAAAGTTGCATTCAAAAATGTAATCCGTTATTCAGACGATTTATGTAATCCGTGAGCCAGACAGCAGTGATTCCGTTATTGTGTGTGTGAAAGTCGTCCTACAAGCCCCGCCCCTGAGAACCCCCGTCTGTTATTCCTGCTGTTATACCCCTCTCACCTATGCGGTTTGACTCACGGTGAGAGGTCGTGTTACTTCCGCAAAGTTTCCTGCAAGGTTTGCGAGGACAGACGCGTGAAAAGATGGAAACTTAATCACAGCAACAAAACTCGCGGTGAACCATGATGAACCGTATTTACAGCCACCACGCGAAACCGCATAGGTGAGATAGGGGTATTAATAGTTAACAGATTATGGGCCAAACTTCACTGAGTGATGATGGTAGAATAATTATAATGGTCTTCACTAAAATAACATGCATGAGGAATTACAAAGGAATTTTCATTTTCTGCAATGGAAAGGTACTCTAACTAGTTACTTTTTATCAGAAAGTCATTTAACTGATTACTTTTTAATCACAGTTATTTTGTAATGTAATTAGTTACTTTGAAAAGTAACGTCCCCCAGCACTGGTTGCTAGCAAGTTTAAGTTTTTTGGTTGCATGGAAGTCTACTGGCCAAAAAAGTTGTAGCTAAAAGAATGTAATGAAATATGACACACTGACCAGCTAAGAGAGGCAAAGTTAAACTGGGACTTTTTCTGAAACTTCTGGTGGATAAAGTCATAAAAGCATTTGCCCTTTACATAAGATTTACACAGCTGGGTGATGAGACGCTGCCATGAATATTCAGCGAGTGGAAAACCTGATCCTTGAAAACTGACAAATAACTTGTTGCCAAGAGGAAGGCGGAGGAGACGCATCTGTCTGTGGGAACTGTACACACAATCATTCACCAACACCAATTGCACATTACAGGAACTAAGCTTGGAGTTATTGCCACATCCACAGTACAGTTTTGATCTCGTTCCATGCCATTTCTACATGTTTGGGCCATTAAAGGAATTCCTGGGAGACTAGCGTTTCAGACGTGATGCAGGCAGATCATAGCTCCGGTGTACTGAGAAAACTTTCTACCATGATGGTTTCCAAGCACAAATCAAATGCTGGAATAAGTGCCTTAATGTAGCTGGGGACTATGTAGAGAATTAAATAATATATAATAATGTTACTGCTATTTAAACTGTCACAGCTTTTAGAAATGAGGAGCGTAAACCTTGAATTTAAACATTCAGATTTCAATGATTACATTTGATTATGAACTGACTTAGCTGCAAACCCGATACCAAACATCACACCTTTTTAAAATCGTGGAACATTCCTCAAAAAAGTTCTCACATACATTAAAGACGCTATAAGCAGTCACTTCCTTTCCAGCCTTTTCACCCTTTTTCCTCTCTTTTGAAGTTGATCATTTTACAGACAAACCTCAATGATGCGTAGGTGCGGATTTGTCCTTCAGAACTAAGACTTAATAATACTGAAGCTTCCATTCATAAATGCTGAATAGACATCTCCTTAAAATTTGATTATACAGTATGTGGCTCAGTTTTTCATTTATATTATGTAGCACATCTACTATACCATATCACTGTGAATGAGCTGATGCTTAAGAAAGCATGACGTATTAGAGCAAGCACACTGATGTGTGATTTGCAGCAGATCTGCTCTTATAGGCAATGAATCAACACTTTCTGACCAATTGGACTGACAAATTCAACAGCACTGCGAGCTGAAAATACGACTTTGCAGGTTCCAATAGGTCACTCTGCCATTTTGAACGAGCTGTTACTGTTGAACGATAACATATTAAAACAAGTGTATTGACACGTGATGTTAAATGATAATTCAGGCAGATTTAGCATTTACAGGGTTTGACCTTTTATAGCTGGTGTGTGTACAAATCAGACTCCCCTCCCAACAGACATACACCGACACCTTTCCTCAAAGACACATGCACAAACCTGAATATCTAATAAAGGAATGCACCTCAGATTATAAACATTTTCATAAACCTACTCATTATCAGGTCATGCATGATCTATTGAAGTAAGAGGAGTATGGGAAATCTCTAAAAATAAGATAGCAAAAACAAGGAGCGTAAAGCTGCAGGTCTGTTAAGGCGATATTTCCTGTCAAGAATGTGTGTGGTTCTGCAAAGATACATATTGGCTTCCTCTTAAAAAAAAAAAAAGGCAGCATATGACCTTGAAGACATGTATGTTTTTGTTTTTTTAAGGCCGGATGAGGCTTTTGCTGGTTTTGCAGCTTCTAAATAAGAAACATCAAAGGAAAGTTGACATAACTTGTATAGGTCATCTCTGAAAATAGCAACACTTAGACCGTCAAGACCACGACGTGACACTGACAAACTCACAGACAGTCTCTCTCTCTCTCTCTCTGTCTCTCTCCGTGTTTTGTGGTTTGAATCCAACTTTTTTGAAAAATTTATTTTTATTCAACCTCAATTTAAACAGGAAAGACCTCATTCAAATAACAAATCTCTATCTCAAAATTATGTCCTGGCCCAAACTCATTTACAGGAGGTCCACTATGACTATCAGACCAGTGCATGTCCCTGTACTCACAGAAAGTGCATTTAATAGCTTTATATTTAAGAACATCATACATTTTAACTATAATGTTATGTTTAAACGTAAATTTTCAAGGTCTCACATGCTACTATTTTTTTTTCACATGGGTCTCAGAGCTCCCTAAATGTTTAGGTGTGTTCATGCTCCAGCTGAATTACCAGTCAGTTGTATATATAAATAAGCTACTGCTAAGCCACATGCTCCCAGAGAACAGAATATATGAGGAAGAGGGGGCTCTTCTTGTAAGAGGTCTGTCCAGCCATTCATCTACTGTAAGAACATTTATAATCCTAAGCACTGTGGAGGCCAATGGTGACCATCCTGTTTATTCCGATGTTCACAACCGTGGTAGGACCTCCGGTCAACATTCACATGTGCATTCATGAACTGTGGGAGGTAATCGGAGTACCTGGAGTAAACCCACCAAGCACGGAGAGAACTTGCAAACTCCAGCACACAGACCCCGAGGCGAGAACTGAACCCAGACAGTAGAGGTGAAAAGCGACAATTCTAACCCCTATACCACTGTTCCGCCCTTACTTATATGAGGTCACAAAATCTAATTGGCTTAAGGAGGAAAAACAGAAAACGTTTTTTACACAAGCTTTTTTTTTCAAAAATTTATTCTTAATTTAATTTTTTAAAGAACAAATTGTAACCCTCAGTCAGATATTGTTTGCCTGAACTTTTTGACACGGTACTATAGACATGCTGCTCAGGTTATTTCAGTCAAAGGTCATTAAAAATGTGAAAAAAAATATATACAGTGGAACCTTGGATTACAAGCATAATTCATTCTGGAAGCAAGCTTGTATTCCAAAACACTCATAAACCAAATCAAACCTTCCCATAAGAAATAATGAAAACTCAAATAATTAGTTCTGCTGTAAAGTTATGAAAATGAACCAGCACCTTACTTTTGAAAAGAATCGCGACAGAGCAGAGTTTCTGTGTAGAGCAGAGTGTGTGTGTCTGTGTGAAGCCGGGGAGCGGGGGTGTAAAGGCGAGAGAGAGAGTGTGTGTGTGTGTGTGTGTGTGTGAGTGTGTGTTGGTGTCAAAAGACTCGGCACTCGTAAACCAAGACATGCTCATTTTTCAAGTCAAAATTTATTACAAATCTTTGCTCGTTTTGCGGAACACTCAAAAACCTGGTTACTCGCAATCCGAGGTTCCACTGTATTAAAAATGTAAAAAAATGTATTATAAATGAATTTTGTTCAACTGTAACTGCACACTTTAAAAGTCTGATTTGTTGTCATTCATTGAAGCAAGAATTGTGGCCTGGTTGTAGTATCATTGTCTGCTTGTCTGTCTGCTGACATTGGAATTCACCTCATTGTTGAGGTAATGGCCCAGAATAGACAATTGTAAGGGTTTCGTTTTTTAATAAAACTACAAAAACAATCTAATGTCTGCTTTCTAAAACAATCAGACAGTGTCTGCCCAGTCAGTGATTCACTTCTCTTTCGGGGGAGAGACGTGTGCACTTCTCCTCTGGGATAAGTTCATGCAGGAATGAACATGACGTGACCTTTATGACACATACATGGCACAGAGCACACTGTTATGAATGCTAAGCAACCATAGTACAGTCACAATGAGAAGAATAAAATGGTACTTCCCACATTAATAACTTTCATCTTCATAAACAGTTTGAGGTTCCATGGTTGAGAGAATAATCTTGAGTGCTTTATAAGGATTGACTATAATCATGGCAGTATATTTTTAGGTCATAAGGTTGTTATTGATGTCTAAACATAGTTTTGCTAAAACATAGTTTTATATCTAAAAAATATAAAACCTAGATTAGGAATAAAACACATTATATTCTGTAATTATTTTTACTCTAAAGTTGATTATACCAGAACATCCTGTCATTCCGCAGCAATTTGTCAATGTTAACATTTTTTTATTATTCATTACAACATTATACTTTTCATCTGTTTTAAATTCAAATTCAATATTATGGATACTATTCATCCACAATCACTTACTGTACATTATAACAGCTATGAACTTTCAACCTTCCATTTACACAGAAACTTATGAAAAAAAAAAACATCCAGGATGGGCTGCCAATCAATCGCAGGAGACAAAAGCACACACTATGGGAAATTTGGAAACGCCAGTTAGGCTATGTCTTCGGACTGTTGGAGGAAACCAGAGTAACCAGACGAGACTCTGGATGTGTGAGGCCATAGCTGCAACCATGCCGCCACCATGCCGCCACAGCACAACACATAGTGTGTACCTCATCTTTAGCACTTAACAGCTGCTTTTTAATCCCAGAAAAAGGACACTGTGGTCAAAAGATGTTGCACAATGCAGTCTGGAAACACATACTTTAACACACTCGCTCTCGGTCGCCCACAATGAACACCGCATGATTACAAACACGATGTTCTTTTGCACACATACTGTATGTGTCGTCATGTGAATCCGAGCACATTGCTGTTCTCCTCGAGAGCCCTCGAAACAAAAGAGCCTTCATAGAGAAGCGATGTAATCATTGTTTTTTTGTTTAGGCTACACAATTGTGCTTGTGTTGTTGGTGTTGTTGTTGGTGTAGTTAGTTTCTCCTTTTTCACCAAGCCTTTCCTCATTCAGTTGCCCACAAAACGCACTCACAATAATCATAAATGCAGGTTTGGAAACGTGTACGTGTTGTTAAGTTAAATGTTAAGGAGAGGCGAGGTGAGGGGCGGGGTTATTGTAGAACATGCAACTGAATCATTCTTCCATCCCACAGTTACTAAATTTATAAGAGTCCACCATCACAAAAGACAAAAACATTATCTTTTGCTTTCCCTGACATCTTTAACTCATTTCTCCTGAAAGAAGGTCTTAAATGCATAATGATTACTTAGTAATCATAAGAATATCGCAGCAGCGTGAGACTTCACAGTGACTGAATGCAGGATTTCCTGAGAATGTTGTGTTCTCCTCTTAGAAGAGTTTCTGCTGCTATTTATGCCCTTATATCAAACCTGGAAGACGTTCGGCTGTAAAATATAATTAGTTAGTCTGCCGCCTCACTTCCCTTTGTCCTTGCATTCATCAAAACCCTTAAGGTGACACTCGAGTCCATGATTCAACTCTCTCCTTAATTCACTTGTTGAAAATTCTGCAACATGTACAGTATTTTTACGACTTACACCAGCTGTTTGTCTTATTTAACACAAATTTAATGTCTTACATTTCCTCCTATTCAAACAAACAAACAATGCTCCCTAAATGTCAGTGCTAAGATCAAAGCTTAGTCATTGTGGGTTAATGCCCTCTCTTTGTCAGTAATTTCCTATTCCTGCCACTCTGTTCGTTTCGGTTTGAGTCTGCACCTCTGTCCTGTCACTGGATGTTCTTCTCTGGTGTTTGGTCACAGTTTCATGAAGTCTCATTTATTGCAGTTGTGTTTCTTACCCTTATTGCCAAAGCTTAGATTTGATACTTTCTGATTTCATACAATGTCATGTTTGTTTCATGGTGGCTTAGTCATCAGCATTGTGACCCACACCTTCAGGGTTAAAGGCTCAAATCTCACCTCCAGTCTGGCATACATATAGTGTGCATGCAGGGTTTCCCCTGGGTGTTCCAGTTTCCTTCCACAGTACAAAGGCATACACAATAGTTTGATTGGTATTTTCAAAGTGGCCAGTGAATGTGTGTAACTGTGCCCTGCAAAGGTGTACCCTTGCTTATACCAGTGTTCCCTTGGATAAACCGCACTCCCACCTTCAACCCAACACAGGATAAACAGGATAGATAATAAAAGCTACTTGAAGCAAATATAAATGGTTTATTCATGTAAGGCGTCCCTCAGGGATTAATCCTATATTCTATACAGTATACAGAACATACAGTATATTAGGCTTTGTAAATACACTGTAGATATAAATTATTTCATGTACAGTATATTATATAAAGTATTTTCATATTGCTTCTTTGTATTGAATCTTTGATTCTTTTATAATATTTAAAATTAAACAGTTGAAAATCTTTTTTTCTTGAATATTTTTTAAAGCTGTTCACTTTGCCATTCTGTCTGTTTAATATATTACAAATTACACAACAACTAATTCTTTTTCTTCCTCCCGCTGTTTTTTTTTTATCTCCATGACCAAACCTTCATATGCAATAGTAACTACATCGTTAAAATATTTCCTCCAAGAAACATTTGTTTTTGTTGCAGTGTTGAATTTGACTGATAATTGATTGATAAGACTGACAAAACCTGTGTGTGTGTGTGTGTGTGTGTGTGTGTGTGTGTGTGTGTGTCTGTGTTTTTGTATACAGGGAGTCTGGTGGATTTTCTGAAAACACCGGACGGAACAAATTTGCAAATGAACACCTTGATCGACATGGCCTCGCAGGTAAATTAAACAGACACCCAGTAACCACTGGAAACCATATACAGTACATCAATACCGTCCGTCCATCCGTCCATTGATCCATCTAGTAACCTTTGTTGTCTAAATTGGGACTGTTGAGGCCTATGGTGACCATTGTATTTATTCCCATTTTTACAACCTTCACACAAAGTACTGTTTTTACGCACATGAAAAAAACCCATTAGTTAGCATTAATTATATTATAACAAATTTTGTTGATACTATTTCCTCACATGCTAGACCTTTTAATGAATGTAGTCTTTGTCCAGCGCATGTCATATCTGACCGCTCACACTCGCTCACGACTGCAACTGTAAATTTAGACAAAATCTTCCATCCTTTCCCACTGGGATTAAACAAGATTTTGGAATCAAGTGGACTGAAAAATGTTCACAGCACATTTTCTAACAGCATGCTTATGTGTGGTGGTTAATAAGCTCTGATTCTCTGAGTACATAAGCTTATTATACGAGCGAAAGAAACCTCACACAAACAGATCAAGGATAAGAATATGCAACAATTATCATTCAGGATTGTAGGAACCCACCAAAAGACTTTATCAAGTGTAGCATTTATAACTGTAGCATTTATAACTGTCGATTATTTACCATTAACTGTACAGTTTGCATGTTCTCCCCATGCTTGGTGGGTGGTTGTGCACGGATCAGTGAGTCTTGGCTGCCCATGGTCCTGTCGCATTCACCAGATTTGTTTTTTGGACCAATGCATATCAGGAACACCAGACAAGAGCTCCTGTTTTAGAGTCGCTCTGACCCAGTCGTCTAGACAGCACAACTTTTACCCATGTAAAAGTCGCTTGAGGTCACTTGAGATCACATGAGGTCAGTCCGATCATGTGACCTTAAGAGACTCTTTCTTTAATTAAGAGATAAATTTCAGATTGAAGTGTGTCTGTATATAGGTGGGATTTGTGGAACATTAAAGTTTGAAGGGTTAAACAGGTTTGATTGTCTTACAGCTACTGAAGATGAAATCACGCACGCACACACACACACACACACACACACACATACACACACACACACACACATGCTTTTTACACACAGCACATATTGTTCTCCGCTGTCTCCAAGAAACCTGTCACATCTCACTAACGTGTGAAATTTTTGCTTATCAGCTTCAGTTTACATTTCACACACACACACACACACACACACACACACACACACACACACACACACACACACACACACACACACACACACACACACACACACAAACACACTGAGGGTATATTTCCGTGAGCAAAACACACACCTCCTGAAAAGGTAGCTACTGCTGCCAGAGATGAATATCTTTCATGCTCTTATCTAATGCCAGTACAGAAACAATGCATCTGCTGCCACACACACACGCACACACACACACATACACACACACAATTTCATTTCTCAGTCATTCCACACTATAATAATCCCTCTTTATACCATTTTCAGTGTTATTAAACGTACATGCATCTAAAATATGTAGCTTGAATTATTAAGTCGTCATATAGAATCTTTAATTCTGTTTTTATCTAAATAGTTTCTTAATTTCAGGGTACATTTTTCCCAGTCAATGTAGTGATCCTTTTACTCCCCTTAACTTAAAGGAAATTGCTGAACTTACATACTTTCACAAACTTGATTTGACCATTAGAGACACATCCATATTTCCATTTAAGGCAATCAGGAAACACCTGCATGACAATTTCACACGGTGGTGGGGGGGAAGAGATTGTGGGGGAGGAGAAATGTTTTTGACCCTCAGAATGGTGGGGTGTCAGGAGGAGGATGAGCTTCTGGATCTCAGGAAGTCAGGGGAGAAGCTTCTCTAGATGGAAGAAGGTGTTTGTGGCCCTCCGGGCGATGGGAGGAGAAGTTTGTGGCTCTTTGTTATGGCAAGGAACTTCTGGATCTCTGGGTGTCAGAAGGAGGTGTTTGTGGCTTTCAGGATGACAGGAGGAGGAGACATTTAGGATGTCAGGAGGTGGAGGAGGCAGTGGGCCTCTGTGTGACAAAACAAGGATTGTTCAGATGATGGTAAAAGGAGAAACTTGTAGGCCTTTGAGAGGCAGGAGAAATTTGCTGTTCTCTGAAAGATAGAAGGAGTAGGTTGTGGGTCTCTGGATAATTGGACCTGACCAAGAGGTAGTGGGGCAACAGGGGTTATGTTCTTGTGATTATAAGCCACCTGAAAGCCTAATTCACTAGGCCCCCAACCAGGACAGAGGTTGCACTTTTCCTACCATAGCATTTCTAGGTGCCTCAGTCAGAGGAACTGAGGTGGGGTGAAATGAGAAGACTAGAGGTAGAATTCATTCCATAATATTTGTCTGTAAAACACCCCTGAATCCTGCATTTAAAATAACAGCACAGGAAAGTATCCAATAGTGGAAGAGAAATGATCTCCCTCTGATAACAGGGTGGAGGAGACTATTACAGGTCAAAGGTCAAACAAAGGGAAGCAGGACACTCCCTGACTCAGGAACCTGGCCCACGTCTCGGTGTCTACTATGTAAACTACCACAACCTGTGCGCGCACACACATCAGTCCTAATGATGTGCTGCCTCCTGCAGGTGGCCGATGGCATGGCCTACATCGAGCAGAAGAACTACATCCACCGAGACCTGAGAGCCGCCAACATCCTGGTGTCTGACGAGCTCATCTGCAAGATCGCAGACTTCGGCCTCGCTCGGCTAATAGAGAACAACGAGTACACAGCCAGGGAAGGTGAGACATCCTGGTCGTGCTGTACTCCTTGGACTCTGTTTGATTAGAACCTGACTGAGCTTCATCTCTTTGCTTCAAAAGGTGCGAAGTTTCCCATCAAATGGACGGCTCCCGAAGCCATCAACTACGGCACGTTCTCCATCAAATCAGACGTCTGGTCTTTTGGCATCCTGCTGACCGAGATCGTGACCTACGGCAGAATTCCGTACCCAGGTAAAAAAAAAAAAAAAAAAACTTATGCTGAAAATAATTACCAACATCTTAGAGATGAGTCCTGATGCCTTTAGACATTCAGCAGATGGTTCTGTGTCTGATTTAGGATCAAGTGCAGCTGTGTTTTGGTGTAGCATTTATGAACGTGAACAATAATAAAAAAACATCTTCATGATTTACCATAAATTAGCGATTTGAATTCATTATTATGATATAAGATGTGATATATGATATGATATGATATTTGGGGGAGGAGGTTGTACTAAATATACTTAGTCTGTTTATACTGACTAAACCTTCACATCTATAAGAGTGGAAAAAAAAAAAAACAAAGAGGCACAAAAATTATGAAATTTACAAAGAAAAAGAGAGGAGAAGAAATGAAGCAGAAAAAAATATCAGGAATAATCTGATTTAATAATTTCATAGTTTCAAGTATATTTTTTTATACTTACCTATACTTGTTTTTTTTTACCCATACATATTTCAAATCATGATGAATTCCTTATTTAAGTGTGAAGAGAAAATCTCCCACAGATAACACCAACTTATCCAAAATAATTTATACCAAAAACATTTCCGAGTATAAATCTCAAGCATGCCTGTGCTCTTAGGCTTTTTGTTTACCTATACGAGTCTAAATATCATATCCATAACACTTGAACATTCCCATTATTCATTATTTATAACTGGCTACAGTCTAAGAAGAGTAAAGCACCGAAGTCGTTTCTTTACTTCCCCTGAATTTTTGCTGTAACAAAGGGACTGACACTTAAAAAAAAAAAAAAAAAGTACTCCTTCCATTTAAAAAAATTATTAAACATTTCTTTACACAATCCATCACTATGGCAATGACAAAACGACACCATTTAGACTAATCAGGTTCCAGAATTGAAAATCTCCATCAGATGCATCAAGTCTATTTTACGATCATCCTTAAAAAAAGTTCAGCAGATATTAATAAGAGGTTTCTCTTTCAGGAATGACGAATCCTGAGGTGATCCAGAACCTGGAGCGAGGGTACCGTATGCCTCGTCCGGACCACTGTCCTGAGGATTTGTACGTTATAATGAACGAGTGTTGGAACGAAACCCCAGAGAAGCGTCCCACATTCGAGTACCTGCGCAGCGTCATGGAGGACTTCACCACCGCCACCGAGCGGCAGTACCAGGAGCAGCCTTACTGAGGACGACCCGAAAGATTATTAATTATCCCTGATTATCCCATAGAACACATGAAAGCATCCTTATCTTTATTTCCTCCTGATTATTTTATGTATATAGCTTACAGAGGTCCTTATTTCGGGACAGTTGAGTATTTGTATGTTTTTGGTTTTTAATGAGGCTGATGTCTGAGAAAAAAAAGAAAAAAAAAATTATCAATCACCAGCCTCCTTTTTTTTCCTCTTGAAGCACAGAAGGAATCAACTTCAACTTCTTGCCTGTAATCTCGTTAAGCTTTAACAACCTCCAGATAAAAGAACTGATTTTTCACTTCTGACACCAAACTGCTCCAGATTGTGTAGAACAGGAAGGAATAAACAGAGAAACAGACCTGAACTCACATGCGGATCATCTCAGACTGTGAGAGTGGTGAGAAAAATTATCCTTTAAAAAATGTTAGCCTTTTTTTGTTTAAATGTATAAATAAAAATCATTTATATCAACATATTGGTTTTGAGGGCTGAAATGCTCGTTAATATAAATATTAGAGTAATTAATATACAGGGAATAAGTATGATGCATATGATACCTCTCATACTGACATCATACTGTAGAAAGGTAAAAACTCATTTTAGTACCAAAAAAGTTTGAATGTGGACTGTGATGCGTAAGGTAACGGTCTCCATCCATTCTGAACTAAAAAGCTATTAATTTATTGTGTAATGCAATTTATAGGACTTGTAAGTGAAGTTAAGACATTTAAACACACAAAACGCACTGATATACAAACCATTACAACCAGGAAACTAACAGCTTTTAAGACTACAGGATACTTTCATTAGATGATTTTACAATGCAGTTTATAAGATGGAAATGATGTACATCACAATACGAAATAATAATCTCTCTATAACATGTATTATTCTAAACCAAGAATAAAAATTTTACAGCATGGCATCACTGACAAAGATTTAGGACTATAATAATAATAATAATAATAATAATAATAATAAAAGGTGCAATAACAAGTTAGAACAGCATGCGGACAGATCCAGTGTGTACATGTAGATATCATTCATATTCACATACAACAAGATCTTACTCACACCATATTACATTATACAGATACATCAATTATCAGGAGTAAATGATCACTATGACTAACATTAAAATATGTTGTCTTTTTTCCCCTATACAACAAGTAAACACTTACAAACATTTACATTTATAAAATACCATGCATAGTCAATTAATCTGCAGTAAAAGTAACAGCCATCATACAGATGTTCTTTAAACCCAACCGTTTGTGTTTAAATCTCCTTCACCAACGCTGGGCTTTACCTGCACTTGTGTAACAGTCTGGCGATGCTTGTGCGCACTTCATGTGCTGATAACGTTTGGGAGGTGAGAGAGAGTGCAAAGACTCATACTGAATTAACAGCCCAAAAGTGCCGTCACAAATATACAGTACTTGAGTTCTAGTGAGATAATGGACAAGGAGCAGCTCTCAGTCACGGCAGTGTTTACATGTACGATTGCACAAATAATCCACGCAGACATCTTTACCTGCGCTTACTCTTATTGCAAACTGATGTGCTTGTGGGTAAGGAACGGCGCTATGCTATTCCCCGAGGGGCGTTCAAGTCAAACCAGGACTTGTGATGAAATTTCTGGTGAATACAGCCGTAATACTGATTGACATTTCATAAAACTTCAAGCACAAGTGATGAGGCTCTCAGCCGCAGTAAAACATCTGCATGGGGCAAACATTTTAAAGAAGCCCATATGACCATGAATGCTGATCCCGGCCGACGTGCAGCGGTAACCACTACAGTCGTTCCCGTGAACATTCAGCGAGTGGAACACCTGATCTTTGAAAACTTGACAGATAACCTGTCGCCAACTTACAGAAGAGAGCGATGTGCCATGTGGGAACCGTACACACAATCATTAACCATCATCAGTGACAAATTACAGGAACTCAGCTGAGAGTTACTGCCACATCCCCCTGTACAGCCATTTCCACATGCTTGGGCAATTAAAGGAGTTACTGGGAGGCCCGGCATTTCAGATATGAAGAAGGCAGTCCAATCATGGCTCTGGAATACTGAGAAAACTTTGTACCTTGATGGTATCCAAGCACTATTGGATCATTGGGATAGGATTAGTGCATTAGGGTAGGAGATTATATAAATACAGAGAAATAAAGGGAGTTATTTTCTCTAACTGTAACCAGTTAATCAAAAGTCCTGGTTTGACTTGATCAGCCTTTGTGCATCATGCATCCCAAATTTAAAGTCTTTTTAAGGCTTCTACATGTCCAACACTGACCTCTTGTGGCTAAAAATGGAATATTGGTAAACTACAACTACTGCCATACAACTACAACTTGTTGCTTGGTATTGATCTAAAAATATTCATACAGGCTGTTTTTACCCAAATACATATTTTCATGTGATCATTAACATTAATGAGCATTGCTGACGTAAATGCAAACTTGTCAACACTGCTTGTCAAGTCTGGTACGTTTGTATTAGGGGAGTGAGGAAAAAAAAACATTTATTTGCTAATGTTTTGTGATTTTTATGTGTGACAATTCAACTAGCACCACACTGACGCAAAAGTAGTTAATTTTTAATTTATGCATGTTTGCTTTTGAGGTGGTACCATGTTGCAGTTCCTCCAGATATTAAACTATTCACATATCGACAGGCAGCACAGCATCCCATGTAGGAGGAGCAAATTATTTGCCAAGTTTGTTTAGAAATGTAACAAAATCTGAAAATTGGTATTGGAATATTTATAAAAATGTTGATACTTACAGAATCACAATACAAAATCGAATCAACATGTACTGTGTATTGTGACGATATCGTCTCATGTAATCATCCCTGGTCTTTCCCATCCATAGCATGCACTGTTGAGCTTTACCGTCTACACAGTATGTCCTAAAAAGACTATAACTCACAAATGCCTCCGTAAGTAATGAAGAAGTTGGGAGAAACTGACCATGAGGAGACAACGGAAGCAAGAAAAAAAATAATAAATATATATATATATAAAATCATGTAACAATTTTTTGTTTGTTTTGTACAGAAATTAGAGATGTTAAAGTAAGAATGATTATGGAAATGTCAGGAGGTTCAGGGTCATTTCTCAGTTAATTTGTGCTAAACTTTAGAGAGTGACCTGATCTAGGAACAGCTTTCTTGGCTTGCACAGTGCCAATCACACAAGCTCTCTAATTTTAAAGCTCAAAATCAGAGTCATTGGTACAGTAGGAATAAACCTGGCAGAATGTGATGGACGCTCGGGCTCACAGCCAGCTGTTCTCCTCGGTGGGCGAGATGGGGTTCAGAAGGTCACGCCGTTCTGCAGGAAACCCCTCACTCGGGGAGACGGCGGGGGTTGACGAGGTGGAGTTCTTTGGCGATCGGAAACGCACCTGAGGAAGAACATCATTAATAAATAATAATAATAACTATTTCAATATTTGTCACGTGTACCTTACAGCACAATATAATAAATTTTTTCGCATATCCCCGTAAGAAAGCTGGAGTCGGAGCTCAGGGTGAGCCAGGATAAAGCGCCCCTGGAGCAGATAGAGATAATGGCCTTGTTCAAGGGTTCAACAGTGGCTGGGGCTTGAAGACCTGACCTTCCGATCAGTAACCTACAGCCGTAAATCAATTGAGCCACCACTGTCCTAAATATAAGCCACCACAGCCCTTTAAATATCAATAGTAAAGTTTAATCACATGATGGATTTAAGCAGACATCACACAATGAAAGCCTGCAGTAACATCTCAGGGTTATGCCAGAGATACCTTCCATACACATCAAACAAACATCTCCTTAAAAAACCTTGATCATAATAATGAGTTTGTTTTTCTGTTTATGTGGCGCATCCACTGTACAAGTCCCTGTAAATGAACGGTTGCTATAGAAACCATAATGTGTGGAAGGTGAGTGGGTCATTATTTATTCATTAAATTTTTTTTTACCCTGGATTTTTTTGGGGTCTTCCTCCAGGGGCAAGGGAGACGCAGGAAGCTGGTGCTGGCTGCGAAACAGCGAGCCGAAAACACCACCTCCACCACCGATAGGATGATGAGCAGCACCCAGAGGGTCAGAGTCGTCCCCTAGGGAGAGAGAGGGAGAGAGAGAGAAAACAAATCGTCAACAACAATAAAAGTTTAGAAAGAAAAACCCAGACAAGTCCTGGCGATTCTGATGTAATGACTTGGACAAGTAATTAATCAGGTGGTTAAACTTAATGACTCACGTAAACGCGCGTGGGGTCAAACGGACACTCATTAGTGATGCTGTAAGTGTTAACCGTGATGTTCACATCACACTGCTTCAGCAGACTCGAACCATCGTTAAAAATGGCCGTAACCATAGAGACCAAGACGCTGATGGCGGAAGCTACGCCGAGAAAGCACGTGATGATGCTCACCACCAACAACAGCCATTTCTGCGGGGACAGAGGAACATCACTGCTAGGGAGGTGGGTGTAGAGGTTATGAAAGAAACACACCATCTTCAACATCAATGTAATTAAATAGAACATTAGGCTAATTTTACAGTCATTAGACAGTTTGCTGATTCAGTTTATTTTCAGCGTTGTATTTCTGCAGCGAGAAACATTAAGTGTATAACATTATAGTATATATAATATACTAATCGCATAGCACATAATGAATGATACTAAACTTATCTGAACAACAAAACACGTTTTTTTTTCATGAGTCAATTCAAGTCATGAGTTGAATCAGTTGCTCATTGTAATCGAGCTCACCAGGGTTCTATTCAAACCGAATAAACACTACAGATAGAAATCCCTTAATTACCAGTCTAATCCTTAATGTCTGCATGTTTATTATTAAACAGGGTCACTAACTAGTTATACAGCTGTACTGTATATAAATAGCATTTTTAATATGAAATCACAAAAGAAAAATGGTAGCACGTATGGATCTTTATTAACTTCTGGAAAGTTTTATAAATAAGTTCTGGAATTATTCTACAGATAAATTAATAAATGTAACTGAATAAAACATAACATTTAGATACAAGTGTATCTAAGGCACTTTGCAGCAAGGCACAGGACAGTGGAACCGATTAACTCGGCTTTGTGTTCCGCAAGACGAGCAAAGATTTTTAATAAATTTTGACTTGAAAAACAAGCATGTCTTGGTTTACGAGTGCCAAGTTTTTTTACACCGACACACACACACTCTCTCTCGCCTTTACACCCCCCCTCCCTGGCTTCACACAGACACACACACTCTGCTCTACACAGAAACTCGCTCTGTCGCGATTCTTTTCAAAAGGTAAGGTGCTGGTTCATTTGTTTTTGTTTTTACTTTACAGCAGTGATTCCGTTCACAGCGCTCATGCGAGTGTCATTAGAGAGATTTCTTTTTTCCCCGTTAAAACAGTGTTTCCGTAGTGTGTGTTTGTTGTGAAACTTAAAAAACAAGGTGAGGGGAGGGAGGAGGAGTTTTACTGCGTAAGACGAGGTGAGAGAAGGGGCTAATTCCACACACACACAAATACACGGCGTCTGCGCGCACAAACGGAAACACTTATCTGTTGGGATTTATTTTTAACTTTTTTTAAAAGTAAAGTGCAGGTTAATTTGTTTTATTTTTACTTTACATATTGTATTAATTATTTTTCTGTATTTATTTTTTGGGACTGTGGAACAAATTATTTGAATTTTCATTATTTCTTATGGGAAGATTTGGTTTACGAGTGTTTTGGAATACGAGCACTGCAAAACATTTGTTCCCGTTTCTTTTCATGTCTACATCATTTGGGTGCCTAAAGACTTTGGCACTGTACTCTGTATTAACATCATCTGTGTATAGAGGTGGGCGTTCGACTTACCAAGGGCTGCTTCTTCATATTTTTAGACAGTGTGATGGCTGAGATCCCTGCTACAACCGCCTGCAGAGCAGAAAAGGTCACTCATTTAAATAGCGTTAATACGAAGAATCACACAATACTATTCTCGAATTCATGGATTGGGCTGGTTTCTGATCTCCTGGTGCAGTGTTTGAGAATCAGTAAACACTTGGTTAAGCAACGTTTAATTCTGCTCAGCTATTTCCAGGTTATATGCCACCAAGAGTTTGGAATGGATCACTAACACTGCTGTCCTTGTAAATTGTCAATTATTGCATTTGTATAATGTTGAATGATTTAATCAGGTGAAAATGGACAGCAATATTTAGGCAACATTTATTTTGTGCATCAGTACAGCAATGATAAATAGCTACAATTGCTAATCAAAAAAAGTTATCATTTCAGATGGCCTGCATCAAGCAAAGAACAGAAAAAAAAAAAATCTACAGTGATGCCAATGTACACACCTCTGGAGGTGGTTTTATAACCTGCGTTCAGTTGATCAGGTCCAGGCGCAACAACGTTATGTGGTAATAAACTAAAGTCCGCTTATGATCAGAATACGACCAGGATATCACTTCTAGATAGAGTTTTTCTTCCCTGATGGAGCAGGCATATTACAGGACTCAGCTTGTGAAAGAGTGGTTCTGGGAGCACGAGGAATCATTTTCACACATGACCTGAAAACCACATAATCAAAGCTAAAGGAATTTAAATGAAATACTTGTGATACTTAATACAGGTGGCATATAGCGACTTATGTAAGACTTGATGAGTGATGACCAAACCATGACCATTGGAATCGGATTGCTTTTACAGTATGTCTAAACCATAAAAAAAAATTTAAATCTGATTTTTGCAAATCTTATCGGAACAACATTAAGACGTAGTCTGAAACTGATTCAGATCAGATTTCTAAATATGTGTTTCAGTCTGAATGCTCTACATATGAAAAAATATTTCAAACTCAGATATAAATCACTCACAAGATGATACAGACATGTTATGGGACATGGACCTGTGGTGAAAACTCGCTGAAAAAGGAGACAATGGAAGTTACAATATAGATGGAAATTAAACTTCATTTTTTTTAGAATATTAAGTTGCTGTGCTGTAGCAACTTGATATAATAATAGATATTTAATAATAAAATAATAGATATTTTTCCGCTTTTGATGCCATTTCGACCAAAAAGCCACGCTTTAGAAATATCTGTGCTTTTACTGTGTTTTTAGTAAGAGTGTGTGGCTTTACTGCAGTAAAAAAAATGGAGAACAATAGTCCCTGGACAAAAGGAAGTGAAATGTCTGATAGCACTTCGGAAGGATGCATCAGTACAGGCAAAGTGAGAGGGTATGTACAGGAACAGGGTTACATATGAGGAAATTGAAGAACATTTGGGCTGTCAGTCAAATTCAGTCTGATCAGTCTTTTCAATTCAGTCTGATCACTTTCAAATAACATTGTGGCCAGTCAATCATAAAAATCAACAATAAAACTGTCTGAACAAGGCCTAAGAGAACACGACTAGAAACCTGACACTAAGGTGTGAAAATGAAACGTACCACAAGACCCGCGACGAGGGCGATGATGTTGGAGATGGCGTACTCAATGGTGGCGTTCTGCATGCTCACTTTTACATCACGAAGCACAGTGCCGTGCACCAGCGCCCCCAACAGGAAGTTCACGTGTCCCACCAGGACAAGACCCAAACCCATCTTCATCAGGATCTTGGTATCCTTCAGACTTCGACAACACAAACCTAACAACAAAGAACAGAATGTGAGGTTTCTTTTTTCTTCACATATCCTTGTTTGACCTTATTTGTTCATATTAAATGAAAATAAACGAAGTAGGTTAAATGAAAGAAACAGGTAAAAATGTTAACTGCAACAGGCTGCAAAGTACAATTTAACAATAGCTTGTTACACACGTGGACAAAATTGTTGGTACCCTTCGGTCAATGAAAGAAAAACTCACAAGGGTCACATAAATAACTTTAATCTGACAAAAGTCATAATAAAAAATAATTCTATGAATGTTAACCAATGCAAGTCAGACACTGCTTTTCAACCATGCTTCAACAGAATTATTTAAAAAAATAAAACTCATGAAACAGGCCTGGACAAAAATGATGGTACCCCTAACTTAATAGTTTGTTGCATAACCTTTTGAGGCAATCACACGATTCCTGTAACTGTCAATGAGACTTCTGCACCTCTCTGCAGGTATTTTGGCCCACTCCTCATGAGCAAGCTGCTCCAGTTGTTTCCGGTTTGAAGGGTGCCTTTTCCAGACAGCATGTTTCAGCTCCTTCCAAAGATGCTCAATAGGATTGAGGTCAGGGCTCATAGAAGGCCACTTTAGAATAGTCCAATGTTTTCCTCTTAGCCATTCTTGGGTGTTTTTAGCTGTATGTTTTGGGTCATTGTCCTGTTGCAAGACCCATGACCTGCGACTGAGACCCAGCTTTCTGACACTGGCCAGCACATTTCTCTCTAGAATCCCTTGATAGTCTTGAGATTTCATTGTACCCTGCACAGATTCAAGACACCCAGTGCCAGATGCAGCAAAGCAGCCCCAGAACATAACAGAGCCTCCTCCATGTTTCACAGTAGGGACAGTGTTCTTTTCTTCATATGCTTCATTTTTCCATCTGTGAACATAGAGCTGATGTGCCTTGGCAAAAAGTTCCATTTTTGTCTCATCTGTCCATAGGACATTCTCCCAGAAGTCAACATGTAGTTTGGCATATTCCAGTCTGGCTTTTTTCTGATTTGTTTTCAACAATGGTGTCCTCCTTGGTCGTCTCCCATGTAGTCCACTTTGGCTGAAACAACGACGGATGGTGCGATCTGACACTGATGTTCTGTGAGCATGAAGTTCACCTCTTTAGAAGTCTTTGTGGGCTCTTTTGTTACCATTGGGATTATCCGTCTCTTTGATTTGTCATGAATTTTCCTCGTGCGGCCACGTCCAGGGAGGTTGGCTACAGTCCCATGGATCTTAAATTTCTGAATAATATGTGCAACTGTAGTCACAGGAACATCTAGCTGCTTGGAAATGGTCTTATAGCCTTTACCTTTAACATGCTTGTCTACAATTCTCTTTCGAATCTCCTGAGACAACTCTTTCCTTCGCTTCCTCTGGTCCATGTTGAGTGTGGTACATACCATGTCACCAAACAACACAGTGACTACCTGGAGCCCTATATATAGGCCCACTGACTGATTACAAGATTGTAGACACCTGTGATGCTAATTACAGGACACACCTTGAATTAACGTGTCCCTTTGGTCACATTATTTTCAGTATTTTCTAGGGGTACCATCATTTTTGTCTAGGCCTGTTCCATGAGTTAATTTTTTTAAATAATTCTGTTGAAGCATGGTTGAAAAGCAATGTCTGACTTTCATTGGTTAACAGTCATAGAATTTTTATTTATTATTACTTTTGTCAGATTAAAGTTATTTCTGTGACCATTATGGAGTTTTTCTTTCATTGACCGAAAGGTACCAACAATTTTGTCCACGTGTGTATGTAAAAATCTAAGCAGCAACCTCATTTTCCCTTTGTAATTCTTACAGTTGCGGCAAAATAGACACATGGGTACTTTTATTACTATTATTTGTGCAATCTTCCTCTTTATCTAAAAGAATTTAGCAGTCTTCATACATCTTTATAACATGACAATTTGTGAGTGCAAATAGCATGTACACCACAGCACTGTTGAATTCTATGAATGCAACTACAGTATATATAGATTTTTAAAATTACTTAAATAATGACATGATTGCTGTTGTATATGAGAGACTAAAGCAATTGAGGAAGATGATTGACATTGGGGTTGTGGGGGCAACTGGTTATCACAGCACCCTGTTGTTTTGCTTTTAAACCTTATCTCAACCTCTTCAAGAGTTTTAATCCAGCGTAAACAAGGTAGTGCAATGACAGGCATCAACATGCACCCACCACATTATTGGTTGTGTGTGTGTGTGAGATAGAAGAACGAGCATGACGGCTTGGTGCAAAGTCTACAAAGTTGTCGAGCAGGTTTTGAGCGCTTAGGTCAAACAGTAACAGGAAGTCTGGGACGAAGCGAGGGAAATGGGAGCAAACAAAGGAGACACAAAGAGACTAAAGATTTCATTATCATCATAATCATCATTATCACCACTTTCAGTCATCCACAGCCTAGAAAGATTTTTTCAAGCTTTCTTTTTTCCACCCTCAGGACTTCTTTTTGTCACATGACTATGACATGTACAAGAGTGTTTATCTCCTTCTCTCAGAAAATATAACTTTGTAATAGTTCTGCACAATTATTCTCTCATTCACTTACCAGGGTCCTGGGGGGGACCTGGAGCCTATCCCAAGGGATTCGGGGCACTAGTTGGGATATACCCAGGATGAGGCGGCCTTTCCATCACGGGGCCACACAAGCACACACTACTGCCAATTTGGGAATGCCAATTAGCCTACCCTGCTTGCCTTTGGACTATTGGAGGAAACCCACCAAGCACAGTGAGAACATGCAAACTCCACACACAAAACCCTCGACCTGTGGAATCATTTAATCATGTAAAGGGCTTAAATTTATTACAGGTAGTAAAGGCATAGGAACTTATGTAGAGTTTGTTAATAATTTAAGTACTTAAATAATTTTGTGAAATTAGTTGGTTATTAGTATTAGTATTTTGTGAAAAAAGTTGGTGAATACATTTTAGTTAACACCCTCTTAATGAGACCATTTGTCAAATAATATGCTGTATAAGCTTAGATAAATATGTTTGTATACATTTAACAGTCACCAGATCTGAGAATGCTGGGTCTTTTTCGGGGATCATTTCATTTGACTCACGAATACATGTTCAATATAATTGCAAACACTTTTATTGCACTTTCACGGACATTCATGTTAAATAAATTGCTAAAGTAAAAGTAATCCGACTTAACCGCAAGGCACCGACACTATACTGCTGTAAATATACAATCCTACCACACCTTAAATAAGTGCAGTGAGCTGTGTTCAAGATCTGATGTGCGTAATCGTTTAAAACGTGATTTGCCTTTAAACTTATTACAATTTCCCAAATTTAACTACTGCACCCACTATACTACTGCATCCCTTCCCAATACATTAACCAGGATATTATATACGTATTATACAAGTATCACTAACTTTTTTTTTTTATAAACAGACACGACTGCACCTGAAACATGTACACATTGAACGCATCATCAGCAAAGCCATGTCGCCTTTACAACTTTATTAAAATAAATAAATAAAAAATACCTTACCCATATTGACAATATATCTGACTGCTTGTTGTTCTGTCATCTTCAACAGTGGAAAGCGTCCATGTTTTTGCAGTTTATTCTGCAAATACAAATCCCGTATCTTCGCGGTTTTCCGCCTCGAGGCTCCACTCCCTTAACCTGAACGCTCTAACAACGACGTTTTCCCTAACAGAACTGCCTTCGGAACAGTCCAAGATGCGGAAAGGGGCGGGGGAATCTGCTGTAAAAGTAATAATAAAAAAATCCATAATATCCTTCAAATGTCGCTCTTATGTGATATTACTAAACATTTATAAAATTATACGCTAAAATAAATCGGCAACAAAATGCAAATGAGGCTTTAAAAAAAAATCCCTTCTCCTGCTTTCAACGTGGACTCTGCCGGAGTAGGTGAACTCCGGCCAACAGGTGTATATGAAAACCCTGTAAGTCACGTCAACAGTTACGCCATTTTGGTTAGGATACATTTCACAAGCTAAGCTTATTGTTACCGGTGTTATGCGCTAAAATGCCCCATATATACTCTCCATCAGATATTATATCAGAACAGAAATTCATAGGTTTATTATTATCAAATATATTACTATTATAATTTACCCTAGGCACGTCACAGGTGTCAAGGCCATTAATACAAATTCTCATATGATGTTTATTTTCTGACACATTTATTTTGCAGGGATTTGTCATGTACTACAGAAATGTTTGCACTAAATAAATATTTATTATGAAGACTTACCCAAAATTTATTTTATTATGAAATAAGCAATATTTAAAAAAATCCATCTTGTATATGAAAAAAAACATTTACAAAAAAAAAAAAAAATCCTGTTCAACATTGCTTATTTTATAATCAAATTTGTTTGGTCTAATTTGTCATTTGTAATTCATAAACCTATAAATTTCTGTTCTAATATAATATTCAAAGGAGATTATATAGGGGGCATTTTAGACAAATTATACATAGTACAGGGTCTGAGTTTGCATGTTGTCCCTGTGCTTGGTGCTCCTGCGATAGGCTCGTGACCCCCTGTGACCATGTACTGTATAAAGCTATATAGATGATAATTTAGTGCATCTTAGGGATTTTTTTTTTTTTACTTTTCATTCTCTTTCTCATTATTTGCTTACTTGTATAATCTGTGAACTGGCTGTTGTAACGATACCATTCCTCTTTGGAATTAATAGTTATCCATCTGTCTGTCTTATTTTAAAGGAACCAAATTTGTGAGACATGAAGAAAGCAGCTAGGATGGGCTAAAACTACAAATAGTATAACAATTAGCATATTGTCGAACCACTTTCAAAAGCAGATTTGTAACTCAAAATTTCTCCCTGGTCTTGGAGAATATACATTTCAGTATTACCTTGCTCCAGTACACTGAATTACAAACCAGCAAACTCAAATATGCAAAACAGGGGGTTTCTCTTGAACCAGGGTTGGGAACCTATGCTCTAGAAGTACTCTTCTTCATTGTTCCTTAATTACATTTTTAGCTAATTAATCAATGATGTCCCACCCGCTCTAAATTAAAACCATCTGAGTGCAATTTGTTCCACAGATCACAAAATATTGGTCTGTGGTGGGATCAGGTTTTTTCTTCACACAATGAAGATGGCAGGGATTTGTATTTACTTTGTATTACTAGTTTTAACACTGTCTTGTTACTCAAATGCTGCTGGTCACAATAACTGGCCTGCAGTTGGTGGTGGAGTTTTACCACTAAAGCTTTTACAGACACGTTTAAGTGAAGTTGGGTCTAGCTTATCAGTCACTTTTCCTATCTGGAACTTGAATATAAGATGCAGTTTTAATCTACGACTGATGAACTGTGAGTTAAATCAGTCAATATTGAGTGATTTAGTACATCTACATTGTTCTAGTTATTAACCGATCTGGGTTTTTCTTTGTTTGGTCATATTTCCAGCTTCTTGGAGTGGTCCGGCTGACACTAATGTCATCCAAAAAGGAGAATCTGTATACTTGTAGGTATCTGCGTCAACTGGACCAGACCAGGAGCTTTACATCCAGTCCTGCTATGCTACATCCTCTTCAGACCCCAATGATAAATTGAAATTTTCTCTCATTCTCAACAAGGGGTAGGTACAGCACAATTATATAGACAACTTTATTTATTTATTTATTTATTTATTTTAAACTTGTCTCATATTGGTATATTGCTTTTTGGCAGATGTGTCTCCTCTAAGCAGCCTTCAACTGAATTTATCTCCAGACAACTTGATTCCATTAACTTGCTCTTGGATCCATCCAGATTAAAGTTCTCACAAGTGGGTTTTGTCTGGATTTCTGGCTCCTGGATTTCAAGTCTTATTCCATTGACAGATTTTTTTTTCTTCTTTCTATATTAAATCCCTCAAAATAAGTTATATTATTTGCAAATAGAACAAGGGAGTCTTGAAGCTTGACATAAGGAACTATTTTAAAATCGTTTATTTAATTTGGATGAATTTATCAATCTGAAACTAACACACTCGTTATAGAACTCAATTCTCATAAAATACAGAAAATCCTTAAGTAAATCAATGATCCTTTCAGATGTATGTACATTGTAGCATGGTCTTTTCATCAGCAGTGACTCCACATGCTAAATCCTGCAACTACAAGAAGAGCAAATCAAGGTAACTAATCACCAAGACATGACAAATTTGGCATGCTCCCTTGGCTTCTTCTAAGTGGTCATCTTCTTCAATCTTTTTGTCTTTCAGCTGGGTTGAGTTGGGTGGCCAGACAAGAATATGCAAGTGCTGTGAATCAAAATGTAAAGGTCCTCCTTCCTATGGTGGTCTGTCGAATGGTCAGTATTCATTCCATTCATACAAACTTAAATAATTCTTTTGATTGTATAAAGATGATTTGCAACAATGTCAATACAAATAAAATTGAATTGAATTCTGTCAGCATATTAATACTCAAAGGACTTTTTAATGGATAATTTAATGTTATTGATTTAAAAACAATATGCCAAATTTAATTCCTGCAATGTTTTTTAATTATGGTCCCTTTCTCTTTTTTCAGAGCTAAAAGCACTTGTAAGTATAGGTCCGGTTACTTTTAAGGACGTGGAACATGAAGGAGAACATTTACGGTCAAATTCATTTAATGCCACTTCCCAAGTCAGATCTTCCACAGGAACAAATCTGATAATTTCTGGAACTTTTCAGTCTTCATTGAAAAAAAGCTGGACCACTATATTGAAAGATTCAAAGAAGAAACCTCCTTACAGCCCCTCCTTGCGCTCTCAACCTGTAGTGTCCTATAGCATGATGGTTATAAGCCAAGACTCAAAGTGCGTTGTCGCTTTGGCTACAAGGACTTTTAATAGATGTTGCCCCTGATATGGAGAAGGTAAACAATATCACAAAGCAGAAGAGCCCAGTCAAACCTCCAAAAGCATACTCCTACACCTCCTCTGAAGAAATGCATCAGGAAGCTCATGACTGGAGAGCTCTAATTCCAGAACATGTAAGTGATATTTACATGAGCAATTCTCCTGGGTTGAAGAACAGCTGGAATTGGAGAGAGAATCTCACTTGGAAGGGATTTCACTCACCAGAAGAGGAACTGTGGCCATTTGTAGTTCAAAAACACAGCACTATGAACTTTCTGTCAAAGTGCAAGTATAGATTCTTTAATGACTGATTCACCAGAAAAGCTTCCTGAGAAGCCTCGGGAGAACAATGATACGGTTTATAACCAGACGAAAAAAGATGTTGGAGATGAATTTGAAAAGACAGAGTATGTGAAGAAAATTTATTTAAATTTTAGTCAGGTTTCAGATGGGTCCACTTCTCTCTGCTATGAGGAAGAAGAAATGATTCTGAGCATAGGTGAGCAGGAGGTGAAGAAAAGTGTGGAGAAGATGGAATGGAGGAAGGCAGACAAGGGAAAGATTTTGTTGGAAAAATTTAATCAACATCTCATGACCGATCTCAATCCAGAATCGAACAGGACAGTGATATAAATGGATAATGATGCTTTCTAATCCAGGAAGTCTTTATGACCATGTTAAGGGCATCAATTTTCTGTGTATCCCATCCTCTAACTCGGTGTACCTTTTGTCTGCAGCGGATTAAATCAGACAATGACTCATCACTGACATTCTGGTTTATGAATGTCTGCTGTATTTACTGTATAATGACCTTTTTTTAAATAAAGGTTTTGCAAGTAATTGGGCTGAGTTTTATATTAGGATATGAAATGGATTTTTGATTGTGACAAACTCCTTTATTTATTTTTTTTTAGTATTTTGGAGGTGTATCTACAGTAGGGTGTTCCCTGGACCATCTAGGGCGTACCCTGGGAAAGGCTCCAGGCTTAGTGGTGTTTTTCTTTTCAATATCTATAGTTAGGCATTTAATATTTATCCAATCTATTATGGGGGGTGGCTAAATTTGACATACCTAAAATGTTAAAAATAAAAGCATCTTCATTTTGACACACATCTTAAGCATTTATTCAGTTCTATATTTTGCCATACTGCTTCTCAAGCATTGTGTGCTTTCATTTGAATGTTTGTTTTTTTTACACTTGGGCACTTTTATGTCATAGTTTGACTGTAATAAAGATGCTCCTCTCACTGCCATATTCCTGTCTTCTCCAGACTCCTACTGCTGATTATATACAAATCTCCTGTGCACTTTGCATCTCATGTGCCTCGACCAATGCCAACTTGAATTTAGCCGAAACGAGTTTTCCAAACTTTACTGATGGAACACAATAACTTTAGATTGATCTACAATAAATCAAACAAAGCTGTTTCAAATAAGCCCCACTTCAATTAGCTCATGCTGAAGACTACCCACACCCCACAGTAGCCAAAAGTGAGTAACAACTTCAAAAAGTATATAAAAGAATATAACATCAGGAAAAGAACAAAACCATCATGTATAATATGTTTTGCTGATCAGTGAGACATGAGGTGTGTTCCAATTGGCCTGAAGTACCCTATGAAGTATACTTCACAGGGTGTTCAGCCATGTTAAGTGTGATTCCAAACCGCAGGGAGCAAAAAGGGGAACTACGAACGGTGTAGGGAATGAGTGAACAACAGGTTTTTACTTCACTGTAAAAAAGGGAATGAAAAATGTCCCATCAGTCATTGTGTTTCGCTGGAGCATGAAAAAATAAATGGAGCTCGAAAACAGAATTTATAAATTTAGTATCATTACTATCGAGGATGACATCATATTAAAAGGACACAATTTTAATTGTAATTTAATCAAGAAATCCTTAGTATTATATAAGCTAGTAAAAATATAAATATCTGTACATCTTTAATCAATAATTATTAATCAATCATTTATTTACAAGTTATACAAGTGGCGGCACGGTGGTGTAGTGGTTAGCACTGTCGCCTTGCACCGCCAGGGTCCGGGTTCGATCCCCGTCTCTGTGTGCATGGAGTTTGCATGTTCTCCCTGTGCTTGGTGGGTTTCCTCCGGGTACTCCGGTTTCCTCCCACAGTCCAAAGACATGTAGGTTAGGCTAATTGGCGTTTCCAAAAAATTGCCTGTAGTGTGTGTGTAATGAGTGAGTGTATGTGTGTGTCTGTGCCCTGTGATGTATTGGCACCCTGTCCAGGGTGTACCCTATCCCCCTAAGTCTCCTGGGATAGGCTCCAGGCCCCCCGTGACCCTGAATACAGGATTAAGCGGTATAGATGATGAGTGAGTTATACAAGTTATTCAATAGTATGTTTAATAATGGTATTAGTTTCAATAAATATTCAATAATTAATGTCTGTAGTGTGAAATTTCCACACAGCGATAGGTATCCGAGGTGCTTACCATGGTAATGGAGGAAGTGACTTCACAGGGTGTTCTGAATGTTTTGTCGAGGGAAGTTTACTTCACCGACATTCCCTGCAAATGGAGCAGGGAGTAGGGAGCACCCTGTGAAATACACTTCGGAATGAAACGCAGCCATGGGTTAATTCCCCAGCACTCCCAAGATGCCACTATATGACTTTTGACCTTTAACACTCTGTTCCTGGGTTGCTGTAGTCATGGCTGACCCTGTGGTCTGACCCTGAGCCTCCCAATAGGCTGGGACATGTGGTTAAATAAATGTTGTGCGTGTGTGAGACAAACAAATGCATCTTTTTCTATTAAGAACTGCACAGTGTCTGAAATGCTTTGTTATTTTTATGGAGGTAATATAAAGATTGCAATTTTTTCATGTGCTATGTATATCACCTGGCAGTGTCCCTGTGAGGTTTACTCTAAAAGCTAAATAAAGGCACAATGTAAGGACTGTTTAAAAAAAAAAAGGCTTAGTGGTTAGTTCTGTGTTCGAATCCCACCTCGGGGTCTGCGTCCGTGGAGTTTGCATGTTCTCCCTGTGCTTGGTGGGTTTTTCCCTGGATGTTCTAGTTTCCTTCCAAAGACATAGATTAGGTTAATTGCTGTTCCCAAATTGCCTGTAGTGTGTTAGTGAGTGTGTACTTGCGTCCAATGATGGATTGGTACCCCCTTTCCAGGATGTACCATCTGTGCCTCTCCATACAGCATAAAGCGGTATAGAGGATGAGTGAGTGAGTGAATTTTCCAGGTCAAAAATACATAATTAAGGTACAAACAATGAAGACCAAAAAAAAAGCATGCATTTAAGACATTTCTGAAGTGAACCTAAGTGATCTGGCAACCTCGTCTGCCTTTCTGCTCATTTCCCCCCCAGATGTCGCTGTTGTAAGATGAGCATTGTATTTGAGACTCTCTAGTCTCCCATAGCGCATGGTCACGGTTATGGTTTTTTTTTTTTTTTTGGCCCTGATGACACCTCCAATCCCCCACCCCATCTCCAGCGTGCTCCCGGGGCTGTTATAAAGTGCTCATGCGTTCCCCCCGCTCGCTCTCTTCCCCCCGGCCACCAAACCGTGAGTGTCCAACTCACTGTTCTTGTCTCTTTAAAAAAAAAAAGAAAAAATATATAAAAATAAAAAATAACAAAACCGCAATAAAAAAAAAAACAATCAGGACCTATTTGTTTTAAGAAAATAGATAATTAATTTTTTTAAAAACACTATTTCCATATTTTAGACCAGGCCTCGGTGGTGTTGTCTTTTAATTTTATTTCATTTTAATTTAATTTTCCGACGCTGCGCTTTAAAGACAGACCAGATTTCCAGTCCGCAGCTGTCAGAAGCACCGGCGACTGAGAATTAAAGGCGCGTCAAAGTTTTTTATTCCGGTTTAAATCCAGAACACGCACTTCAGGTCGGCGCTCGGACAGCAGGACAATAAGACAGGATCATGAACGCGGCGGGGAGCAGCTACCCGATGGCCTCTCTCTACGTGGGCGACCTGCACCCGGACATCACGGAGGCCATGCTGTATGAGAAGTTCAGCCCGGCCGGCCCGGTGCTCTCCATCCGCGTCTGCCGAGACATGATTACGCGCCGCTCTCTGGGATACGCGTATGTCAACTTTCAGCAGCCAGCGGACGGTAAGCGCACGGCCAGACCGGACACACCGCGGATCTGCTTCTCCTTTACCTCCTACCCCTACAAATACCCCTGCATGCACACTAGCGCACTCAGAAGTCATATAAACAAACGGGAGCTAGTGCGCAATGGGAATGTCAGCGCATGGAGTGACCTTTCATGGAGAGGCGCGCTGTTTAGTAATATACTGTGTATCCCGTGTAACCTTCATACGTGTGTGTGTGTGTGTGTGTTCCCATATTGTAACACTGCTGTTTTGACTACATGTGAGATGAACCACGTTTTTGGCTCGAGTAATCTTGCGCTATGGCTACCCTTCGGCGTTGCCAGATTGACTCGCCGAAATCCTTAACGGTTTCCACGCCTCGATAGTCTTAATTTAAATTCACCCTAAACATTTATTCGTATCGTTACGTTTTGTGGTTAACGAATATCTCAATAGTGTGCAACCTGGCAACCAGCGCCAACCACGGTTTTCCATGTTCGTATAAATGATAACTGACGTGTATTAAGTGCGTGCTGTATATAAAACAAGTAAAATATAAGTCGCTTTCAAATACCATCATATTGAAGAAATATATGTACAAATAGAGTACACACAATCTGGCAACCCATATGAACCGCTGAGAAATTCCTATAACAAGCCAAAAAAAAAAAATTTTTTTTGTGGTCTTTAATGATATATAACAAATATCCTAAGTGAATATGGAAGTCTTCAATCTGACAACCTGCACCCCATCCATCCAAATAATTTCCTATCTACACTATAACTTGGGCATATCTTTTTCTGAACTATACATTTCTGTCAAAATTCTACATTACACCCTTTTTAAATCTTCACGTATTACCACAAATAATCCCAAAAGGGTATAAAAGTGGTCAATCTGGCAACCCGTGTCAGCTGGCCGCACTCCAGGCCTGGGCATTGCACTACACAGCACATGTGCGTTTAAGAGCTCCCCCAACCACCACTTGCTTAGTCATGTGTTATTTTTTTATTTATAAACCATACACTTTTTATGAGGCTGAAATACATGTACAGGCCTTAGGAGCAGAACTAAAATATGGACAACTGATTTGTGATTATAGATTTCGACTCAGTTATTTACGCAATACCACAGGCTTTTATAAATTAGAAAAGAAACTAATTATTGTGTAAAGGAGCCGCTAAATTGTAACTACATTGATTTATTCTCAGTAAAATCCGCAGTGTTTAATTAACAGCAGGCTGAAGAATGTCGAGCTGGATGCAGATGAACTCTTTGAAACAGTCTGAGAGGTTACAGTTGTGTATACTGTATATACAAATACATACTGTACACACACCCATGTATGTCAGAAATTTGACATAAAATTGTTACTTGTTTTTTTCCCCCCCTAAAACAGAAGTGGTTTATTTCTCTAATATCACAGAATCTTGCCAATAATTCAGCAAATGCAATTTTTTATTAATAATAGTTTTTGTTCAGGCAGCACCGTGGCCTCGCACCTCCAGTTCCACAGGTTCGAGTTCCACCTATGGGTCTGTGTGCGTGGAGTTTGCATGTTCTCCCCGTGCTTGGTGGGTTACTTCAGTTTCCTCACGCAGTCAAAAGAAATGCAGATTAGACTGATTGGTGAATAGTGAATTGTCTGTAGTGTGTGAATGAGTGTGTGCATGTGTGTATGTTTGTGCTTGTGCCCTGCTATGGATTGGCACCCCATTCAGGGTGTTCCCTTTCTGGGATATGCTTCAGGCCGTCCGTGACAATATCCAGGATGAGCGATATAGAGAATGAGTGGGTCAGAGTTTTTATGCGCTCATATCACTTACATTTCAGTAAATAAGAAAGCTTTTTTGTTCAATATCGGAAAAGCAAAACTCTACTTCTACAATATCATTGTGTCAAAAATTTGATCGTCTAAGTTATTACACATATCCGTCTTATATATCCCTGTGAATGATTCGTTACTATAGAAATGACGTATTCAAACGAGTGCATTAATACAAACCTTCCGACCAATCATAATCCAGAATGATAATTTAAGTCTGATTTCATAATTTCTAACATTTCTTGACAAAGATTCAGGTCATTAAAGAAAGGACTGGGAAATTAAACATGTGCTATTTGTCCTACATAGATCAAGTGCTTTATTTCCTCCATATCACATATCACCTGAACACTGGGACTCTTTATTGAAGATCAAGTGTTTGTTCTGTACACAGTGAGTTGGTATTCGAAGCATGGTACCTGAGGCACGTGTGGAGAAACGGCTCATGTAGAAGGCTGGCACGTTGACCCACATTTGGCGATGCAGTGTGACCCATTTGCGCTATTTAAAGAGCGATCAAGGGAGAACACTGTCGTGAAATTAGCATTCTGCTGCCTTTGTGTCAGCTCAAAGAGAGAGACACAGAGAGGCATTCAAAAATGGGGTCTGGAATAATATCAGGATCTGTTACAATTCGACTGGAAGTTAGGGAAGCTGGGTCACGTCTTTCCGGCTAGCGGACATGTCTGGGATTGATTTCATACATGCTCATATCTGTTATATGGGATCTTTTCTTAATAACGAATAAAAATTGTTAAAATATTTAAAAAGTTTTTCTTCATGAGACACCAGCATTATATTAAAGTTGGGGCGTGGCCTAAAGTTTGTAGATATAAATGTATGTTGTGAGTGATGGGGCAGAAATGGCCCAGGATTCATCACAGTCACCTCGCTCCTCGGGTCGGAGGTTCGAATCTTGCTTAGTTTGAGTGTGGAGTTTGCATGTTTTTCCTGCGCTTGCTGGGTTTCGAACTGGTACTCGAGTTTACTCCCACTGTACAAAGAATATGATGTAGGCATTTGATTGCCCACAGTGTGTGAGTGTTTTTGTGCTGCAATGAGAGGCACCCCATTCAGGGTATTTCCCCAACATTATCTCCTGAGTAAACCCTACACATGATAAGCAGGACTGAAAAATGGGTGGAGAGAATGATATTGGGATATGGAGTATAAGAATGGTGTCATAGCAAGTAATATACTGTATACAGTACTGTACATATACATATATACATACATACAGACATACATTAGGGACAATTTCTTTAGCCATATACAGTATATGAAGGATAATTTCACTTAGTGTTGAACATAAGTGTTCCCTTAGATTTTTGAGTAGTAGATTTGGGATTTCCTACTATATGGTTACAATAAACTAAATATATGGTTATTAAACCTATTAATAGACATTTCTACTCATTTTGATCTAGTCCTGTTCTTAGTATTCTGTGTGTCTGTTTTTCGCATACTATTAGAGTTGATTTATAAAAAATATAAGAAATATTAGACCATTCGTTGAATTCATGATATTTTGACCTGCTTTCACCATTTTTGCTGACTATTAAAGTATAGTTCGGGTAGGTTAATAAGCTTACCTTACCCGACTGTTAGCTAGATAGCAAGATGGATCCCTGGCGATTCAGAGAACACGCAAGAAGTAAACATTTCTTAGCTTATTTACGTGCATATGATTTTTAGCCTGGGGAATTGTTTAGTGAGAGATAGCATCCTTGTCAAGAGGTAACATCTTTTCTTTCTTGGAAGAGCATGTGTCATTTGTCGTAGAAATGAGTGCTCGATGAGTCAATTCAGAGACTTTGAAAGAGATGGGGCTCATCGGGAGAAAATGAAGCTGTAAGTCAGGAATGATGCACACGTTAGTCAGCAAGGAGTCGAACGATCTATGAATAATACGCTTTTCCAAGAAGATAAGTACGGAATAAACGACAACATGGTACCTCTTACAAGTTCATTTCTTTCATTAAAAAAAACAACAACAACATCTTATCCATCTTATTCTGCAGCGGGTTGCCAATATTGCAATGGTCTTTTTTCGCAAAACAAGCTAGATCCACTTGACCCTAAAGTTACATTACAGTTACTTTACTTCTGACTGTTACTAGTGCACTGACACTGGAGACTCCTTTCATAAGTCTTAACTAAGACACCTCCTCACAGAAAAGATCATCATATCCAAGATTGCCCAATCTGTCCTTTGTTATCGAACTCCTTTTTAATTTTACTGATAACTTTATTTGGAGCATCTCGTAGAAACAAGAATGAGCACATTAATATAAACCTGTTATTTGCAGTCCTGCACAAAACCTCTGTACATGTAAATGCTTCACAAACCGATCGCGGTGCAAACCGCAGTATTAAAGCAACTGCTTTACTCCAGTTATAGTGAGGTCACATGACACAGAGCATCCAATTCATTCTTAACATAATGACACGTTGCTGCGCGGTGCCGCGTGGTGCTGTAACACCAACTGGTAGTTTCTGCTTGAGGCCCTTCACCCCTCACACACATCCTATTCAGAGCACAAGGGGTGAAAAGGTCAGTGCTTAACTGTTAAACCTACAAACCATGTGAGCTGAAACACACACGACATGACAATGCACGGACAAGTCACTTTCCGCTCCTTAATCCCTTGTCGTGAATGTGTGGGTTTGAAACATAATAATTAAATCAATATCACTTTATTATAGCTGTCTTTCTAGGACTGTGGCTGCAAATCACAGGTTTATATTAATGCTCTCGTTGGAATATGTTATCGTTTTTATGTTAAACACCTCATTAACAGGCGCTTGTACAGCAGATGTGCTACATGTAAAGATCAAACAAACCCATAATTGTTGATATGGTCACACGTCAAGCTAGAGTTACATTTATTATTGTTAAAAGAGAGGACAATCTAAGGTTATTGATGAAACGAGTGTTTATAGCTGCTGTAACATATGTACAGTATGGCAGCACAGTGGCTTATGGGGTAACACTCTCACCTTGCATTCCCAAATTTGCACTATGGAGTGTCTGAATGCTCTGAAAATACAATGGGAATAAACACAATGGTAATCACCACTGGCCTCCACAGTCCATAGGTGGACTACAGGGCTACCTAGATGGATGGATGGATGGGTAGTATATAAGTGAGAATGGTAACTCGTACAGTTACGTATCATAATTGTTTTGTGTGGCAATTGATGTATTCAAAATCCAATTTTATATATTTTATTTATTTATTTATTATTTATATTTCATTTGAGGTGATATGGTGCAGTTCATCGATAACCCTATAAGTAGCATGCTCTAAACTATTCACACAGGCAGCACAGTATTCTGTACTAAGTTTGTTTCAAATTGTAACTAATATCAAATTGCGATATTTATAAAATCAATACTAATAAAATCGCAATACAATTCACATCGTATTGGATCTGTAGTGATCTCCATCCTTAGTAACTGATTTGTTTTGATAAGCGATAAACAACTGTAAAATATATGATGTCAAGCACGTTATGATGTTTTAGCACTGGCAAACACTTCCAGAGTGGTAACAGTAAACCTGCTTCCTCACACCGCGCTGTTGTTGATTATGTTCGGTGTACAAACTCTTGGTTGTATTTATGTTGGGATCGTGGCACTTTAATTACATGACTACTCAGGGCCATAGAACTAATTCATAGCAAAGGGGTGATCAACTTTTGTACAAATAAAAAATGTTTTTTTTACATAAAGTTTGCAAATGTCTTGGCCCCCTTCTTCATATTAAATGAGTTGATATAAATAAAAAAATGAAAAAGAAATGGGAACAAAGTGCCTAAAGATACAATTTAAAAATTGGCTGTTTATGTAACAATGTCTGCAGCAACCTCATTACCCCTCTTGTCTGTTCCAACCACTCAGCATTCAGCATCAGCAGTATACTTATCAACGGCCTGATCATTTGTCATCGGCGGCTCTTGTTTCTCACTGGTTCATGCATTAAGTTAAATTTTTTTTTAATTTTTTTATGTCTGAGTGATTCATAGGTCACTCTGTGGCTTAACAAACAAAAAAAACATCCCTCTGAATCTGCTCAGGTACACGGACTGGATTGAAAATGAAAGACCGAAAGTCCTTCAGGAAGCCTGGAGAACTATTCTAGACTTTCTTTTTGGAAGCAAAATATGAAGAAAAGGCTGGCTCAAGACTTTTGCACAGTACTGTACATAAAAAAACAAACATCATGAAGACCAAGGATCTATGAAAAAGAAGTTCTGGTCTTAAAATCCAGTCTCCAGTTCGCTCAATTTGCTCTGTTCCATTAACTTCAGCCTTACTGGCAAGTGATTCTGCTGGTTTTCAAGAATACATTTCTTGAAATAAGCAAAATTATCTGTCAACATAACAGATAGGACATTTTTCACTTGCAATTTTTGCAACATTTGACTAGAAATAAACTTATAATCATATATTTGGTTTGTTAACTTATTTTAAGAAATTCTAGATAGATGTAATTTCTTTGCAGTGTAGAAGAAATTTTTCTATCAAGTTATTTAGACATAAGAAGAAAAATCTCTATATCATGGTATGCACTATGTGAAAATACCTTGAAACTAATCAAATATATCTACACTTTCTTAAAAGAAAATTGCAACAAAACAAATGAAAGATTATTATGCGTATTTCTAGTCACCTTTTACAAAAATGTTAAGGAAAAATTTTTGTTTTATTTTCAGCTTCTTTTAAGAAATAAATTTCTAAAGCTAGCAAAATACGCGAATACAATAACAATTAATTACATTTAGTAAAACTTGTCTGGAAATAAGCTTAATAATCTTTGTCGTAGTGTTGTCTTAAAGAAACTGTAGACAAATTCAAGAATATTTCACTTGCTAAGATGGCACTTTTTGCAATGTGGGGAAAAAACCCAGCAGTTTTTCTGGAGCTTTAACCCTTACTTTGTTTCTTTTTAAATATCCGAGTTGTGCTACCGATACAGTGGCAGGTTCTTACGAGGAAATTTTAGTGCTGGTGAGAAAAAATGCAGGGCTTGTTTTTCTTTTCTGTCTGAGTGAAACCGAGTTGTTGTCAGCATACAGCAGCTGCGCGTGGAAGCAGTTGTCACACACATTTTTTTTGTCCGAGGCGTCTGAGCTCCATCAATGGGCAGGGAGCTTGCGGCTCGCTCTGGCTGCCAGAGAACAGCTTTAGCTCGGCTAAATATAGACCGAACGAGTGCAACGAGACGCAGCCTGCTGGACACGATTACTGTCGGCCTTCAGGTCTCTTATTACCCGAACAATCAAATGAGATCAATGTTGACGCGTGGTTATGATGTAATAAAGAACAATAGAGGTTTTCTCAGCTATTCCAGAGTTTATTTCAGCCAGGAGCCATGAGGCCTTATTTAAAATAAAGGCATGTTTGATTGATTAGTTTTGTACCAAACTGGTGTGACAGTCTGAGACTGGGGCGATTTGCACAAATCTAATATATCGGGAACCAGTTATACTTTGTTTTCAATCTTCTATTGTTATTCCTAAACTTTTATATGCTTAAACTTGCACAAAAACATATAAGGTTAACACGGTCGATATTTTATATCAAAATGCTTTTGAGTAACATTCACAAGTTCCTTATCTACTTTTTATTGACTTACTTTTATACGTTTAAAATGAATGATTCATTTAGAATTATAAGTTTACTAACACTTTAAAGTGACCTCTTCAATATTACACTTTTTTTTAACGAGATAAAGCGTAGCATTCTTCTTTGCATCATATCTGATTTGTTCCTGTTTAACATATGACTTGTCTAATGATGCAAAAAATCCTGTGAACATTTCCAGGTAACAAGGCTGACTGAACGAAGTAAAATGTACAAGGGGCGTTCAGGTCAAACCAGGACTTTCTGGTGAAATTTGAATGAATGAAAGTGAAAGCGATGTGGTGTGAAAGTGTGGTACGATGATAAAATGTTTGAATGGTACAAACGTTTTAAAGAAGGCATTACGTCAGTTAATGATGATCCCGGCCGAGGTAGGCTCGATCGGAATGAACTATCAAAAGTTTACACCCCCTCTCATTCCCACTGAACTTTCAGTGGGAAATTGAGAATCCATTCAATATGTAAATATTCGCCATGTAAACACTTGATCTGAATTTTTCTTTCTATGTTGGAATAAATATATTCATTTCTGCATGAGTTACATGAGTTTCCAGGAGGGAAATTTTTGCTTCCATTCCTGATCTGTAAATTCCATAAGGAGAAACGTCTCTTTCTCTCTTATCTGACTTTATTTCAGATCTTCATCCACTGTGTCTCTACCTGAGGAAGGAGCTCTGATTGGGTCACATTCATAACTAGTAAAGTGTCTAACCAATCATAAATGAGATGGAATTCTTGTAACGCAGAAGGTGGGATTCATCATAAAAGATGAGAAGCCTGACATAAACTTAAATAATTTTCTTCTTATTCTGTTCTATTTGCAGCTGATTAAACACTTCACAACGTCATGTCAAAAAAGTTCTATTGTGATTAAGCATCTGTGTAACCAGTTAAGTTGGAATCTTTAGTCAGACTTATTTCAGTCACATTGTAGGAATGTTGCCCATATAAACAGAGCCTGTGTTGTTGTGAAGTCTTAAAATGACCTTTACTTTGCAGAGATGTTTTTTTTTATTAAATTTCAGTGACATGCAAGCGGCGCCTCACCGTAGCTGAAATCTTGGACTCGGAATTCTCAAGTTATAATTATATTCAGCAACTTAATTGATGATCGGGATTGTATCTGATCATGGAGCTGCAGTCTCATCGGACAGTTTGCAACAAAAATCATGAAAGAATTTTTGAATAGTGTGAAATGTGGTAAATATAAAACACAGAAGAATTAAGGGAACACTTCCCCCAGGATAAAATTCATACATGCATATATGTAAAATACATAAAATTCAAGAATTTTTGAAATGTGAACTGAGGATTTTTATTTTATTTTGAATAAACAAACTTGCATTTATATTTTTGAGATTTTGTTTCATCTTTGAGACACAGTGTGATTTAATGTTTTGATTTTGGGGAATTTCTGGGACTCTCTTTTTTTTCTGTTTGTCTCTCATGTGTCTTTTTATGTTTCTCTGTATGTCTCCGTCTCCCTCTGTTTGTCTTCTTCTCTCTTTTGTGCCTCATTCTGTCTTTCTGAGTGTCAGTAAGATTAGAGCTGGGAATAATTCAGACCAGTCTTTCTTTGCATCTCTCTCTCTCTCTCTCTCTCTCCACTTTCTCATTTTTGTATTTCACTCTGTCTGTCTCTCCCTTTGCATCCCTTTTTCTCTTTTTGACCCTCCATGTACACAATCACAGTGCAAACTGCTGATGGTAGCAGAGACAGGGTCGTTTCGAGTTAGTAACTAAACCTTTGTATGTATGTGTGTGTGTGTGTGTGTGTGTGTGTGTGTGTGTGTGTGTGTGTGTGTGTGTGTGTGGAATTGGAGTGATGGGAACAAAAGGAGGCTGATAGACATGCGAACTTAGACAAGTGAGAGAGGTATCCCTAACTTCTCTTAGGTGTTAAACTAAACAAACCATGCGTGAGGGACGGTTGGTAGGTAGGTGTTGGGTTGTCAATAACCCACCCATGGTTGTCATCCTTAAAAAAATGCCCTGTGTGTGTTAGGGGCTCACAATGAATGCAGAGTCATCAAAAATGATTTTTACATATTTATTATTTAGTAAGATGTTATTTAAAATGGAAGAATGAGAGAGAGAGTCCTGAATGAAGCTGAATTCTATCTGAAACGTCTGTTTAATATTTTATGTACCTTTCATGCAAAATTCACATTTTTGTTAACTTTTTGGACATTCACCTGAGTATCTAGAGTATAAAGTGCAGGAAACTTTTCCCATTTTCATTTTTGTCCATAAACACACCATTCCAAATTTAAACCTTGTGTGTGGAGTCAATACACGTAGCTTTGATTGACCAGAAGAGTGTACTTCCACAAAGAGAAGGAGGGGGGCTATTAGCATTTAGTGCTAAAAACAGAAGGAATTTCATGTGTAAATTGAGTTGTATTTCAGCTGAAACATTAACAGACACATTCTGAGGATCTCTCAAACGTGATGTTAATTTGTAATTACTAAGCCTGTATACTCAGACATACTGAACTGTTGTGTTGGTTTGGTTACTTATTTATTCCAGATTAACGGTTTTGTACAAGGCTAACCTGTTGTTCTTGTGTATTAGCTCATGGACGCTTGCTCTCCGCTGGCAGTGCTGTTCTGGGCCGCCAGTAGAATTATATTTCGTAATATGAACCAAAACCGACTTTATTATATATTTATAATAAAGTGGACAAAATTGTTGGTACCCTTCAGTCAATGAAAGAAAAACTCACAATGGTCACATAAATAACTTTAATCTGACAAAAGTAATAATTAAAAAAAATTCTATGAATGTTAACCAATGAAAGTCAGACATTGCTTTTCAACCATGCTTCAACAGAATTATTTAAAAACATAAACTCATGGAACAGGCCTGGACAAAAATGATGGTACCCCTAGAAAATACTGAAAATAATGTGACCAAAGGGACATGTTAATTCAAGGTGTGTCCACTAATTAGCATCACAGGTGTCTACAATCTTGTAATCAGTCAGTGGGCCTATATATAGGGCTCCAGGTCGTCACTGTGTTGTTTGGTGACATGGTATGTACCACACTCAACATGGACCAGAGGAAGCGAAGGAAAGAGTTGTCTCAGGAGATTCGAAAGAAAATTATAGACAAGCATGTTAAAGGTAAAGGCTATAAGACCATTTCCAAGCAGCTAGATGTTCCTGTGACTACAGTTGCACATATTATTCAGAAATTTAAGATCCATGGGACTGTAGCCAACCTCCCTGGACGTGGCCGCACGAGGAAAATTGATGACAAATCAAAGAGACGGATAATCCCAATGGTAACAAAAGAGCCCAGAAAGACTTCTAAAGAGATCCAAGGTGAACTTCATGCTCAAGGAACATCAGTGTCAGATCGCACCATCCGTCGTTGTTTCAGCCAAAGTGGACTACATGGGAGACGACCAAGGAGGACACCATTGTTGAAAACAAATCAGAAAAAAGCCAGACTGGAATATGCCAAACTACATGTTGACAAGCCACAAAGCTTCTGGGAGAATGTCCTATGGACAGATGAGACAAAAATTGAACTTTTTGCCACATCAGCTCTATGTTCACAGACGGAAAAATGAAGCATATGAAGAAAAGAACACTGTCCCTACTGTGAAACATGGAGGAGGCTCTGTTATGTTCTGGGGCTGCTTTGCTGCATCTGGCACAGGGTGTCTTGAATCTGTGCAGGGTACAATGAAATCTCAAGACTATCAAGTGATTCTAGAGAGAAATCTGCTGGCCAGTGTCAGAAAGCTGGGTCTCAGTCGCAGGTCATGGGTCTTGCAACAGGACAATGACCCAAAACACACAGCTAAAAACACCCAAGAATGGCTAAGAGGAAAACATTGGACTATTCTAAAGTGGCCTTCTATGAGCCCTGACCTCAGTCCTATTGAGCATCTTTGAAAGGAACTGAAACATGCTGTCTGGAAAAGGCACCCTTCAAACCGGAAACAACTGGAGCAGCTTGCTCATGAGGAGTGGGCCAAAATACCTGCAGAGAGGTGCAGAAGTCTCATTGACAGTTACAGGAATTGTTTGATTGCAGTGATTGCCTCAAAAGGTTGTGCAACAAACTATTAAGTTAGGGGTACCATCATTTTTGTCCAGGCCTGTTCCATGAGTTAATTTTTTTAAATAATTCCCTTGAAGCATGGTTGAAAAGCAATGTCTGACTTTCATTGGTTACCGTTCATAGAATTCTTATTTATTATTACTTTTGTCAGATTAAAGTTATTTCTGTGACCATTGTGAGTTTTTCTTTCATTGACCGAAGGGTACCAACAATTTTGTCCACGTGTGTATATGTCCTATTGATGTATCATGTCCTACAGGCCATTATTGGAATGATTCTGTACCCTGATGGACCAATGAGATTTCAGAACCAAAAGCAAATGTAATCGGGTAAAAAACACAGACTAATAAAATGTAAATGATGTTTAGTACTTAGCACAGGTAAACCATATTTACATTTTATGGTCATGTGACCTGCTCATGATTAAGCACTACAATAAGTCCTTGAAAAAAAAAAATCACTGCCTCAATAAAACACTGGTGATGCATTATTCCTATTATACCACATCAATATATCAAACACCCTTTAAACTCAGAGATTTCACTATCAAGCATTTCTCCCACATTATTTCTTATTAAATGTTTCATTCCTAATATGAAGGAGCTTTTTTAAGGAACCCAAGAATTTTTATAAATTTTGTCCAAAATGTCAAGACAGTTTAATTTCAGGTTTAGTAGGTTATAGGAATGAAAAGAAGGAAAGCATTGCACTTTAATGAAAAAAAAAAAAAAAACATTCACAAGGGCTCTTTGAATAATTAAGGGCATGTGTGGGCTTCATTTTTATCACAGGAGTGGTTTATGAACTTTACTACAAATAGTTTAGACTTTTCTAGACCCAGTTAACCATTTTTGGAGTCTAAGAATCCTTGAATATTCAGTGAACGCTTAAGGAACCCTTAAAGAAGTCTTGAAGAACCTTGTATGAAATGGGTAATTGTGTGGATGACAAACATAAAATTCTTGTTTAAAAGTAAAGAACTTTCTGGTGTTTATCATTTATCAAACATCACGGTACTTGGGTTCTTCATGGGTTTGGACCCTCTTAAATGGGTTCTACTCTGTTATAGTTCCCCACATAAAACCCTTTAGACATTTGAAGGTGTTGCTCAGAAAGATAACCGAAGAACCCTTAAGGGGGTCAATGTTATCAAAGCTTGAATAAAATTAAGGATGTTCCGATTGTTTGGCCGCCGATCAAAATCGCCCGATAAAAACTTAATTTGTACCGAACGGTTGTTTCTCAACTGGTCGATCACATAAACCAATACTATTGTAATGACACAAAATACACAAGTATTTTGACAGCTACATCAACATGGCATCACCGGTCTGGGAATATTACCAGGTCTCTTTAGAAGACGTTGCACCTTATTCACCAATTGAATGGTGGCACAGTGTGAATAATTTGAGTAAGAAACATTATTACACTCTCACGCAACCACCTATAGCAGAAGCCCTCAAAAAGCTCGAGCCTTACACTGCAGAGAGTAAAAAGGCTAAAACCATTTTCGCAATAAATATAATGCAGTAGCGACCACTCAGCATGGCTGCACACATTCTGGATGATAAGAGGAACAGACCATCTCATGCTGAAATTTTGATATTTATAAAGAGATGCCTGCCCTCACTGCTTACTAATGGGTTACTAATGATTGGCTTGGCAGAGACAAAGTGACCGATGTCTGCGTTTATTTAAAAATGCAGAGTTTTGACTTGTTATGCATTGGCGCAGACTTGTTCCATGTGCGTTCCTCGTTTCAAGCATTTCGGCGTGTGTGAGCGATCCTTGATGCTAGTTAAAGAATGGAAAATTTTGCTCTGTAGGCGAGCATAGGCTATTCTATTGGTTTCAGTTTCTTTATAATCCATATTAAATAATAAGAGAATGGAATATAGTGCCTTCCAATAAATAAATGTTTATATATTTGTGATCACAGTGATCAGTGAAGGATATTGGTATTGGCCGATTATGATTTCTGTGATCGGGCATCTGCTCCAACAACTCTAATCAGAGCACAACTAAATAATATGCAATGCCTAAAGGCAAAAAAAAAATAAAATAAAATGAAGGTTTTGCTTTACAGTTATTGACTTGTTCTGTTTTATAAATATAAATCTGTTTGAAAAAATTCATGGCTTTGTAGTGTGTTTTGCTGCTAAAGTGAAGAAATGTGCAGAGATTCATACCAGAAATTTTGTGTTTTAGCTGAGAGAGCTTTGGACACAATGAACTTCGATGTGGTGAAAGGCAAGCCCATCAGGATCATGTGGTCACAACGAGACCCGTCCCTCCGCAAGTCAGGCGTGGGAAATGTCTTCATCAAAAATCTGGACAAGTCTATTGACAACAAGGCCCTGTACGACACCTTCTCAGCTTTCGGGAACATCTTGTCCTGCAAGGTAGAGCCTCAGCATTGTTTAGTGTCATATCACTCTACGATACATGTTCTCTAGTAAAATAGAAGTTGTGACGCGTTTTTCCTTCTGTGTAGGTGGTGTGTGATGAGAACGGATCCAAAGGCTACGCGTTTGTGCACTTTGAGACGCAGGACGCTGCAGACCGGGCAATCGAGAAAATGAACGGCATGCTGCTGAACGACCGCAAGGTGTGAGTGTCCACTCAGGGGGTCGAGGGATGCAGGGGTCGGGGTTTAATTCACAGTGTCATTTACTCACGTGGGTTTAGTGTTAGAGAATAAACACTTTCCAATCCCTTTGTACTGGAATTTGGAAAATATTGTCTTGTATTATTTTGTATAATACAGTCATTTATTAAAAAAATATAGTCTGCCATCATACCAACAGCTTTTTTTATTTTATCAGCTATCAAAAAAAAATTGGTAAAAAAAAAGAATTAATATCAAGTTATTTACTATCTTGAACTCAATCTGATACTTAATTAGAGTGATGAATTCCTTTATTTATTTATTTTTCTTCACATCAACTATGTGCCTGTCTGTGGTCATACAGAAGGCGTGGCCTACTTCTTCTTCTTCTTCTATTTGTTTTACTGTGGGGTGGCATAAAGTAATTTGCATTACTGCCACCTATAGGTCTCATTCTCCCTCCTATTCCCGGGCCTTTTCCAAATTCCTATTCAGACATGACCCGTGTACCCATATACGCTAATATGCTTCTTCTTCCTTGTTGTATGACGGTGGGAGACGTGGTCTATGAGCCTGTCTGCGCTAATAAAGGGGCGTGGCCTACAAGCCTATCTGAAGCTAATGATCTTAGCAGCTTTTTTTGCTGTGATTAAGGCCTGCATGTCCAGCTACTGTTTAATCTCAGGATGCTGATTTCAGTATCCAGTGAAATTGAATTCTCACATCCCTTTAGCTGTCTGTACACACTCTCAAGTTGTCTCAAATGGTCAACCAATGTGGCTGCTGTTTAGAGGAATCAAACATACAGTCATAAAGCTGAAGGGTGCGTACAGTGGCTTTTAGACAGTCCTGGGATCTGAACTCACAGCCTGAGTCTCGACTGTTACTGATAGAGATTGTGTAACGAGCCTGGGATCTGCATTACTCAAAAGCATCCTGAGAAGGAGTCTAAAAGTCTGAAATATCTACCTAGATTCAATTTCAGTTCATAAATAAACAGAATACATTTTTTTTGTTTGTTTTCTTAAATAATCCACTGAGTGATATTGTGTATTACAGAATAATACACAATATACGGAAACCGAGGTACTGAAATTGCACCTGTGATTTCAGTTAAATAAATAAACATGCGCTAAGGTGGAAAGATAAAAAACGAACATGGAAATAATTAAATAATTTAATGAATTTAACTTTATCTTCAAATCACCTGTGAAAATAAATAATATAATCATTGAAAATAAATCTAAATGCTCTACATGTGAAGAAATGATTTGAAAAAAATCTGAAAAAAATTATTTATGAAAAACATTCAGTTACTGTATGAATTATATAATAAAATTAGAAGAAAAATTTTATTACATGCTTTACATGTGAGGAATGTACGTATGAAAATAAATGAATAATGTTATAAATATGAAAAACAATGCATATGTGTGAGAAATTAATGATGGAATAAAATCACTTGAAAAAAATGACTTCATGAACATGAATATACATGTCATGAAAAGTCTGTGTGTGTGTGTCTGTCTGTGTGTGTGTGTCTGTCTGTCTGTCTGTCTGTGTGTCTGTCTGTCTGTGTGTCTGTCTGTGTGTCTGTGTGTGTCTGCCTGTCTGTGTGTGTCTGTCTGTCTGTGTGTGTGTGTCTGTCTGTGTGTTCGTTCCTGTGACCTGATTGCTGAATCATTTTCTCATAATGCCTGATCTCTTTTCTGCTTTCACTCGAGTAACCTCTTTTTTTCGCAGGTTCGTGGGGAGGTTCAAGTCCAGGAAGGAGAGAGAAGCCGAGCTCGGCGCCAAAGCCAAAGAGTTCACCAACGTCTACATCAAGAACTTCGGCGAGGACATGGACGACGACCGGCTGAAAGAGCTCTTCGATAAATACGGTACTGAGAAGCGTGTTTCAGTCAGATGTGCTGAGTTTATAACAGAGTCGTTCATTTTCATTCTGACTTTTTTTTGCTTGTATATCAATTTAATAGATGTTTAATTATTTTACCTAACACCGACTTTATGATTAAACAAACATCTCATCTTATTTGTCTTTATTTTATTAACTTCAAACACTTTTTTTATGAGAATGCATGTCATTTTCACAAAAATGTCTAAAACAAATGGTTGTAAAAATATTTTAATTCTGCTTTTATGTAACTGTATTTATTTATTATAATTAATTAAAAATCCAGATTGGTCTTAACATTGATTTCACAAATGTTATGAGAAAATTAGATCTTTCTTTTTTTAATAATTTATTTATTTTTAACATCTAATATAATTATCTATCTGTCTGTCGATGGATTGATCTATCTATTTATTGCTTCAATAATTTACATTTTTTATGTTTGATTACCTTTAATATTGTATAATTTTATATTTTATAGATTTATTTTTAAATGTTCCAATAATTAAAGCTTACTTTACAATATTAATAATTAGATACTGTTAATGTTCAGTTAATTCATTCAGTCCATATAAAAATATAAGAAAATGACATTTCAAATATTAAAGGTTTATTGTTAACATGTACACTGAAAAAAAAAAAGAAAGCATGATGATAAGAGCAGAAGTTTCACTCAAGTAAAAAATGTGATTTAAAAAAATGTAAGGCCACAATCTGTTTTTTTTTATTTTGTGTGTGTGTAATTAAACCTGTATGAGTTACAGCAAAAAACAAAAAAAAAACCTTTCCCATGTCTTTTCTCAACATAGGTAAAACTCTAAGTGTAAAGGTGATGACTGATCCCATGGGAAAATCGCGAGGATTCGGCTTCGTCAGCTATGAGAAACATGAAGATGCTAACAAGGTGTAATACAAACTCCATCAGCCCCCAGAAACAAGACAGTAATTAAGTAATAATGCGTTAACACATGATTAAACTAGAAATTGTAACGGCTTACTTTTCAACCACAATTATTATTAATTTGACTGGGTTTGACCGTAATGGCTTCCCATAATAACAGCACGGTTACCCGGCTGTGTGTGATAATGGCACATGTAATGTGGATAATAAGATGACTGAGGAAACATCACCATGTGTGTTGAATGGCAAATTTCATTATAAAATGCTTCTAGATGGAAGTCTTGATAAAATCAAAGTTGTGTGCTCGAGCTACCTTCAAGAGGAAATATTTTTTTACAAGAATACATTAAGCATAAGCTGTGGAAGTGGAACTGTGTGAGGTTTGCCACACCCTATACTACCCATCCACTGCATTGCAGTGCTGGTCCCATTTAAGAAATTTTAATTTAACAGTTGCTAAATGTTAATCTTTGAGATTTTATAAAACTGCATAATCTGTTTCCAGTTTGTCATGCATTTCTTCATTCCAACATTGCACATTTATAATGCAAGTAAATCTGAGTATTTTAAAATTGTGATTAATCATGATTGATCACCAGTGTTGGGTGTAACACGTTACAAAGTACTTTTTTGATGTAACGAGTAATCTAATGCTTTACGTCCTCCATTTAAGTACTCAGTTATTTAGTTATATTTTCAAAAATGTAATCCATTATTCAGACAATTTATGTAATCCGTGAGCCAGCAGTAATTTATGTAATCCGTAAGACGGCAGTGATTCCGTTACTTTGTGTGTATGTGAAAGTCGTCCTACAAGCCCCGCCCCTGATAATGCTGTAATACCCCTATCTCACCTATGCGGTTTGACTCACGATGAGAAGCAGTGTTAGGCACCATGAGCCGCTGTGAGTGACCGCCCGCGTTCAGCGAAGTTCTGCAAGGTTTGCGAGCTTCCGCAAGGACCGACGCGCGGGTAGATGGAAATGTAATCTCAGTGTCAAAACTCGCGGTGAATCATGACGAACCGTACTTACGGCCACCGCGCGAAACCGCGTTGGTGAGATAGGGGTATTAGTCAATTATTACCCCTTAAAACAGTTAACAGATTATGTGCCAAACTTCACTGAGTGATTATGATGATATAAGAATTATAAAGGTCTTGACTAAAACAACAGGCATGAGGAATCACAAAGGAGTTTTCATTATGATTGCATTTTCATTTCATTTCATTTTCATATTAATTACAAAGTCAGACTTTTGCATACTGTACACTCATCATGATCATAAATATATGGTAGTGTGTAATGAATTTTCTTATTTGGTCTTTTTCTTGGACAGAACGATATATTTTTAATTGATGAAAACCTCAAGGATTTTGTGCATCATAAGTTTTCATTTATTTTGTGGTTATCTGAAATCGACATAAATTCATACTTACACCTGCTTCACATCTGAAACTCTGGCCTCCCATGAACGCCTTTAATGGCTTAAACATGTTGAAAGGTCAGGACTGAATGTGGAAGTGATAATAACCCCCAGCCGAGTTCCTGTAACATGCAATTGGTGTTGGTGAATGATTGTGTGTACAGTTCCCACAGACAGATGCGTCTCTTCCACAAGTTGGTGACGTTGTTTTTTTTTTTTTTTTTTAATGGATCCGGCGTCCCTTTGGCTGAATGTTTGTGGGAATGACTGCAGTGGGCTCTGAGCCAAACCTGTCCTGGATCGTCAGATGTTCACTTTTTGCAGAGTGTCTTTTGATAAAAGCGCATAGAAACAGATTGACAGATCTCACGGTAGAATATATTGTCTTATGATGGATGTGTACAGTAAAGAGATAACGTAGTGCAAAGGGATTCATGAAGACATAAATGCACTCACGATTACAGACTTTGGCAGATGTTTACTTTGGTTGACTGTAGACAGTGCAAGTGCCTTTTGTTGTCCGCTTGAAAGAAAAATCCTCATGCTAGTCCGCTCCAGATAGTTCAGGCTAAAGATTGTAGGAAAGGACTTTGATGGGTAGATAAATGAATGAATATAGAGCTAGATGGATATATAAATGCATAGCTAGATGAGTGGGTCATGGATTAAAAAAAAATCTATATAAAGATGGATGGACGGGTAATACAATGGTTATATGGATGGATGAACAAATGCATACAGTAGCTGACTGGCTGGATAAATGTAACCTGGCTGGAAGGAAGGAAAAAGAAGCATATAGAAAGTTGGATGGAGGAGAAAAGGATGGAGAAAAGAATGTGTGAATGAAAAAATGTGTGAAAGTATAAATGGATGGATGGCTAAAATAGGATGGCTGTATTGATTAAAGAATGCAGTGCAGGGTAAAGAGAAAGCATAGAAAAGCATAGCGAAGGATGAATAAAGGAAAAAAGCATTGTAAAGAAAAGTGGATGGATGAATGAACTAAATGGTATATGAATTGCTTGATGAATGCATGGATGGATGAAACAGTGTATGAATAGGTTTATGGATAGATGGATGGTTGCCTAACCCTAGATTGAGTGCAGTGTGTTTTTTCAACCCCCAGGCCGTGGAGGAGATGAACGGCACGGAGCTGAATGGTAAGGCTGTGTTTGTGGGACGCGCACAGAAGAAGATGGAGAGACAAGCCGAGCTGAAGAGGAAGTTCGAGCAGCTCAAGCAGGAGAGGATCAGCAGATACCAGGTGGCTCAGAATGTTAACACAGCTAGAATGTCATGACCAACAGTTAGCATCATGAGAAGCACATGCTAATTTACTGTTACTTTACATAACATTTATTTGTGTTTACAGGGTGTGAACTTGTACATCAAAAATCTGGACGACACCATCGACGACGAGAAACTACGTAAGGAATTCTCTCCGTTCGGCTCCATCACCAGCGCCAAGGTTAGCGTTAGCAATTATATCAACCTCCTGATTACCTGATTGCTTTTCATTTTTGGAAAAAATTATGAGGTTTACCAAAAAAAATATATGTATATAAATTCTATAAATAAATTCTATATAGTTTATATACTGTATAAAGTATATAGAAAATTGTATGATTGTAAGGTATAGAATAAGGATAATTAGTAGTAATATAATTAACAGAATCATCAAAGTAATAACTACATTAATTTGAGTTAAAAAATAATTATTTCTTTAAATAATTAAATCATTTACAATTATTTATTAAAAATTTATTAAAAATATACAAAACAATAAATGATAATAATAATAAGGAATATAATATAATATGCTAATTTGAAATGTCAAAATATATATATATTTTTGTCCTTTGTAGTATTATTATTTTTATCTGGTGGATTTTGGTAGTTTGTTTGTTTTAGATTTTGTCTCATATTTTTCCAGCCCATAAATTAGCTCCGTTGTTACATTATTAAAATATTTATCTTTCTTGCCCAGGTGATGCTGGAGGAGGGACGCTCTAAAGGCTTTGGCTTCGTGTGCTTCTCCTCTCCTGAGGAGGCCACCAAGGCCGTGACGGAGATGAACGGACGCATCGTAGGCTCCAAGCCGCTGTACGTAGCGCTGGCGCAGCGCAAAGAGGAGCGTAAAGCTCATCTCACCAACCAATACATGCAGCGCATCGCCGGTATGAGAGCCATGCCCGCTAATGCCATCATCAACCAGTTCCAGCCCACCAGCGGATACTTCATGCCTGCTGTACCACAGGTGAGCTTAAGCATTGATTAATTTGACAGGAATCTGACAGGAGTACCCCTGCAAAGCACAGTGCTCATTCGCAAAGAATAGGAAGTACTTTCCTTATAATCTATGCCTAATAATAAATGAAAATGAAAAAATGCTATTTAGCAAAGGTGGCACGGTGGTGTAGTGGTTAGCGCTGTTAGTCCTGTCTCTGTGTGCATGGAGTTTGCATGTTCTCCCTGTGTTTAGTGGGCTTCCTCCAAAGACCTACAGATTAGGCTAATTGGCGTTCCCAAATTGCCCATAGGGTGTGAACGAGTATGTGAGTGTGTGTATGTGTGTGTGCCAGGTGATGAACTGGCACCCTGTCCAGGGTGTACCCCGCCTCGGGCTCTAAGTCTCCAGTCCCTGGTCTCGTGCCCTAAGTCTTCTTGAACTAATTTGTCAGCATTTCTCGGTGACAGGTATGAGCATTAGCTCTTGTGAATAGTAAAAAATATTAGCATTAGCTCTTGTGAATAGTAACTAATATTGGCATTAGCTCTTGTGAATAGTAACTAATATTAGCATTAGCTCGTGTGAATAGTGAAAAGTATTAGCATTAGCTCTTGTGAGTAGTGAAAAGTATTAGCATTAGCTTTTAGAAAAAGCAGAGTACTAGCATTACTTTTGTAACAAGTTAGAGTTAGCAGTAGCTTCTAAGTGGTAGTGTGTACGTAGCATGGCTTGCTTTGTAATCATCTTAGAAAGGCTGAAGGAATACTAAAGCATTTTTTAAGTTTTAAGAAAATCAAAAACATCATTAATTTTGGATTACCTCTATTATCTGTAAAGTTTGTCACCTAATTTCTCTCAGATACTGTGTAGCCAGTGACCAATTATATAGCAAGTAAACAATACAGGAAGAAGCTTTTGATTTGGGTTTATGTTTGTTATGTATCCCACACTCCCACAGGCCCAGAACAGAACCACGTACTACGCCCCCAGCCAGCTCACCCAGATGAGGCCGAACCCACGCTGGCAGCAGCAGGGGGTCAGAGGTCAGGGAGGCTTCCAGGCCGTGCCCAACTCGCTGCGACAACCCGGCCCCCGTGCCAACCTTCGCCATATGGCACCCAGTGCCAACGCCCAGGGACCGCGCGCCATGCCAACAGGTGCCCAGAGAGGGGGTGAGCAAACCCCACTGACCACCTACTCATAATCCTAACATGACTTACTATCCATAAAGGTCGGCGTGCAAAATGGAAATCAAAAGAATTTAGGATTGAACACTGTTTCTTCTGCTCTGCTCTATAGGTGGCAGCGGTCAGCCCATGGGTGCTCGCCCTGGACTCGGTGTAAGCACGCCACGTGCCATGCCACCCTACAAATATGCCACAGCCGTACGCAACACCCAGCCTCAAGTAGTCCAACCAATCACCTTACAACAGGTACGTTTCTTAATAACTGAACAATATGATGATGTAATGGTGTAATGACATGGATTATACCACAGCGATGTTTCTGGATTCTGGAATCTGATTGGTCAGAAGCGGAGTCCAAAAACCGAGCTGCAGCATTGCAGAAAATTTGAATGTGACTCACAATAAGATTTTTGTTTTATGAGTTGTTTGTATAATTAGCTAGTAATTTGTTCAGTTCTGGGTCTGTGTACCTTCTTCGTGGCCAGGTTTGTACTTTTACCAGGTAAAGCTTCATTTAAATTTTTCCCTCACCATATTTGTGATCAATGAATGAAATGCTTACATTATTGGTCCTTTAGATATTTTTTTTTAGCCAACTTTGCTTGATTATTATAATTTACACTGATTTAAATTTTTTTGCTGAACTCAATAATTGTTCTTTGTACTGTATATCGATACATACATATAGGTGGACCTGACAAAAAGGAAAAAGGTGGATGGATTTCATAACATCGTTTAAGGGTTTGTATCTGTGTTTGTGTTGTCCAGGCCCAGCCAGCGGTGCATGTACAAGGTCAGGAGCCTCTCACAGCGTCCATGCTGGCTGCAGCTCCTCCTCAGGAACAGAAGCAGATGTTGGGTGAGTGATACAAATGACTAATTTATAATGCCTTTCTGCTCATCCACACACACACACACACACACACACACACACACACACACACACACACACCATTTTCACAAGTTTCAACCAGACAAGGCCAATCTATAAACCTGACTCTTCATCTTTCTTCATCCTCATCACCTTCTCATCTATTCCCATCCCTTTTTCTTTCTCTCTTGTTTCTTTCATCTCTGTTACTCCATCTCCTTCCACTTATTTTTGATTTCCATTACTTTTTCCCTGCTTTCATCTGTTTTTTATTCCGTTTTCTATCTCTTCCAATTCAATCTCTTTTTCTCTCCTCCTTCCCTCCATCCTGCTTGTTGCATTTGAATCTCTTTTTCCACACCTCCTTTTGTCCCTCAATTTTCTCTCATTATTCATCCGTCCCGTTCTTTCTTCTATATCTCTACCTGCATCTGCTTTTCTTCCATCTTCACCTCTTATACACTCTTCATTCTCTGTCTTTCCTTACTTCCCTTTCCACTGCTTACCCAGTTCTCTCTCTTCTTTTTCTCAGGTGAGCGTCTGTTCCCGCTGATCCAGGCCATGCACCCTACTCTGGCTGGAAAGATCACGGGGATGCTGCTGGAGATTGATAACTCGGAGCTGCTGCACATGCTCGAGTCCCACGAGTCTCTGCGCTCCAAGGTCAGAATCTCCTAAACAATGATGTTGCCTCCAGTACGGTTCACTTTTGGTAAACCATCAACTGTTTGTTTGTGTGTGTGTGTGTGTTTGCAGGTGGAGGAGGCCGTTGCCGTGCTTCAAGCTCACCAGGCGAAGAAAGACGCGACGCAAAAAGCTGGAGTAGCCGCTGCCACTGCTACTTCTTGACGAGGAAACCTTACGGTCCAAACGGTTTGACGTGGCATTGTATACCTCACGATTTTAATTATTTTGTCATATTATTCCTTTAATAAACACTTCTAACACTTCATTTGTTTCTTTTTTTCTTCTGTAGGCCGCAGCAAAGACTCATGAAGTGCACACAACCCAAGCTGGTGCCTCCTTTCACAACTAAATAGACAGAAATATACAGTACATACGTATATATAGACATATATTATAAAAATAAAAAAAAAGAGTAAAAGTGAAAGTCAAAAACATACTTGAACGTTTTATTGCAGGGCTTATATTTTATAACTCTGTAATCATTTTTAAATCAACACCCATACTCTATTTAAAGCATATTTAAACATGGAGAAGTGTGGCCAGGATGGACAGACCCCTTTTTTCCTACAAGGCCATCGAGCTTGGAGTTTTTCTCTTAGGTTGAGAGGTGTGTGTGTGTTTTTGCTGGGTTGCTCAAACTCTGAGTGGTGTGGCCTTCAAAATAAAGGGATGACTGTTTCAAAGTTTGTGCTTGTCTTTTTAGGTCATCAGTGCATTTAGTTAATTAGGATAAAACATTCTTACTGACCAAATCATAAGGAGCATGTGTACACCTGTTTGTAGAATATTCCCTTAACATTCCTACGTATAACGTTCTTTTAACCTCACCTTATTACAGTTACTCCCTGACTTAGAAACATTCGAGTTATGAATTTCAGCAGATACGAACGGTCCACGGTTCTACTTCCTGTTCGATCATGGAAGCAGTTCACATATATTGTACAAAAATAGACACTGCAGTGCACCAGATACCAATATTTACAATTTTATACAATATTTTCAGTGTGTAAGTGTGAATGTATAAAAAGTCAGATATATTGTATATAGTATGCGTGTGGGGGTGCGGGAGAAATGAGTCGGCCTCACCGGTTTCAATGAACTAGTCACAATGATAGAAAATGTAAAGCTGTCCTGATGGTGAGTAATCCAAATTTCGGAAAATCCTCAATAAAACAGAGTTCACAGTCCAATACAGTGGGAAACAGCTCAAAATGGTTTCTGGAATTCCCCTCGCGATTTAAAGGCACAGAGACAACACTGTGAGATTCATTTCCTTAGGCGTGGTTACGGTTTTTGGCCACATGATGGCAGTGTGGGGAAAGGGGGCAGATTTAGTAAAGTGGATCGGTATGTTTAAATTGTATATTCATGTCAAAGGCGACTTTGTTGGACTTGAGAACAACTCGAACATGCTCACAGAACGGAACTCAAGTAAGTAGGGGACTACCTGTATAAATATGGATGGATTACGGGCTGCCAATCCGTCACAAGGACACACACGCGTTCATTCACACACTGCAGGCAATTTGGGAATGCCAGTTAACCTAACCTGCATGTGTTTCGACTGTGGGAGGAAAGCGAAATACCCGGCAGAAACCCACTAAGCACGGGGAAAACATGCAAACTCCATGCTCTCTGGATGTCTGTGCCAACCAGGCCGCTTTCAATATTTCAGAAACTGCTGAACTTTTTTTTTTTACTCTTTTTGTGCTATTGTAACTTTAAAAATACATTTTTACAAACGTGCTGAGCAAAAAAGCATCTCAGAAAGCAGAATAATTCGGTCTACAAGCACTGTAATCTGGGACTGAGTAGTTAAACATCGGGGAAAAAAGGATAAAACTATCCAGTCCACTTTAGCTATACATATTACGTGGAGCATGAATAAAAACTGTAACCCTTTTTTGTTTCCCTTTCAGCTTAAAAGCAGCGATAGGTAAAATTAAATCCTATGTAGAAGTTAGAAAAGCTTTAAGGTAGCTTACACGGTATTATTAACAACATTTAAAACTCATTATTCATTAAATAAATAGGCAACTTAGCACAACCAGAGTTAAAGAAACACTTGACTCTTTATTTTTTTGTTTCTTTTAATACCATTTGTATTACTTGTTACAATAAAGATAAAAAAGAGGGGCATATCTCTATAACGCATCTTGCATTTAATGCGTGTTCATTTTAACAACTTCAAAAGGGGGGGGGGCTGTACTAGGTTTTGCGTTCAAACGTTTAGTAAAATAAATTCAGGGGGGGGGGGGAAATCAACGCCATACCAGAAGATGGCGGAAGAGCACCAACGAAACCACGGCAGAATGTTTTCTACACCCGATCTCCGTAACCCCGCCTCCTGAGTTTACAGCTTGTGGCCGTGTTCCGTTCCACAGTCTACTTCAAAGGGTGCTCCCTACTCCCTCTTCAAGGAATGTTAAGGGGACTTTCTCGACAAATGTCCACCAGTTGGAACACTGCAACGTTACCAGCGCTAGCGTAAACGCCTCGAATACCTGTAGCTGCTGCTGTGGAATTTTACACTCAGGAAAATATATACAGTACATATATATTAAAACAAAAACCGATATCATTATAAAATAAAAAAATATATATTATAATATAAAAAACTGAAATGTGTATAACATGTAAATACATTATTATCATGTAAAATAAAAATTGTGCAATTTTTGAACAGGTTCCTAACCTGTATAATAGCAAGGGTTTATTGATTAAATTAAATGCAAAATTCACTATAATAAATGCCTTTTCGAGCTCCAGCGATGCAAGGCGCAATGACTGATGGGAAATTATCAGTTTTGATTTATTCTCGCAAAAATAAGTAGCTAAAAATTCTGAAATACAGTCTAAGTTCTAGATATTCTCTGTTTATAAAGGCTTTAAAAAACGATATCTGAACTTTTTTTCTTTCTTTTTTTCAGAGAAGGTAACGTGACCGACGTCTGAATTGTCCAACCAATTTAAAACGCAAACGAACACCCAAATTACAGTTTAGACGGCTTAATGGAAAGTAACTCCTCCTAGTGCAGGAGGCGGGGTTTGTCCCAATACTGGTAGGATCAAAAAATAATAACGCAGAGGAAGTACAACATCCCGGTGGTCAGAGGTTAAGGGTTAAAAACAAAATGGCGGCGGCTAAGCGTGTACTTTATGTCGGTAAGTTGTCTAATATTTCTGTAATATTTCCCTCTAGTGTTTATGTTTTAGTAGTCAGTTGTAGTTTAGTATTTCTATAGGTTTATTAGGCATTTTTCTTGTGTCTGTAATGTTAGAAGAGAGACGGTAGGAAGTTATAATACTATTTTGTCATGCATCTGTTTTCTTTTTATTCAGAAGCAAATATTCTTTTTTCTTCAAGTCTGTTAGAAACAGCTATATATTTTTTGCTTTTTCATATACTTAAAAATAAATTAAAAAAATTATAAATATATTTTAATAGTTAAACCACCGTGCATGTTTTTTTTTTTTCTCATTCATTCATTCACTTACAAACATACGTTTAACTGATTCTTTTCCCATTAGTTTGTTGTTTATTATCTTTTTGGTGTTAAGATTTCTAACAGGTAAGTACTAATTATACATCGTTAGTCAGTTATCTTTACATAGGGGGAAAAATCTCTCTTTATTTCTTCTTTTTTTTAATTATGAATTAACGTTTAAAAAGTAGCTGCGTGTGTATTTGGATTTGATTTGATTTGGTACCATTGAGTGTGCATCTTTAATACCTTTTCCATCCTTGTCCTGGAGTGATGCATGTAAACGTATCTTGACCTTAAGTGAACTTTAAGATGATTGATTTAATATTTATGGTATTTAATAAGTACTCCTAGGGTGTACACCAGGTTTATGTCTCCCGATGAGAATTCATATTAGATGTACATAAGAGATTGATATGATGATCACAACAGTGACGAAGAACTATGTAGTTCAAGCAATTTATTTCTGACAGGGTAGGTATAAATTAAGTACATGTCTAATTTGAGGTCTAGTGCTATTGGGAATGTTTGGGAACTTGTGTAGGTGTGTAAAATCTATAAGCTGAATGAAACACATGTGTAATGTTTTTAGGTGGTTTAGCAGAAGAAGTGGACGAGAAAGTGTTACATGCAGCGTTCATTCCATTCGGCGACATCACGGATATTCAGATCCCTCTGGATTATGAAACTGGTTATTATTCTTATTATTAAGTATGTAAAAGGATGAATGTTGTGATGATTATGATTAGAGATGAACTCAGGGTTTGTTTTGTCCTCCCAGAGAAGCATCGCGGATTTGCCTTCATTGAGTTCGAGCTGGCTGAGGTGAGCATTCTGCTGTTTGAGAAGATGAGATCATTATGCAAACTGATCATTGCGATTTCTCCATTGTTCTTATAAGAAATCTAATGCAAATTTGTCTTGTTTTAAAAGGATGCTGCAGCAGCTATTGATAACATGGTAAGATTGAATGAATGAAATGAATTTGTTGCTTTTCAATTCCATTTGATTTAATAGCGCTGATGTTTATTTTACTGATCAGTTTGAAGCAGCTACATTTCGTACTTAATTCAGAAGTTTAAGAAGCGATTCTCTCACAAAACGTGGAAGACAGAACACTTAATTAGTCAACAAGCAAATAATAGACAAAATATCAATTAAATTGCACTACTTGAACACCATATTGATAGAAAATAAAACGCATCATCACGTTAGTATTAAATCACAACATTTCTACCCCTGTGTGTTTCTCAGAATGAGTCGGAGCTCTTCGGTCGCACCATCAGAGTGAACATCGCCAAACCCATGAGGATTAAAGAGGGCTCGTCTCGGCCTGGTCAGTGCATATGCCTTCTGTAAATCAACCTATGAGTTATGCCATATTGCCATGTTAAAATGTTTTTCTCGAATTCCATAATATTCTATAAGAGCAGCTCCAAGCTGAACGTTTATCTTCATATGCTTACGATTGTAAGCATCTTTGCTTAGTGTGTGCATCACTTTTTCCCTTTTTTAGTGTGGTCCGATGATGACTGGCTGAAAAAGTTTTCAGGCAAGACGACGGAGGAGGCTGAGGAGGGGGCGGAGCCAGCTGGAGACGATGCCAAAACCACAACACAGGAGGTAAAAACATCAACAACAAAAAAAAAAGACAAGCTGTGGTTGGTGTAGGGTTTAACAAAATGCAATATTGTAATGATACATTCAGTCTTAACAGGATATCAGAGGTCAGTCTCACCCTGCTTTCAAAGTAAGATATTGAATGTGTGTGTGTTTAGGGTGAGCCCCCGGCTAAGAAGGGCAGAGCAAACCCACAGGTCTACATGGACATCAAGATCGGTAATAAACCAGCAGGAAGGCTGCGCATGTTACTCCGAGCTGATGTGGTGCCCATGACTGCAGGTACGAGTGTGAATTATAAAATATTCTCGCAGTTTCTCTGGACTGAGATCACTGAAACCCTTACACTGCTGTACTGTTACATGACATTTAATGTTCTTATTATATATGAAATCAAAAGTGTTAGTGTGACTCTGGCATCTAAAAAATACCACAAATTTTGAGAACAGTGTTATACCAGCGTTTTGAAATAATCAATACTTTTACTTTTATTTCATTACTTTATAATCAATACTTTAATTTTATGTGCATGTCTGTGTTGTCCAAGTAACAGGACGCTCCATGTTTAGGCAAAGTGATGACGGTAGTGTCGTGTGTGAGGTTGTGAGGAATAAAATCTGGCTGAGTAAATATGAGCCTCATTAAGCAAGTCACAAACACTAGAGAGAGCTGAGCACTTTTTCATTGTCTTTAGAGATTAAACTAGAAGGTGCCCGCAACAAAATTACGTATGAAAATATGCCGGTTATAAAGTGAGAAGATGAAGACGAGCACCTAAACTCAGCGGCGCTCCTGTGCACATGCTGGTAGAGTGCCTTTTATATCTGGACATTCGAGATTCTCTTCTAGTTTTTAAGGCCATAAAAATAACAATGTGTATAAAAAGAGCCGAGTGCAACTGCATCCTGTATAATTTTACATTTACTCCTGTTAAAGCCGAATTTATGCTTCTCTGTCTAGGCTTAGTTGTAGGTCTCGTCTAAACTCGTCTCTCCACAAGAATCTGACTACATGTCGTGGCAACACAGAATACATCACCGGTGATTGGTCCACCTGGTAGCATCACATTCGGCTTCTTCTTTGATAAAATGTGCACGTGAATTAAACTCCGAGCACAGAAACTGATACTATTGTGATTACGCAAAATACATGCGTTGAGAGCCGCAGCAACGTGTCGGCGCCAGTCTGTGAATATTACCGGGTCTCTTTAAGAAATGCCCAATTTGCAACATGCAAAGTTTTTTTTAAAAACATGACCACGTAGAGGAACATCTGCCAAAGGCTTTAATACCACTAACCTTATTTGCCGGTTCAGAGAAATGCAGCATAAATAATGTGAGTATGAAAAGTTATCCACAAAGGCAGCAGGTAGATCTTTAGTCAATCCTCACTCAAGCACCTATAGTAGAAGCCCTCAAAGAGCTCGAGCCTTACTCTGATGATGTTATGATGTTCCTCTACTCACAAAAAATAATAATGGCTGAGGCAGCCTTACCACAGCATGCATACAGTCTGACAATTTCCCTGTGGGATTAATAAAGTACTCTGACAGTGAGCGACTATTCATCATGGCTGCAAACACTCTGGATGATGAGACAGTCTGAAAAATGCAGATAAATGCCTGCCCTCGCTGCTTACTAATTAGTAGTCATGTTTGACTCACTAAATACAAAGTGACTGATGTCTGAGTTTATTTAAAAAACATTCGCTGCAGAGTTTCGATTTGTTATTCATTGGCGCAGCCGTGTTCCGTGTACTGCATGTTAGAACAAGTGAATACAGCACGGCAGTCACATTTTGGCGTGTGTGAAAGCCCCTTGATGCTAGGGAATGGAAAGAACTGAAAGAATTAAGAAACAGAAAATATTGCTCTTTAGCCCAGCAAAGGCTAATCTATTGGTTTCAGTTTGTTTATAATCTACATGAAATAAGAAGAAAATGGAATATGTTGCATGTGTTGCCTTCCATTAAAAGCTTAAAATTGATTATATTTGTGCTCTGCTGTTTAGAATTGTTTTTTTTTGTACAGATATAAATGGTAAATAAATAAACGACACAATAAATAGAAAGCTTTAAATGGCGGATCACAATAAACCCCCCCCCACGCACACATGTGATCAGTATCAGTTGATTCAGTATTCAGTGAAATAAGTATTTTTCAGAGGAAAATTTGTTTACATGACCACCTCCTAAATTTGAAGGATCTTCCTGAAAGAACCGAGAGCATTGAGGTTTTTTTTTCTTATTGAAAGATGCAGGTGAGATGCCTTTCACTTTAGTGCTGATGTTTTTATTTTATCACTTTGTATTAGAGAACTTCCGCTGCCTGTGCACGCACGAGAAAGGCTTCGGCTTCAAGGGCAGCAGCTTCCACAGGATCATCCCTCAGTTCATGTGTCAAGGAGGAGACTTCGCCAACCACAACGGCACTGGAGGCAAATCCATTTACGGACGCAAGTTTGACGACGAGAACTTTGTGCTCAAACACACCGGCGCAGGTGAGCTTTTGCTTTAAGGAATGGAGATGAAGACGGTTCTGTGTCAACCTTAAACATGAAAAGGACAAAAATGGTAAAAGAGCGCTTCCTAAGCATGACCTTCTCTAAATCTTCCAGTAACGCAGCACATGACTGCAACGCGTCAAATAGCACAGATGTACACTAAGACCAGGCAGACGCTGGACAGTTTTGGTCCGATTTTTGCCCCTTATTACAGCTCGGTGTTTAATTCAATTATGTAATTTAATTAGTCTTTAGTTGGTCGGTTTTCAGTCGATTCACACACAAACTTTAAACTGCATTTGACAAAGATGCACCACAGTTTTGTAGACAATACAAACTGCTTCTATCTTCTTTTAATACTCGGATTTTGCAAGAGTATCGCTTCATTTTCTTTCGAGTTTGTGAGCTGTTGGTGCAATACCACCACCTACTGGGCAGGAGTGAGGAGCAAAAAGGCAAACAAAAGAATCACTTTGTACAAACCAAACATTTAAACACCCAAGAACAAAAGTTATACAGCATTTCAGTGTGTGATACTTAGTACTTTGTAATACTTCAAAAACCTGTAAGAAATACAGTGAGAGAAATAAGGTAATAAATATTAGTGCTTTTTAATTGAATCAAAGCCCAAACATCGAGTTGACGTATTAGTTATGATACAAAGACAAATGCATTTTTTTATTCTTGTGTCTGTGTGTAGGTCTGCTCTCAATGGCAAACTCTGGGTCAAACACAAACGGCTCACAGTTCTTCATCACCTGTGATAAAACTGACTGGCTGGATGGCAAACACGTGGTGTTCGGAGAACTGCTGGAGGGCATGGATGTGATGCGGGCCATGGAGGTGTGTGTATGGGAGAGAGATTTTCAGTGTATACTTAAGCAATGTCGCACTAGGTCATGCTGTTGTACTGAATATGATGTGATTGTAGGCACGAGGGCGCAGCCCGTATACTGAAGATATTCAAGACACCAGCATGACTTCAAGTGTGATATTGGTTTTATACAGTTCAACAAAGTTTTTGCTTTGCAACTAACTGTAACTGGTGAATGACAGTTAATGGGGTTAACAGGGGTGACGGTAGTTTAAAATTTCTACTGTGTAGCCAAAAGGTGAGGAGAATAAACCATGAAGGTGGTCCACAGTCCTGAAAAACTTACTAGATGTACAATTTATATTTTCACTTATTCCACATTAGAATATAAGCTCCGTTAAATTCTGGGTTCCTGGTTGAATTCCAAATAGTCTCAAATGAAGAACTAGTGCACTCTGTAAGGCGTACAACCCCTCGCTCCAAACAGCAAGTAGTGCCCTTGATCAGGGATTAGGGATGGATTTGAGATTCAGCCTAATAATATTAATAGCCAAAATAATAAATAAAAGAACTCTGATGGTTCAAAGGTGATTCAGAGCGACTTAGAAGCGATTATTAAGGAGATAACATGTTTAAGATGCCATAACATTATCAGATGTGTTTTCTTACTGAAAGTGCTTCCTTGACTAGTTTTGAAGGGGTTTTGGCCGGCAGCTGCTCTACACTCTTCAACCATTTGCAAACCACAATTGATGTAATTAACAACTGTAGAACACCAGGGACACGGAGTGATACTTATAGTTAAACATTCCAGTGCTGTTACCATCCATTATCACCACTTGTGGAATGCCTCTAGTCCAATCAGATTCTCAGGCAGAATTACCTGTTGTATGATTAATTAGCTTTGTACTGCACTTGATGTTATTTAAGAAATACATTTTCTGGTAAAGACTCAACCAGGAGGAAAAAAATGTATTTGTTCTTTGAGTAGTAGACTTCAAACCTGATGTTAATGGTTGTTTCTGTATTTTATGTCCTTCTGTAGGCTCAGGGAAATAAAGATGGCAAACCAAAACAGAAGGTGATTATATCTGACTGTGGGGAGTACGTCTGAGCACCTGTACCTGTTGAGTGTGTGTGGAACATGCCTGTTTTGAAAGCCGAAGTGAGTCAGCGTGGGTGCGTGTCTGTGAGACTGTTTATTCAGTTTGTGGGAAAACTGCCTCGTCACTATACAGACTTTTCTGTTAAAGATGCTTCTTTTGTATGATGGACTTGTAAATATCTAATAAATTTTATAATGAAAACCATCTTGGCTTCTTCTTTTTTTCATCATGGTCTTCAGTCTTTGTTTTAGAAAAAATAACATGAACTTGATTTATTTCTACAGTTAGTGTGAGGTGTGGGTGTTTTATTATTATTTATTATTTTTTTAACCTTTCTGAGTCAGGATTAAAAGGATGTTACCCCATCTGATCATGGCTTAGAAAACTTTCTACATTGACGGTTATCCAACACTAGTGAAACACTGAGATAAGTGCCTTAGTGTAGCAGGGGATTTACATACATGGAGAAATAAAGAGAGTTTTTACTCTCATAACCATCTTGTTATTCTGCACAATCAAAGTCCCACATTGACTTGAACACCTTTTGTGTAAGTAGCACTGTATCAAACATAGGAATTTAATAAAATCCTTTCCTTTTTGTGGAAATGTATTATTCACTTAAATTTAATTCTCACCCATGTGTTTGTTACTGCTATTAAAAAAAAAAAAAAGATTCTGACACATGCAGTAAAAACTGATCCATCCCTTTCACCCTCTCTGTTTGGATCATACTCTGCTCCACTGGATTCACCCCATAAAGGATGTCGTATGGATCGTTTGTCTGGCGCTTCAGCCAAGTATGTTTGAGGTGGTCAACAAGACCGGTGTGGCAAATTCCCTTCCTGAACAGGGGAAAAGTCAGCTGCAGGCCAGGTGGCATCCTGGAGTCAGGCGGTGCGGATATGCGTCACTGTGGGTGTGTGGCTTCTTCGGAAGTTTGTCTTTTTTTTATGTTGGCAGGAGAAAAAGAAAGCTGGCCGTGTGTGTTTCAAAATATTGCTAAAAAGAAGTGCTTTCACGGTCAAGACACACAACAGTTCCCTTGCTTCCCGTCCTGCAGTCTGGAACTTGTCACAAATCGTGTGGTCCCTGATGTTTTTTGCTCCAAATGATTGAAGGCTTGTGATGTCAGCAGTATGGAGACCACAACAGAGAGAAAAGTCCACTTTTTGGATTGCTTAGGGCTTCCCTATCTGCCTGGCCAGCACCACTTGCTCTAGATTAATTCAGCTGAAGGGTCCACCTGTCCTGTTTGGTGCAGTTCTCAAGCCAGGCTGTGATGCTTCCCATCAGGATGCTCTCAATATTGCAAAAATATTGGAAGAGTTCCTTAGCAACTTTGAGCGCAGTCTAAGCTGGTAAAGATGCCGACAGGCCCTCACCTTCTTCATTGTGCTGGGGGTTCTGATCACAAAGTAGACATTAATGAAAAGGATTTCAACAAAGCTGTGTTGAAATGCAGAAAAAACACAGACCTTATTCCGAGAGCATGTTTTTTTGTACATCTCCAGACAGACACACAATATGGTCAATGCTGTCATCAGATACATGATTAACTATGTCTTTTTTTTTAAAAGACCAAAAGTCCTCTGAGTTTCCTCGGGTTGTACTAGGCATGACATTTTGCCTAGTACAACCTGACCTTATGCAAATCCACAAGTTGCTCACATTAACTGCTTCAGACCTTGACGAACACTAAATATGACTATATTTTAGCTACATAAATCTTATTAGATCCACACAGATACACATAAGTATACTTAAACATATAACTATACAAATTATATGACTTTTTTTTAAAATAGTAGCACCTCTCCATCTCCTCTAGGGAAACCTTTTCTCATTATCATAGTGTCACATTCATACACACACACTGACATTCTCAAAGCTGTAGATGTGCCGTTGCCTGCTTGGACCATCACAATCAGACTTTGGATGGCAATGGATGCTGTTTTCAAGAGATACCCCATCATACAAACCCTATACAATATAATATATGACAAAACATTTTTTAAAACCCACCCTTACCACAATTAATTATTTTTTAAAAAGTAATAACTAGACACATTTTAAGACCCTGTTCAAATAAACAGATACCCCCTGCATGTGAGCAATTAAAACTGAACCAATTCCTAGTTTCTACAATTAGAAATCAGGTGTTAAAGGACAACAAACGTCCTTTCTCTTTAAAATCCCTAGATTCAAACTCATTTGATTTAAGTAAATGCTTATGAAAAGTAGGTGAACAAGGACACTGACGGTTGAATAAGTCATCACGTGTGAGAGACAACAAATGACAGCACAGTTTATCACCAAGGACATCAGTTAAAAAAACAAAAACAAGAAACATATAACAAATAACGATGCTCACCTGCTATACATTTCAGGTATTGTATAATTTATAATAATATACATTATAAAATAGGATAGGAGATTGTTTTTTCACCCTACTGTACTTATTATAAATATGTTCAAATTATAAACAGTACATTGCAAATATATTAACAAAGAATTTTTACCATCAGTTAATATTTAAAGTATAATAACATCATGCTTTTACCAATCTTTGGAATTAAACACTTTAATATAATTAAAAACAATTATATTATTAGTACACTTTCCAGAAATGTGTTAAAAAACACACTTTAAGTGCACGTTTAGTGTAATCTCCAAAGCCCACTTTGTTTTTCAATGTATTTTTGGCATATTTATAAGAAAAAATATATGTTTGAAATAATGATTGCAGAAAGTATGCATTAGATTACAAATTTTAATACAGTCAAACCTTGGATTGCGAGCATAATTTGTTCCTGTATATCAAAACACTTGTATATCAAAGCAAATTTCATCTATAAGTAATAATGTAAACTCAGATGATTCGTTCCACAACCCAAAAATATAAATGATTATTCAAATATTCATTACAATTGTTAATACAAAATATAAAGTAAAAATAGAACAAATTATCATGCACTTTAACTTTGACAATAATCCAGACAGAGCAGTGTTTATATGTGTGTTTGTTTGTTTATTTGTTTTTTTTGTGCATACGCATGTGTGCAAAGCTGAAGTATGGCGAGAGAAAGAAGGGGGCTACTGTAGAACAATTCCCTCCCTCTGTCCTAGCCCTCACTTCTAGGGAGAGAGGGGGCTACTATGTAGAACCACTTTGACTCACACACACACACACACACACACACACACACACACACACACACACACACACACACACACACACACACACACACACTGCTCTTCAACGAAAAACACTGCTTTGTCAGGAAACTTAACAAGGAACCTCTCTAATGACACTTGCTTTTGCTTTACGCACGAACACACACATTGTCACAATGTTATAATAAACAGTACACACTCAGAAATACGTTAAAAAAAAATTAGCTTGTTTTGCAAAACACTTGTAGACCAAGTTACTTGCAATCCAAAGTTCCACTGTATACTGTAATCTCAGTAGATTTTCTGGTAAATTTGAATGTACCTATTCATGCTTATATTTTTGTTCATTATTCTTACCATCATGCACTGTAAAGCCTAATGCTCAAAGTAATTAAACACATTGAGTACTGTTAACTTAAATAATTGCAATTAGGTCAAATTAATAGACCTTTTTGAGTATTCAGAACTTTTTGGTATTTATGAGTTTGTAGAAATGACACTTTTTAAGTTAGCTGAACAAATTTGATATTTTATGTAATCATAAGTACTTAAGTAACAATAACTTAAGTAAAACATCCACCAATATAAAAGCTATAGAGCACTCATGGTACAGTGGTAAGTCTTCCGCTTGCCATGCGGAAGGCCCAGGTTTGATTCTCGCGCTGGATTGTCTGCAAAAATTTATTTGATTTGCACAAGTTCAACAAACTCAAAAATTTATAGTTAAACATATATAAATACTTAAAATTGGAAACATCATTACTTAAACAATTTGATGTAACTGATTACCTCAAATATTTTGAGTTTTGCCAACTTAATCAGGTTTACAGTGTGCTTAAACAAATTTTTGGACACTGAAACTCTCGCAACTTGCTCAAACTTGTTTTTATGCGCTGAACCTCATTTATACACATTCAAGCCCTTTTTTAATAAAAATGTTGATCGAACTCTCTCTTGCATGCGCTCAACTTGACAAAGTTGCACTTGCTCGAATTGTGGCAGCGTTAGAACTCCAATAATTTCTGCCAACCAGAGACTAGCACAGGGTCAATACCAGCCAATCATAACTTGGGGGATGGCACATTCTGACTGCCTGTATCTGATTGGCTCTATTGTCCGCTTCTGGTTTTGAATTTAATGGCTAGAATGCTTCATCTTTGCATGCGTTAATTTATATTTTTGCATGCGTTAATGTTTTATTTTTATCCGCATTTTTTAATGGTTTTTGTTAAGTGGTTTGAAATTAATTACAAAGTTAAAACTAGAGAATGTATTGTCAAATGTGTTATTGCTAAATCGTATGTTTCTACTAATTGTAGGCTAATGCTACGTAGCTTTCTACTTTTTTCATAGTCCCTGTATAACAGCTAGAATCAACAATCCAGGTTTCAACTAATACAGTATATTCAAAAATAATCCCTGGCTTTGTTCAAACAACAGTTGATATTTATGTTTTGTGTTTGTGTGTGTGTGTGTGTGTGTGTGTGTGTACGCGCGTGTGTGTGTGTGTGTGTGTCAGACCACCTGTCAGAAATCTGAAGTTTGGTTTAAGATATTGTATTTTTCCGCTGTTAAATTAAATCTCTTGTACTCATGAATTAATCTGCTTCAGCATTACTTTTAATGTTACTTTAAATATTTCATCTTATCTCTTATAACGCATTAAAATAAACACTGATGTGATCAATTCACACATTACATTAAGTGGTGATGTATGTTTTGGCTTCATTAGGCAATGTAACATATTCACATGAATACGTTTCCTGTTTCTCATTTGTGTAGGGTTATTTGTCCCAAAATAGCATTTACAGTACCACATGTATATGCAACACCAAGGGTAGTTAACTGTGAGTAAGAAAAACTCAGTAATCTCCCTAATGAGAAACGAACGGTGGATCCATTCCTGGCATTCATCTGCCACGCTTGTGGGGTCTGCATTCGTACACTTTCCACCATCATGCTGAAAAGAATTTCTCTATTGGATGTAGAAATTGGGAATAAGGTGGAAGGTACAGAACAAACCGTGAATTGTTGACAAACCAGTTGTCGACCAAAGTGGCACATTGGAAACTTACATTATCCCAACATATGTGGGCTTCTCTGGATCTTTTTACTGTGGGATAATGAGGAGATTTTTGACTTTGTTACATTTAGCAAACTGGGAATGCTCTAGGGACCAAACTGTGAATGGTGACGTATGATCCCACGCTGACAAACAGCCGCAGACATGGTCACATTTCCGACACCCTGTCCAGGGACAATAAGAACAGCATGAATTCTAGTGATGTTCCTCCCCCGCCACGTGGTTTTCTGCAGGTTGGACCATATCTCAAAAATGACCATCAGACAAAAGGCCATGAGCATCGGCTGTTGCAAGTTAAGCAGTTTAACATCTCAGTGTACCATCCTCAAACAGAGGGTCTGGTGGAGCGCTTCATGTATACACTGGAGAGGATGCAGGGGGTGCCACTGACCAACCACTGCTGTATGTTTTCTTCGCTATCCAAAAAACACCTCAGGCCTCCACCGACTTCATGCCATTCGAACACCTGTATGGGAGGAGGCCATGAGAGCTGCTTGATGTGTCGAAAGAGGTGTGGAAAGAGCACCCATCTCTGTATCTAACATGTATCTAACATCAACGTTTTCAGAATGGTATGCATAGGTTTAAATTGAGGAAAAATGTATACTTTTAAGCAGGCAACCAAACTGATTCTGTGAGTACCTTCTGATTTCTTTAACACCTATGTAAGAAAATGTATTTTGTAGTTGTTGAAAAGATGTTTGGTCAAATCACTGACCCACATCAAATCAATGAGATGTGGTCAGAATAAAAAAAAAAATATGAATTGAGCATGGTCAGCGATACATTAAATGCTCGATTTTGCATCAGCAATAAAAATGTACAGAAATCACAACTATATTTAAATAGTGAATATAGGATTATTTCCACACACACAATGTGACAAGAACTCTCTGAACATCTGTGATCTGTCAGTCCATCGATTCTACTGTAATTTGATTTATGTAAAGTTTTATGGAAAGTAGGCACAAATGATGTCATAAAAAGTAAAATGTCAGGCAGCAACTCGGTCAGATACTTCAAGGATCGTTACCTTCTTTAACATTTCAGGTAAGTTTCAAAACTCTTCTGCAATTGTCTACCATTTATTTTGCAAAGATTGATGCATGGGAAAAATGATTAATTTAGACATATTGGTGTTTTTAAGCACTGGGGCATTCTGACATTTCTACAGTAGCAGCTGAATGAGGCTTTAGAAACATCAACTATAAATCCATAGAATCTAGAATAAAAAACACCAAGTAGCTGATGTTCGATAGTATGATGACACCCTAATATATAATATGATGATACTGTAATATGTCAGAAATTTGTCTTTTTTTTCTCTGCCTTGCTCATTAAGTATGTAAAGCTGCATATTTGTAGCAATGTGAAAGAGTTATACAAATGAAGAATATGAAGTTTAATGGTATGAAGAACATTAAAGAACTGATGTTTTAATTGGTATAAATACAATATACAATTGAACAAATTACAAGTAACTGATGCCCACAGGTTGTTTTGTACTACTACTACTACTAATACTACTACTACTACTAATAATAATAATATCACTATTAATTTATGTTCGAAGTCTTATATATCTAAAATAACTATACTGTTATAATTTAAGATAATTCTTTCAAATGTTAAAGAAATGAAAAAAAAAATGTTTAAGCACCTTTTATTACATTTTACGGATTAACTGGTTATTGGACTGTCTAGTATGCATACTTTTTCTGAAGCACACAGTTAATTATCAAATAGTGTGATTTTAAGTTAGTACTCTGGTTACATTATCTAGAATGATGAAACATTCAGTCAAAAATGTAAACATTAGGGCCCCCAAGTGTCGCCGTGGCTATCATCTGGAGATCGCATAGTTCGATTCCCGGGTGATGCTGTAGCCTCGCAGCTGAGGGCCTAGAGAGAGCCGATTGGCCAAGCTATCTCACAGGGTGGGATAGGAGCCACTTTTCACTCTCACATCAATCACGGCTCTACAGCCAGTAATGAGCGTCTGTGAGCTCCGCCCCCAACGGTGTGCAAACTAGAATTTCGAAAAGATGTGGTCAGCTGAAAACTGCAAGTTTTCAGTATTAAACAGAAAAATTAAACTATCCAAAGTTTCTGATTAAGTTTGACATTTGCAGGTAGGAAACTCTTAGAACATATCTAAGGAGAAGATTTTTGTCTTTTTTGGATGATTGTTTCTGAAGAAACATGTGGCCTATTTGCATTTTCCTTTAGTAACTAAATGGAAAGTTTAACAAGCAACAATTGGAAATGACTAAATTAGGGAAGATACTCATAAGAAAAAAAGTTATCATTAAATCAGTAGTGTTTTTACCATAATGAATGGTTATGTTTTGGTCGACTCCTACTGTGTCTATAATGGACACAAATGCTCTTCTCCTGAAACATAGCCAATTACGGCTTATGACAGGTAAATATATGTATATGCCATAAAAGAGTCTTCATTCAGCAGGCTACTCAACAGTGACTTCGCTTTGTTTTAGCCTTCTGGTTAGGGTTTTAGGAAGCTCCAATGTTGATGGCCCTCAATGCTCTGTTTAAGTGACAGAAACCATGGTGAAATGGGGAAAAACAAAAATACAACTAATAACAACATGTAATAATAATTTACACTACAGAAAAAAAAATCACAAACTACAGATATTAAAGAGCAAAGTAGGCAGATGTGTGGGTACCCAGAGCTTCCCTTACTTACACACACACACACACACACACACACACACACACACACACACACACACACTCAAAAGTTTGGGATCACTTGTAAGGAGATGTTCATTTAGAGTTACCAGCCTCAGAAATCACCAATTATCAAACAGCACCTTTGATTAGAGCCGTTGTGAAGGCTTTACAGATAATGAGTAGTTGATACATCTCACCATCAACTGTTCAAATGAGATTATTGCATATTTTGTACACCCTCAGAATAGTTTTTTCAATGTAGAAAGAAATAAAAATGAGGAACGACCATGGAGTTAGAAAGTGATCGCAAACTTTTGAGCGGTAGTGTATATATACATACGTGTGTATGTTGTGGTTGTGAATAACATTGTAGGCACAGTTCTGATAATGACTTCTATGGAATTTTTATTTACATTTCTTATTTCCTAGAGGTTCCCACTAAATTGGTGATGGCACAGCATCTGTTCATACTCCTATTTTTCACAGGTGAGAGAAATATGTGTGTTTGTGGGTGTGTGTGCATACACGAAAAAGTTTTACATGAAAAAAAGGTGTAGGTGCACTCCACTAGATTACTGAAGTCAAGGGAATCTCCAACATCTCTTGGTCAAATCTAGTGTTGAATAAAAATGAATGGGGATGCAACAAATTTGGGCACCATGTTGACTTTTCTGTAGTCCATTTTGTTAGCAAACTATATGCACAGATCAGCAATACCATTAAATTCATTAACATTAAAATCATTTAGATTTTGGTTTCCTTTTGTGCCATCGGTGTGAATCTGGGTCCTTCGGATGTGGCTCCTTAGGGCCTCTGGGGGATGTGCCATGGTGTCTGGCACCAGGATGTTGACTGCGGATCTTTTGGGTGCTGTGGTTTGCAGGGTGGGACCACCTCGGATTAGACTTGTTTGTCCGGTATATCCCATGGGTGCTTAATCAGATTGGGATCTGGGGAGTTTGATGGCCAGGTCGGTGGCCTTGGGCTCCTTGCCTGCTGGGCCCCATGCATGGTGGTACAGTATGTGGTACACTGGGTGTTCTGGGGGGATCAGCGAGCCTTGGGTGACCATAATCCTGTCACCAGTTTGCTGGTTTATAGTTGATAATCAATGTTATTTACGTCACCTGTCAGTCATAACATTATGACTGATCGGTGTACTGTATGTTATATACACTGATCAGCCACAACACTCACTACAGCCAAGTAAATTGAATAACATTGATTAAAAACATTTCTCAAAATCTTTTTCTTTGATTAAGCATGCATTCACCGTGGCATTATTTCGATAAGCTTATGCAATATCACAACATTTATATCAGTCAAGAGTTACATTACTTTCTCTCCATGATCTTGTATTGACGTGAGTCAGACTGCTGTACAAAGTCTTCTCCAGCACATCTCAAAGGTGCTTAGTGGGGTTAAGGGCTGGACTCTATGGTGGCCAATCCATGATGTCTCATGCTTCCCGAACCTCTCTTTCACACATTGAGCCAGATAAATTCCGGCATCATGAACTTAGAATATGGCCGTGTCATCAGGGAAGAAAAAAAATCTGGTCGGTCAGTATATTCAGGTCATCGACTGACATTTTTGGCAACATAACATTGCTATACCAAGACCTGACAAACTGAAGCAACCCCAGATTATAATAATGCCCACACAGGCTTAGGCACAGGTTGGCACTAGGCGTGATTTGTGTATCACTTCATCCGCTTCCTTCTTACCCTGGTGTGCCCATCACCCTGGAACATCAGATTTACTCTGGACTCACCAGACAACATGACTTTTTTTTTTTTTTTCAATGCTTCATGGTCCATTCTTTATGCTCCCTAGTAAATTTAAGCTTGTTTTTCTTAAGCCTACATAACTGTTTAGTCCCAATCACTTGAGTTCTCACAACGTAGCTGCCCTCTCTCCATCTTGTGGTCCTGAGTAGGAGACCTTCCCATGCACACTGACTAGCTCAAAAAGTAGATGCCCACTCTGACAAGGTTAATTGGACCATTTGGTGATACAATATGGATGTTTTTTAAATTAAAAAAATTGTTTCATATTTCTTATAAGTGATCCACTCCACCCATTGCAAGAGGCCTCACTGAACACCTGTCCATACCTAAATCTGTTCAGCAAAAAAATAAAAAGAAATCAGTGACAGTTCTTGAACATCGCATTCAACCTTTTTACACAGGAGAGGTCTGCATTGCCCTGTCTATGACCCGTAAGTATTTTCTGGTCCAAGAGGCAAAAAACTGGACTGATGCTCAAACATACTGCCAAGCCATGCACACAGACCTGGCAATCATTGAAAGTAATGATGACATGGAGCAACTTCAGAATGAATCACTGAGTCAGCAATTCACTTCCAGTGCTTGGATTGGACTATACAGTAACATCAACAGTTGGCATTGGTCCCTTGGATATCAACCAGTGGGACAAATGAGAAAATGGGATTCAGGAGAGCCAAACAACAGGGGCGGACAGCAAAACTGTGCAGTGATAACTTCGTCTGGTTGGTGGGATGTGGACTGTACTGGATGGCACCATTTCATCTGCTTTGATGGTAAATGCAACATATTATTTACTTTAACACTAAAGAATCTTCTGAAACTGAAGGTTTTCAGTATTAAACAAAAATAAAACTAAAAATTTTCTGATTAATTTTGCAGTTAGGAAATTGTTAAATTCTTAAATTGCCTTAGGCAAAATATTTTGTCTTTTGACTTTTTGTTCTTTTTTGAAATAAACATGTGACCTATTTGCATTTTGTAACTAAATGGAAAGTTTATCATGTAACAATAATATTTGGGTTTTATCTGTTTTATTTCCAAAGACAGATTAAGTGGCAATGACAGCTACATTTATATATATAATTATACACAGTGGCCTGATGCTCAGGCTTACTGCAGACAGTATCATACAGACCTGGCCAGTTCGAGAGATGAAGAAGAAAATTCAGTTTTAATGGGGCTAATCTATGGGTTGACATGGTTTGGTATGTTCAAAGACGGCTGGAAGTGGGTAGACAATACCAACATGTCTATTATCGGCTGGATGTATGGAGAACCTGATAATTATCAGTGGGATGAAAACTGTGCTTATATGTATGACGGGCAAGCTGCTGATGCACAGTGCACAGAGATTATGCCTTTCTTCTGTTACTCGGGTATGTATGTATTATGAATGTAAACATTTTAACTGATTTTAATTTGATCTTTTTAAATTAGTTTATTTTATTGTATATATATTCACGTGTTAAAACCTGTGTTTTTATGTGCATTTAGTAGTCGCAAAACAACAAATCATAAGGATAAAGATCCAGTCTACTCAAAATTTGAACGATCCTGGAATAAATGCACTCATCTTGGAAAAGGTGAGTCTCATCCTCCTCACTAAATATGAACATATTCCTCCTTAATACCTCAGCTAGAACCTGAGTGTTACTCAGACTCTGCCTCCTACACACTGTATTGTTTGGAGAATCTCAATGTTTGTAAAGCTTTCCTAGGGATTCATACATTATTATTATGCATTATCATTATATTACCGTGCATTATTATTCTGCATTATTTAGTAATATTATTTTTTTTTTTTTTAGATCAAGCAGAAACTAATGAATAATGAGATGGACGATGACATCACAGTGAAATGGAGAGTACAACCAGATGGAGTGGTGTTTCACAAGGAGGAATAAACAATTGCATTAAAAATAAAGAATATAGCTGTGTCTAAAATACTGTATAGTGGAACCTTGGATTACGAGCAAATCGTATTTTCCCATAAGAAATAATGAAAACCCAAATTATTTGTTCCACAGCCCCAAAAAATAAATACATAAAAATAATTAATACAAAATATAAAGTAAAAATAAAACAAATTAACCTGCACTTTACCTTAAAATAAAATCTAGACAAATAAATTAGTGTTTATGTTTGTGCACGCAGGCGCTGCGTGTGTGTGTGTGTGTGTGTGTGTGTGTGGAATTAGCCCCTCTTACACAGTCTTACACAGTAAACCCCCCCCCCGTCTGTATCAGCCTGCACTGCGTGCATGTAATTTGACACTGTGCACACACACACACACACACACACACACACACACAACAGAAACATAGTTTTTACAGGACAAAAAGGAAATCTTTTTGCACTCAACTGAGCGCAGACTAACAGAATCACTGCTTTAAGGTAAAAATAAAACAGATTAACATATGCACTTTACCTTTGAAAAGAATTGCAATAGAGTTTTTCTGTTCATGTTCACATTGGTATAGTAAACAGTACACGCACGGATGTTGATTAAATCAGTGAGAGACGCACACTAAGACAGAGCAGGGGAGACAATTACCCACAATCCGCAGCACAAGAGAGAGAAAAACCATTAGCTTAGTTGTGATCATGTGACGCTTGGCATCAAAACAAGAAGCGCATGCGTGATACATGATACTCGGCACTCGTAAACCAGGACTTTCTCGTTTTTCAAGTCAAAATTTATTTAAAATCTTTGCTCGTCTTGTGGAACGCTCACAAACCACGTTACTCGCAATCCGAGGTTTCACTGTATACTGTTTATAAACACTTAAAGACATTTCAAGATCCATGTTCATGCGTAACTTGTATAAAGACTTTCTAAATGTTTTCTTTAGCATAAGAATACACTAGTCTAGGTCAGGATCAGGTAAAATCCATGTATTATGTGATGAAAAGAATTGATGTGCATGGTAATTTTACCCCTGCTGAGTCTCTCCCAGAGTTTCACTGTCATTGAATATTCCCAATTCACTGTGCTTTTAAGTTATAATAATGGGCCTAATTAATCAATCATGTACATGTAATCATACATATGTGTGGAAAAGCAAAAATAAACCAACCAATCAAAAACAAAACCATGTAAGTCTTTTGAAAGGCAAAACACTCTAAAAAAAAAACAGCATACAGAGGGCTGGATATAAAATAAACAAAGAAAGTGATGGCAGAGGAGTATATTTATTTTGAAAGGGCTTGACATGAAAATACTGTAATATGTATGTTATGAATAGTGAAGGATTTTATTCTGTTAGTCACATTAATTACGATCTGTCTGTTCAGATAGAGGCCGCATAGCCACCTACAAAATACATATTAGATGTCAGTACTACCAGAACAGTAGCTTAAAACTCCCCAATTACACTCATTTTTAAACAAGTTAATATATTGCAGGTCTTGGAGTCCTCAAAATATCACAGCCGTGTGATGTGCATTTTTCTAGCTAAGCAGAATGCAAAAACAAAAAGTCAGATATGTCACACTATTTAATTCTGCAGTACTTCAATCTGCTATATTTCTTGGCCCATTCTAACCTGTTCTCTTCACCTGCTTTGTCATTCTCTTAAACCTGCTCTCCGTTGTCCTCTTCATCTTCATGGTAAAAGTACCATTATGTTATTATTATACCTATACTACATCAGACAACTTTCAGTATGAAACTACTTGCATATTTCTACACACTATGAAAGAGTGCTTAAAAACTACCAGAAATGCAAAAATGTAAGTGATTAAAACATTAAAGTATAAATAAATACTTTATATGTGTGTGTGTGTGTGTGTGTGTGTGTTAGATCAGGCTTTTAAGACGTCTTTTTTATGAACACTCATGTACAAGGCATTAAAATGATTGTATTTGCTAAACAGTGATTGATGTAATTTCATTAGCACTGTTATTAAAACAGAAAGCTCATACATTAATAAATTTAAAGTGCATAATTTAAGCTGTTTTGAGAAAAAAGCTGTTTACAAAAAGCTTACAATAGGGTCTCGAGTACTGTACGTGTAGAGGGATCCATACGCTAGTCTCGTTCTGGTTACACAGCAGGGCTTTCCAAAAAAAAAAAAAAAAAAATCGTGCATTTATTGCGCCACTGGACTGAACATAACGAACTGAGAGGAAAAGGCAAGAGCCCAATAACTTGGTTGTGCTTGGTGGTGAGAACTTCAGTTAACATTTTTAACAATAAGTTAAAAAAAATTTTAAACCAAAAAAATCTTTTCAGGAATAATAATTTTATATTAACGGACAGTTACTATGCCCAGCCTCGCTGGCAATAACGTTAAATGTTGATGAACTTAAAGACTTACAGTAATACAAAATGATAGGTCAAGCTTACCAATCTCTTTTTATTCAGTTTGACATGGCTGTCCTCATTTTAAGACACTGTTTTTCATTTTCCTTTTTTCTTTTTCTGTTCTGCGCGCCAGAAAATTTCCCTCTTCTGTCCATTTTGCATACGTGACTGTCTGGCAACTATAGGGGGGTGGGGCCAATTGCTATATTTTTTTTTTTATTATTATTATTATTATTATTTTACTCGTTTAAAATGCTAAACAAAAATAGTCTCTTAACAAGTATAATTTTTCAAATATTTTAAAAGCTTTATTAAAGACAATTTTCAAAGATTTTTTTTTCACTCTCTGTCAAGCTACACATGTCGCTCCTGAGCTGCCAGTGATCCAGACCCAGTGGTACCTGTTATTACTTCAATGATGGGTTCCCTGTTGAGTCTAGTTCCTCTGAAGGTTTCTTCCTATTGCCATCTCAGTGAGTGTTTCCTTGTTCTGTCTTGTCGGAATTAAACAGAAGGAAGTTAATTAACATCCAGTTTCTTATGAGATCTGCTTTGCCTTGAACCAAGACCTGCTCTACCCAAGCAGAGTTTAACCCTGCTCTGCCTAGCTCAGTTGCATTCAGGCCTATGCTGGAGGATGAAGTGGTAACTCAGAGCTCAAGCCAAGATGGTAGAAGATTGGTATGCTAAGCAACTGAGGTTTTTCATTGAATCCAACAGTAATCTTTTTGCATTTTCTTCTTTTCTTTTGTCACAGTTTGCTTTTTTCTAGTTGCAATCCTGCTCACATCATCATCATCATCACCACGTAAAAAGAAAAATCCTACTGTTAAACGTTAACCATTACCGTGTGGCAGCAATACAATTGCATCCCTTCCTCTGGTACCTGCAGACAGAGATCTTCCAAGAGCACTTTGCCTAAAAGAAACATATAAACATTATAGATAGACATTCCCATCCATCAACTGTAACCATATAATTACTTTCATTGTATAGACTCAGTTCCTTTACCTTTTTTCCCCCAAAATGCCCTTATGATCAGTACTTATACAAACTTTCATTCCTCGATAACTTCAGATAACAAATAACTTCTTTTCTGACCTTGAAGTCTCTGTTTGAGAGTTGACTGGAGATTTTTGTCTCACTGGAGAATCAGGGCCGACTGGAGGGGTGTTTAATCCTTCAAGTTTCTTTTTCCTGGCCTTACTCCTCTTTTGAGCCTCTTTCCACTTTTTTCGGTGGGCATGCTGCTCTCTAACACTGCAGTCTTTTTCTCTTTTCTTACCTGATTCTACACCTTTCCTCAACTTCTCTCTCTCTCTCTCTCTCTCTAAGTATTGCTGTCTCCGCTCATTTTTTAAAAGTCTTTTATTGAAAACTATCTGAACTAATTTAAACAGTTGAGTTAATTTTTAATTAATAATCCAATCCAGGTAATTGTTGGAACCTGATATTTATTTATGATACTTATGAGAATACAGTAATACATTTAAAATGCGTAGATCATGCTAAATGTAATTACACATCTGATTTTACTATAGAAAATACATGGCCCTTTCTAAATGAACTCAGTGAGATGCAATCCTGTTACTGTAGTGCAACCCTCTTACTCTTATTACAATAACAGGGTTGCAATCAATGTTGTAGAATGTAGCCTTACTGTCAAGGTCAAACTAAGGACAAACTTAGTTATATAAATAAAGAAATAAATCTTTTACATTTTTTTTTTTGCCTTACTCTATTAATATGAGTAACAGAGTTGCATTAGTTAGAGTGATGCTTAAGATTGAAAAGGTTGGAGAAATAAGAAAAATAGAAGAGAGGTCTCACCTTTGGTCTACCATGGTGTTAGCCTGCGGCTTGGTGTTACTTCCTCTGTTTCATGTGACTCAGTTTTTTTCTCTTACTCTGCCAGGCTAAATGGTTTAGGTAGCAGGATTGCATGCACGTTGTGGGACACAACCTTAGGGTATGATTACATTTATTCGAAATGTCTTAAATCATTTAAAAAATAACATTGAACAAACATAGATCAACAAAATCATACAAAAAAAGGAGATGTAAAACTTATTTTAACTGTTATATTTCAAAGGCAAGTTGGATATCAAATATTGCTTGGAGGCTTATTTGATATTTTTAATAATATTTTGAAACCAGTTTTCCTGAAACTATATTCATATTTTACACAACAAGTTCATGACTTAGTATTTTGCTCATGGGTTATTTCTAATTTCACAGCTGGGTCTGTAAATGTCCTCCAATTCTGGAATGTCTCATATATACACATAAAGTTGGCGAACCAAACACCTGCTCCGCTTACAACACAGCTTCTTACACGCTGGAAAAAGAGTTCAAATTCAAGGCCACGACCAGAAGCAAGGCACTTAAAAAAGGGGCGGGGCACTACAATCCTAAACGACAGTCTTCCCATTTTCACTCAATGTCTGGGAGTCAAAGCGGCCCCATAAACGGGCATAAAATAGCCAGTCTGGCGAGTGTGATGTACAGTAACAGGAAAGGACTGAGTTTGTCGCTGTGTTTGCACAGTTTGGTGTTGGAGAACATTAGTGAACAAATAGCATCATGAAGCCCAAGGAACACACCAGACAGGTCAGGTAAAGTTGTGGAGAAGTTTAAATCAGGGTAGGTTATAAATAAATACAAATACAATAAAATATATTTACATTTGTGGTTGTAATGTGACAAAATGTGGAAAAGTTCAAGCGGTATGAATACTTTTGCAAGGCACTGTACATATATTTTTCCTTGCCCCTGTCGTCGTTGCCCTTGGCTTGCTCAACAGGGACAATCTTATCATTTTGATTCATACACATTCACATTATCCTGGTACAAAGTTCCATAATTCTTTTGATTGTGTAAAGCTGCTTTGCAACAATGGCGCAATTTTTAAAAGCGCTATAAAAATAAAATTGAATTGAAAATATATATAAATGATGTGAGTATATAGGCCCTTTATTCCATGGCTCAGGGGTATGCTTGTGGATTCTGACTCAAAATGTAACTACTGGTTAAATGGACTTGCTGACTTCACTGGGATAAGTTGCATTTATGCAGGACACCCTGTCTGGATCTCTATTGAGCTTGACAAATGTTTTCAGTCTTTTTTGTTTGACATGTCTTAGCGCAAAGCATATTAGATTTAAGCAAATTTTGTATGGAAAGTAGGTGAACAAGGACATAGCAGTATGGAAAAGTCATCTTGTCTGAACGAAAAAACAAATAGCAGCTCAGTTTAACATTCACTGTAGAAAAAAAACTAACAGTGACCTCTGAAAGACAATGAGATGTAAAAAAAAAAAATGTTCTGGGCAATGTTCTGCTGGGAAATCTTGAGGACATAAATGTGGATGTACCACCTACCTAAACATTGTCACAGACCAAGCATACCAACTCAAGCCCACAGTGTTATCTAATGGCAGTGTCCACGTTCAGCAGGATAATGACCGTTTACACAGTGCAACAATGTCACAAGAATGGTCAAACCAAATGGTCAGACAAATTGGTGCCATGCCTTGATAGGTCAGAGCTTTAAGGGAACTACTTAATATTAGGCAGTTGCTATTAATGGTATGGCCGAATCTAACAGTGATGGAGATAAGACACTCTAACCATGTAAAAATGATTATATTAATGAATCCATTAGTAATACCACTAAAAGTTATTTACTGAAGGAAAATGGTTCTACTGATGCTTCACAGTACCATGTTCCTTCTGGGTTCTTGCCACATCCCCTGTACAGTCCTGACCTCACTCCAAGCCATTTCCACGTGTTTGGACTAATTAAAGAGTTCCTGCGAGGTCAGCGTGAAGCAGGTAGTACGATCATGGCTCCAGTGTACTGAGAAAACTTTCTACTTTGATGGTATCCAAGCTGGTATCCACTAGTGAAATAATGGCATAAATGCATTAGTGTGACAGGGGATTATATAGATAAATAAAGGCATTAATTCCTTTTATGACTCTGTTCTGTTATTCTGCACATTCAAAAGTCTCACTTTGACATGAACGTCCATAGACACTCCATTACTGGGAACCTTTTCCAGGTTTTTAGGGTTAATACCTCCATGTGCAGCAGCTGTCTCTGAACACCTGCCATTGGTCAGGCATCCATTCTGATTTGATTTATGTAAATTTCTATGGAAGGTTCGCAAATAGATATGTCATCACACGTTTAAATGACAAAAGCAACTCAGTCAGATATTGCAGAAAGTCTCTAAAGAACAGTTGGATGTAAAACGCTAGAGTTGGATGTAAAACCCTTCACATTTCAGGTACGTTTCAAAACTCTTCTGGAATACTTCAATTATTGCTCACCACTTATTAATATTTTACATCACTTTATGTGTGGGATAATTGATTAGTTCAGGCTTATTGGTGTTGTTTAGAGCTGGAATAAACTGATATTTTACACTGTCATGTGTTTTAGATTTTTAGAAAACACCAACTATATTATCAAACTTAGAAAAAGAGTCACCAACAAGCTGATGCTACATACTGTAGTTAAATATCATGTAACTAAATGTTGTGAATGTATTTTTCTCCTCTAACTTGCTCAAGCATCCATTCCAATAATTAAAAAGTCTATTGTTAAAGAACTGTACTAATAAAACTGAATCAAATCAAATTAACATGTAATGTTATATTTCACCTGACAACATAGAAGGAAAAAGGAACTGTTGTAGCATTCAGTGCGCTTAAAATGGAATATGAAACTGATCAAAACAATTCATGCAACTGATCATTTGATAAAGAAACTATAAATAATCTTGTTACTACTACTACTACTACTACAACTAATAATAATAATAATAATAATAATAATAATACACGTTTCCATTTTTGTTCAAAGACTGATCCACCTTAGCACCTTAATGAACTATACCCCAAATACAATAAATGTATTTTAAATTAGGCCAAAACATACATTTTTAATGATGACACACATTAAACAAATGGTATAAATTACACCATGTTATTTACTCCTTTAACCATTACTGTGACAAGGCCTAAATCCTAAGTAAAAGATTTTATGAACGTTATTTTTGTGCAAGAATTGGCGGAAATACTGAGATCTTATACAAGATACAATAGAATCTTTTCTAGGACTTTGGAGATAACAAGGACGTTTTGACATCTGATAATATCTTACAAAGGCAGACCCTTAAATCGCACTTATCTGTGATAGAAATGCAACACTTATACTTTCAAAAAGGATAAATAACCACTATGCAAAAATGTAGAACTCTTAAAATAAGCAGATTTTTATTATTATTATTATTATTATTATTATTATTATTATTATTATTATTATTATTTATTAGGTCATAGAAACAACAAAAAAACTAATAAAAAATTATCATGTGTACAGTATCTGTGGGATTTTCTTGTGTATGTGATCCTTTTTTTTTGTCAACAACAAACAAATAATGGCTAAAATGCTCTGAGCTTTAATTGCATTTATGTTCTAATATTTGCATGTATGATCATAATATCAGTGTACTCAGTGGTCAAATTGTAAAATAAATAAATAAATAAATAAATAGATAAAGTCAAGTAACCATACAAAATGATTGCAAAATATGTCAAATTTTTAAGAACAGTTTTAACAAAATGTAAGCTTAATTGAATTAACTTGAAGCCATCAAAACAAAACACATGCACTTAAACATGCAATTGTCAAAACAGTTATTTGATCTTTTCAAATGGGGCTTTCATCTGGGGAGGATTATAAGAATAGAATAAAAATCTACTAAATCTAGTTTTTTATGACTATGCACCGGTCACTCTCTCCCTCTCTCTCTCTGTCTCTCTAACACACACATATATACACACACACACACACACACACACACACACACACACACACACACACACACACACACACACACACAAAGTATCCAGTTACTATGGCATTTAAAAATCTATTTTGTACCCAAGCATGTACAGGGTGGGCCATTTATATGGATACACCTTAATAAAATGGGAATGGTTAGTGATATTAATGTCCTGTTTGTGGCACATTAGTATATGTGAGGGGGCAAACTTTTCAAGATGGGTGGTGACCATGGTGGCCATTTGGAAGTCGGCCATCTCGGATCCAAGTTTTGTTTTTTCAATAGGAAGAGGGTCATGTGACACATCAAACTTATTGGGAATTTCACAAGGAAAACAATGGTGTGCTTGGTTTTAACGTAACTTTATTCTTTCATGAGTTATTTACGTTAAGTTAAGTTATTTACGTTAATGTTAAGTTTCTGACCACTTATAAAATGTGTTCAATGTGCTGCCCATTGTGATGGATTGTCAATGCAACCCTCTTCTCCCACTCTTCACACACTGATAGCAACACTGCAGGAGAAATGCCAGCACAGGCTTCCAGTATCCGTAGTTTCAGGTGCTGCACATCTCGTATCTTCACACCATAGACAATTGCCTTCAGATGACCCCAAAGATAAAAGTCTAAGGGGGTCAAATCGGGAGACCTTGGGGGCAATTCAACTGGCCAACGACGACCAATCCACTTTTCAGGAAACTGTTCATCTAGGAATGCTCGGACCTGACACCCATAATGTGGTGGTGCACCATCTTGCTGGAAAAACTCAGGGAACGTGCCAGCTTCAGTGCATAAAGAGGGAAACACATCATCATCATGTAGCAATTTCAAATATCCAGTGGCCTTGAGGTTTCCATTGATGAAGAATGGCCCCACTATCTTTGTACCCCATATATCACACCATACCATCACTTTTTTTGTTCCAACAGTCTTGGAGGGATCTATCCAATGTGGGTTAGTGTCAGACCAATAGCCGTGGTTTTGTTTGATAACTTCACCATTCACATAAAAGTTTGCCTCATCACTGAACAAAATCTTCTGCGTGAACTGAGGGTCCTGTTCCAATTTTTGTTTTGCCCATTCTACAAATTGTGTGCGCCGATCTGGGTCATCCTCGTTGAGATGCTGCAGTAGCTGGAGTTTGTAAGGGTGCCATTTGTGAGTAGCTAATATCCGCCAAAGGGATGTTCGATTAATGCCACTCTCCCGTGACATGCGGCGAGTGCTACGCTGTGGGCTCTTGCTGAATGAAGCTAGGACAGCCACTGATGTTTGTTCATTAGTGACAGTTTTCATTCGTCCACATTTTGGCAACTCCGACACTGAACCAGTTTCACGAAACTTAGCAAGCAGGTTGCTAACTGTAGCATGGGAGATGGGTGGTCTCGTAGGGTGTCTTGCATTGAAATCTGCTGCAATGATCCGGTTACTGCGTTCACCAGATATCAACACAATTTCAAGCACACCATTGTTTTTCTTGTGAAATTCCCAATAAGTTTGATGTGTCACATGACCCTCTTCCTATTGAAAAAACAAAACTTGGATCCAAGATGGCCAACTTCCAAATGGCCACCATGGTCACCACCCATCTTGAAAAGTTTGCCCCCTCACATATACTAATGTGCCACAAACAGGACATTAATATCACCAACCATTCCCATTTTATTAAGGTGTATCCATATAAATGGCCCACCCTGTAGATGAAGCGAAAATGTGAACAGCGCATAAAATGCTGCAAACTTGCGTGAGCTTGTGAACAGTGCATTACATCAGGGCATCCATGTGATCTTCAATGTGAAACTTCTGGGTCACCAACAGGCCTAGCTCATGATCTGCAGGATAGTTAGAGCTACTTCAAGAGGCTTTTAGCCAGTGGATTTAGTGAAGAGCACAAGCCTGTTATGGGAGAGGATTTTTGCTCCTGCTTGTGGTGCTAGAGAGCTACAATCTTGCAGAGTTCAGCTCCAACCCTAATCATACACACCTATACAAGCGAATCAAGTACTTTAGGATTACTAAAGCTACAGGGAGGTGAGGTTTTTTTTTTTTAGGGTTGGGGCTGAGATCTGCAGGACTGGGCTCTCTAAGACTAAACTTGCCTACCCCTGGTCTATGGGGGTCTGCTATCACTGTGTAAAACATATAGTCCACACTAACACATTAATTTGTGTTGGCCAAGTTGAATATAATACCTATTGTCACAGCTTTCTAGTGAGGAATTTAGGCAGATCTGTTTGTGCATCTATGAAATATGTTATTCTAAAAAGAATCTTTCCCTGAAAGGGGGCCTTTTAAAAAGGGAAAGTATAGATATCAAGGGGCAAACGGGGCAGATGAATTGGTACCCAGACATAATTTCTGTGAAGTCATTTGTTTGTCAGTACATTGTGCTGGTGATTAGACTGTACTTACAGTTTTGATAAGGAATGCTGATCTGCTGATTTACATTTCTTAATTCTTAGACAATTTTCCATGTTACTGATGAAGCAACATCTGTTCATACTCCTGTTTTTTACAGGTAAGAGAAGTGTGTGTGTGTGTGTGTGTGTGTGTGTGTGCGTGCGTGCGTGCGTGCGTGCGTGTGTGTGTGCGTGTGTCTGCATGCAACAGCAGCTTTCCTCAAAATAAAAACTGCACTGTGCTAGCAAGGATTTAAAGTGATAGCTTAGGGATCTGACTTTTTAATTGGGGAATGACAGGGCAGTTGCTGTGGTGGGGCAGGTTTAATTTATGTCATATTATTAATGCATTGGAGGATGGCCCAATGGCCCAATGTAATGGTAATTTTGTTTCCTGCGCCACTTAGTGAAGCACAGGTCCCTGGTGGTGAGCCATACTCACCAGTCTCCCAGTTGATTGAGTGCTTTTATCCCCCTTAATCCTTTAAGACCTGCCATAGAAGAGCTCCACCAAAGTGTATCTTAGCAGTTTCATATGTCATGCAATCCTTACAAACCCACTTTCAAGAATATACTGTTTATGCAATCAATGCCAAGATAACTAGATATATTGATAAAAGTGCAATATACTAAAAAAATAAATCCTAGATATAAAAAATAGAAAAGTGCCACAAATGTCAACCTCAAACTTCTTATTGTAAAAAGGTTGCAGGAAATACTTAAAATTTACTTGGTCCATCTATGTCAATTATTTTGTGATATACACTTATTTATATATTATTATTAGGTCAACAATAAACAGACACAAAACGACCAAACAGCAAACGATGAAGCAGTGACAGTTGCCCAATTCACTCAACCATAGTAGTAACATGCACACATAACCTAGATCTTTATGGCATGTACCGTGATGATGTCTATGCACAAATCTATAGAATCAATAGATCATGCACGAAAGGATGTGCAATGTACAAAGGATGTGCAATTGATGTGGATCATAACCAAAGAGCATCACCCTGGATATATATAACTCATATGTCTCCCAAATGCTGTGCAACTGGTGCTATAGGAAGTAGTGTGCTACAAAAATCTTGACATGGCAGACATGTTTGGAAAGATTTAGGAGTAGATTAGAATGTTGCCTATGTAGGGGTTGGCACACCTCCCCAACATGATACGTAGCACATCATTTATCAGGTACAGGAACACTGTGGGAGACAAAGAGATAACCCATAAGGCATCACATTGTATTCATAGTGGCCAGTTATGGTGCTAATTGCCGTTTTTCCAATACATTCCTTATGAACATGCCACAGGTTCCCCAGAAGACTTGTCCAGATGGGCTCTTTATCAAAAGTTCTTTATTCACAGTGGCTGTGAGTTGCGTGATAATGCTGGGGTCTGCTGCGGTCATGTTTGTACTGTAGGTCGTGCTGTTCTCTGGGAAGTCGAGTCCAACACTGATTGTGGTGTGTGCCAGACAACTGTGCATAAAAGCTTTTTAAACTTTCCTCCCACAGGAGCTGTCCCCCTTGTCCTGTCTGTGACCCGTACGTATCATCTGATCCAGCAGGAACAAAACTGGATTGATGCTCAAACTTACTGTAAAGCCAATTACACTGACCTGGCTATCATCGAAAGTGATGATGACATGGTTCAACTTCTGAATGAAGGAGAGAATCAAAATTACCTTTCCAGTGCTTGGATTGGACTGTACAATAACATCAACAGCTGGCACTGGTCCCTTGGATATCAACCAGTGGGACCAATGAGAGATTGGCAAGAAGGAGAGCCAAACAATAGGGGCGGATGGCAAAACTGTGCAGTGATAACTCCCTGGGGTTGGGCAGATCTGGACTGTGATGAACTGCACCCCTTTATCTGCTTTGATGGTAAAAGCTACATGTTATTTACTTTGCCTGTCTGCTTTTTCTTGTGATAATTGGACATAATTGTGAATCATAGCTATTTAAAAAAAAAACCTCACCGGATTGAGTTGCAAGTGCAATAAATGTCAAAAAAGTGACATAATTTCCAAATTCAGTGTTTCCAGGCGAAAATGTCTGCCATGGTTTTACTTATTTTTCACCTTTGATTGTTTTAGGAAAACTTGATGTTTTTTTTTTATTATTATTATTCTTTAACCTATTTACCTCTTTAAAAATTTCCCAAAGTTATCTTTTCATAATAATCAAGTTTTATTTTCTGTTTTAATCCAACAGACAGATTAAGTGGCAATGACAGGTACATTTATGTATATAATTATACACAATGGCCTGATGCGCAGACTTACTGCAGACAGTATCATACAGACCTGGCCTGTTCGAGAGATGAAGAAGAAAACTCAGTTTTAATGGGTCTAATCGATCGCAGGACATGGTTTGGTATGTTCAAAGACGGTTGGAAGTGGGTAGACAACACCAACATGTCTATTATCAGCTGGAGGTATGGGTATCCTAATAATTATTATTGGAATGAAACCTGTGCTTATATATACTACGGTAAAGCTTGTGATGGACAGTGCACAGACATTTTGCCTTTCTTCTGTTACACGGGTATGTGAAAGTAAAGTATTATCATGTCATATTCAGTCCAATTTAAACTGCTTTTAAAACTAAGTGTCATTGTGTGTTTATCTTTGTTTTTGTATGTGGGTTTATTTTCAGATTTAAAAAAAACACAAACCATAAGGATGAAGATCAAGTCCACTCAGGATTTGAACGATCCTGGAGTAAATGCAGCTATCTTGGAAGAGGTGAGTCTCGTCTTCTACAAAGAGCCCACTATGAGTGGGCATGCACCTCTTTAATACTGCAGCCAGACCCGGAGTGTAAACCAAGCTCTGTCTCATACATACGTATTATAATGAGAATCTTACTGTTGTGCTTGGGTTTTGTAGAATTTGTATAGGTTTCACATAGATTACTGCATCTATTTTGTATTATTGTGTAAGGAAAGTCTTATGCTGTTTTTCAGATCAAGCAGAAACTGGACGACCATGGGATGGATAAAGACATTGTGGTGAAATGGAGAGAACAACCAGATGGAGTGGTGTTTCACAAGCAGAAAAAACAAGGGCAGCTTTAAGAGCTGTGTATTGAATGAAATTACTGAATTATTGCTCAATAATGCAATAACTGCAGTGAACTAGTAATTTTTTTAGTTGTATGATTGCTCAGGAAATGTATTAAGACGTAGATCACTATTAGAGGGATTGTAAATGGGGCTAAAATTATATAACTACCTGCATAGATCAAAATATATTTAAAGATGACTGAGATTAAATTACTTGTATTGCTTTCCTTATCATAATCATTAACTAACCATTCTATTACTATCAGTATGTGATGAAAGGGATTAATGTGGAGGGTCATTTCCTGCTGGAGTTACACCTTGCTCATTTTATTCACATTAAAGTTGCATGTTCTCCCTCTACTTGGTGGGTTTCCTCTAGGTACTCATATTTTCTCCCACAGGCCAAAGACATGTAGATTAAGCTAATTGGCGTTTCCAAATTGTCTGTAGTGTGTAAGTGTTTGTTGGCGTGCTTGTGACTTGTGATGGATTGGCAGGCCAGGCATTGTATACCCCACCCCACAAAAAAAGGAAATGCAAACTAGAGGCAGTTGATGGAAAGGATCTTTAAATATGAAGCCCGGCATCATAAATTTGCCACAAGTCCAGAGTCCCGATTTGCACTCCCGAGTCCCCTGGGTTAGACTCCAAGCCTCCTGTGACCCTGTACAGAATAACTGATATAGAGAATGAATGAGAGAGTGAGAATGAGTTACCCCCTTTAATCATGCATACGTGTAAAATGTAAAGTGCTGCCTAAACTGTTTAAGGTGTCTTGGGGCAGCACAGTGACTTAGTGGTAAGCAGGTTCTGAATTCGATGCATGGATTCATTGTCCATTGAGTTTGCATGTTCTCCCCGTGCTTGCTGGGTTTCCTCACACAGTCCAAAGACATGCCGATTAGGGTAATTGGCGTCTCGAAATTGCCTGTGGTGTGTGTGTGCCCTGTGATGGATTGGCACCCCGTTCAGGGTGTACCCTGCCTTATTCCCTAAGTCTCCTGGAATAGGCAAGAGGCTCCCGCGACCCTGTATACAGGATAAACTGGTGTAGACGATGAGTGAGCGAGTTAGTAAGGTGTCTTGGCCAAGGTTTTGATAGAGTTTTGTGTTTGAATGTATAATTCCAGGCTTCATATTTAAACATCCTTTCCATCAACTGCCTCAAGTTTGTATTTTCTTGTTTTTTTTTTTTTCTTTTAAATTAAGTGACAAGTTTCATGTCTTTTATTAATGAGTTTCGGTCTGCTTGCTTCCTTTACGTTTCATATTCTATAATTAATGTAAGTGATGCCTTGGAGGTTAAGTCAAAAGGTTTCATATAAGGTTAGGGGTTATGACTGACCCTGTAGTTTGACCCCCAACTTCGTAACAGGCTGGCATACTGTTCATATCTTTCTTATGTGACAAAAGAATTTCACTGTACTTTAATGTGTGTGCGATGAATAAAGGCTTATATTCTATTGTCCTAAAAACAACTGCGTTTCTTGATTTTACTCTTCTCTCTGTTGAAGTGAACTAGTGTGCACTAATCTATTCAAATTTATAGTCTGTATAACATTTTAAAATTAATCGAATATCTTTATACTATAGGCAATAAATAGCATGTAAATATAGAAATAGAGACCCAGAACCATAACCTATGTGCTGATTATTTTTAGTAGAAAGTAAGGACAAACTATTTCACCTAAGAAATCCTCATCGTTTATTAATCCAATCTAGGACTATGGTTGTATGTAGAAATGTGCATATAAATGAAGAGATGCGATTTCCAGTAGAAAATGGACACCAAACTGACAATTGTTTTATATACCGACAGTAGTTAAGTGTAAATAATTAGGTGAAGCTATGTCTACGAGGTAGACTTTATGGTGAATGGATGAGATCTGGATATAAAGCTTTTTTTTTTTTTTTTAATCATGCCTCTTGAAATGGCTAAACAGTGACATCTACTGCCAAATATAAATCTTAAACACAGCATTCACACTTTCCCTAAAGAAATAACAGTCTGTCAATATTCCCCTTTCATTATAAGCGTTCAGAAAGAAAGGCCTAATATGCCACAATGTTCTGGCAGCTCATCATGACTCTGTGCAGCACTGACTTTTGTACAGAGGGCATTGGTACTCCATTTCTTTCCATCACATATACAGTATCTTTGACAATGTGCAAATACTATAACACAGTCTGAAGGCTTTGCCAGTTTGCAGATTTGCAGTTTGTGAATGGTTTTATATTGATCTTACATGCAATACCCCTTCCACAAATGTCCTTATGCTTAATGTCTGTACTTGAAGTACATATCAGTTTCATCCTCCTCCCCTAGCGATCTTGTATACAGACAGAAGAGACATGACAGACAAATTGTAAACTCATTTTAAGAAATTAGATATGTCTGGCTAGATTCAAGAATATTTCACTTGCTAATAATGTCATTGATTGCAGTACAATAACTATTTTGTATTTGTTTCCACTGTATTGAAAATAAGTAAATACATTATTATTTAAATTCTAATTTAAATAATTTAAATGTAAATTTATTAATGTCCAAAAGGTTACTGACAGAACTTGGTTCTGTAATTTAAAAAATGATTCATGATTCCCAATGCCAAGTGACCCACATCACATGACGTCATTCTTCTCTGCGGCAGACTTTTAAAACACTCTGTAGTAAGGGCTCTCTCATTTAATAAAAAAATAAAATAAATCTATAATAGATCATTGTCATTAAGTATATTAATTGACCCTCAACTAGGTTACATACACTTATGGGTCACAGAGTTTTTAAAGCATGATATTGTTACTAATTTCTCTAATCCACACTACGGGATGTAATAATGTTAATAAAGTTTAATGTAATAAAGTTTATGAGACACGCGCGGTAAGACCTTCACGTTTGGAGACAGGGTGGGCATATTAATTATGAACTAAATAAAAACAGAACAAGAAACAGAAAAAAAAACTAAGCGAGCTCAGCCGTCTCCTCGAGACCGAACAATTCTAAAAAATAATAATAATAATAATAATAAAAATTGCCCTCTCGGGGCGAGTCCTCCATTACCGAGGATTTATGTGTGATTTATCTGTGCCTTTACACTTTAACTCTAAGCGAGCGTGCTGCTTTTTCTCTCCAGCTGCTTGTGAAGACGTTGGCTGGTTCTTTTGTCTTTGTCTTGGCCGTGATACCTTTACCAGCGCTACCTAATCACACGAGTGCAGGTATCAGGACCCTTAAATAGGCACGCTGTCAGGTGCAGTGACTCCGCACTGATTGTGTTGTCTGGCAACCACGCGTATGGGTGACCGCGGGTCTGCCTGTTCAGAACTCCGCGGAGTAGCAGCCTGCGGACCTGCTCGTTCTGAACAATGAATTAGATAAATTATGAAACAATGAAAAATATGTAATTCATTGATTATTTAAATGCGTTAATTTAAAAAAAAACTAAATTCATTAATCCGTTAATTTTTTATACCACTTATGCAGTTACAGGGTCGCGGGGGCCTGGAGCCTATCAGGATGCACAGAGGTATTAATGCACAGATATCAGACGTGCAATAATAAATTAAAGAGAAAGAGACAGAAAACATGAAGTCTTGAAGTTGACTTGTAGAAAGGACTTCTACTCCTGAAAGAATGTACAAATTAACTTGGTAGATTTCGACAGGTCCCTCTCCTGAGTCCCAGAGAAACTCGTCCATGCAGAGTATCACATCATCTCGTCTACACATCTATTTTTTTTTTCGTCTCAAAAATGTCACTTTTATTTATATAACGTTTTTAACTGTGGTCATTGTTGCAAAGCAGCTTTATAGAATCAAAAGGAAAATTAGAAAAATGACTTTTGAAATGTGTGAGAAAATAAATATTTATGACCTGGACTAATTAGGGCCCAAGCACTACAGGGTGTGCAGGACCCTCTTGTTTTCCTAAGGATTTTTTCCAACCCTTCTGGGCTTTTTAGAGCATCTGCTGGCATTAGGATGCCTGAGAGTCTGGGCCAGGGATGTAGCGCGGGGACCTAGGGGCCCTCACGAGAGATTTTGCTGCATAGCTCATACACACTTGCACGTATGCACACAAAACTCGGTAAACAGTTAAAGCTCATTGCCTTTCGCAATGAATGTCATGGGCTCAACTCAACAGGAGGCAAGTTATTTTGGGTCGTTCGCAAAACACACCAGAAGGATTTTGATATCCTCTTTCTAAGGGATTTATACGATCATCACCAAACCGAGCCTATGTGATCAAAAGATATTGAGGATGTATAATTGTAGGGATTGAGGGATTTTTGATATCTCAAACGGGTCAGCTGTGACAATGCCTTCAACTTGGCTTAAAAGTGGTTAATAACTTTCTGTGTGACATTATATTGAGTGACATGTTCAGTGACATGTTCAGTGACATCATAGTGTGATGCTTTTTTTTCCAGCATCTGCAGCCTATTCTACATACGCACACATCATAAATGTTAACACTCACACGCACACACACTTGACATGACAAATATTCAGGCCCCAAGCTGATACAAGCAGGTCTTAACACGCTCAAAAGACAAACAGATTGTCCGGTGCGCCCGGGTGGGGATGGCTCAGGGTGCTTGGACCCGGTCATCAGTGCTTGCAACTATATTTAAGGTCTTGAAGTTGACTTACCAACTTATAAGATACCAAATAGGAATTCAGCAGCAGGTAGAGTGTCTTCTCTGTAAATGTGCCCCTGTGCCACCAGTCACTGTGTTTTAAATAAATAAAGGGTGCTTTAAAAAAAAAAATGGACAGAAATTATTATTTCATGTATTCACATAGTCTAGAGTACATGGAAACAGAACACAGTTATGAGAGTATAATCTCCCTTGATTTATCTATATCAGTGTTTCACTTGTGCTTGGATCCAGGAAACCAAGCAGGTGTCGATGTGTAGGTTCTTTATTTTCTCCCCCAGTACTGCCATTTGGATGGTATTGAAGGAACTGGAGATGTCAAAGAACATCATCCTTACAGTGGTCCCAGGCTTGCTAGGAGTAGGTTTGATGGAGCAGGTTTTGGCATCCTCTACTCCCATGAAAGGCTGATAGGCAAACTGAACAGGACTTGTGTACCCAGGATCAATCTCTCAAACCCCTTCATAATGTGTGATGTCAGAACGACAGGCCTGTAGTTGTTCTGGTATTTCCACAATGCAGGGACTTTCTACAGAGACCGAGTCAGGCTAAAGAGGTGCTGGAGGACACCATAGAGTTGGGGAGCACAAAAATTCAGGAGTCCAGGGTTGATCTTATCCAGACCTGCAGCTTTTGTAGCTTTGACCTGATCCTCTGAAATATTGATTAAGCAGAGTGCAGGAGTAGTGGCTGTTTCCTGTGTAGGGGAGGAAGTGGGAGCAGGAGAGTGTGGATTGAGGCTGGAGCCGGGGGAAGTGTGAGACAGAGGGACATCAAATCTATTAAAGAAAATGTTGAGATTGTTTGCATGTTCCACATTCCCCTCAATAGCCTGGCCACCGGCCAGTGATGCTCCTCATACCCCTCCACACCTCTTTCATGTTATTCTGTTTCAGCCTTTTCAAGTTTCTTCCTGTATGACTTTTTCCCCATCCTTGATTTTGCCAGCTAGCATTCTTTGAGCCTTCATTGCCACTTTCTTATCACCAGACCTAAAAGCCCTTTTTTCATATTTAAACAGGCTTTATTGTCCTTGTTGACCCAGGGTTTTTGTTGTTGGAGTAGCAGCGAATATTTCTCATTGGTACACAGGTGTCAACACAGAAGATAATGTACTCCGTGATGCAGTTGAGATTGAAACACGACTGCCCCCTACAGGTAATGAACGTCATGTGCCAGAGAACTCCACCATGGCTTGCATACTACCCCTGCAGTTCCTGAGATTCCTTTCCTGGAGACGCGCTGCATACTTAATGGCCACAACTGTAAACCAAGAAAGTTACTATTAAAAGTCATTACAGCCTTATCCGCAAAAGTTGGACCAGGCACTAAACACCACAACTTTACATGAATAGGGACAACAAAGGATAATAATATATATCACGTATTTTTCAATTCCTTTTCCCCAATATCCTAAAATTGTGAACAAATAAACAGGTTAATTTGCAGACTCCTTCAAATGTTGCTTTGACGAAAACTTCATTGCTGCTGCTGATCACAAATGCATGTTTTTGGTAGTAATGCCTTTTGCAAGGAACCCCAAGTGAAAAAAAAAAAGTATGCTAAAACGGAGTTCTAACAATGCTGCAGTCCGAACAAGTGTACTTTTTTGATATTGAGCAACCGGAAGAGACATAGTTCAAACTAGTGATCGGAAGTTTGGGTCATTTTTGTGACTTGGTTCTTTTAATCTCATTCCTCAAAATGAACAAATCTTTTTTAAAGTCATTTAGCTAATTCCATTCTTTTGATCAAAAATAAAACAAAATGCTACATTTTCAATAAACAGACGCCCAACATAAAAAGCATACACAAATTTTGGCTATAGTTCCAGCAATGAATGATCAGCTCACCTCTCATATCTTCTGGTCCAAATCGTTCATTCTTTTGTCACATGACTCCCATAGACGCTATGCAGTGCATTACACAGCAATCAGAATTAAGTGGTTCTTCTCATGAGTCTTCTAGTCTGAGATGTTCATTCTTTCGAATCTATTGCAGTACATAGCGTCTATAGGAGTCACGTGACAAAAGAACAAATGAGTCGGACTAAAGACTCAAAGGTAACTACTCATTTCTGTTTCCTGTACATAACCTAAGGAGGTTTTGCGATGCTTTGCACGTACGCACCCAGTAGAAACTGACTGACTCACTCTCTGAGACTACTCGTTTCTGAGTCATGTTAAAGATTTGTTCAAAAAGAACGAATCGTTCATGAACAACCCATCACTAGTTCAAACGAACACACAACTCGGTCCACCAAATACAAGCCTGAATAAGTATATTCAAACTTAACGGGAAAACATACTGAGACTACTGTATATAAAATTTTATATTCTAATGTATACTTTCTGTACATTTTGTTATATTACAATATCAGTTAAAAACAAATAAATATATATATATATATGTATGTGTGTGTGTGTGTGTGTGTGTGTGTGTGTAAAGATTATATTTATTATTTCAGGATATATTTAATTTGTAAACACGAAAGCCATATGAAAAGAAGAAGGGGAAATACTACCTTCATCTAGTGGACATAGTTTAGTACTGCAGGAACGAGGCCAAAACCATGTCTAGTCAATGGCCTAATAAATGTAAAAATTGTTGTGAGACGTTTGAGCATCACAAAATCAACAAACTTACTCACAACCAGTTGTTCTTTCTATGTAAAAAAGCCATGTGAAATGGTTTGAAGCATTAGGACTTTCCACTCTTAAGATATAAGAACATTAATTTTCTTCTCTTATGTCCTTAATTTAAATCCTTGCCACAGTAACACAATTCAACACATGAAAAATTGTTTACAGTTTCACATCAGCCGTGTCTTAAAATTATTTTGTTTATTTCTAATAGTAAACACTTCCTGCTGCCAGTTGGTGGCATTTTAACTGAGACTCACTGTAGGCATGTCATTGTGCTCAGCTTTCTTTTCTTTACATAAAACAGAGGTTTGATGTACAGTACATCACCCAATTTATAGGGAAGTTATTCGCCACTTCCTGTCTCCTATTATTCGCCATAGGTTTAAGGACCCACCAAGGCTCACCCGAAGATATCAAAGATCCCTTCATAATGATAGATCCTCAATGTCTTGAGATCATTATGTTTGGTCAAACTCATATAAATCCCCTAAGAGAAGTATATAAAATTCCAAGGGGTGTGTTTTTTAAACAACGCAAAATAACTGACTTCCTGTTTAGCAAATCCCACGAAAACTGGATGAGCTTTGATCACCTCAGTAAGATCTAAATCTTTACTTGGTCTCATGCATATATGTGCAAGTGGATATGAGTTATGCAGCTAGATTTAAGTTCCGGGGGGCGCTGTGAAGACCCTGTGCTACACTGGCCTTTTTTATGACCACTAGCACTCTCAATGTGAAATAGGTTTGATCATTAGGCCATTCCACTCGTAAGATAAGAGAATACAATTTTCTTTCTATTATGTTCTTATTTAAATCTTTTCCATAGCAACACAATTAAAATGATCAAAAAATCCTTTACAGTTTCAAATCACAAATGTCTTTTCCTTATTCTGACTGATTTTAAAAACAAATCAGGTGAAAGTAAAAAACTAAATATTAGAGATTTTATAAAGGGAGATACTTCCGGCTGCCAGTTGGCACTATGACTGAGACTCATGGTTGTCATATCAATGTGATCAGCTTTCTACTCTTAACATAATCCTAAGGTCCCATGTACATAACTTAATATATGCAGAGGTTATTAGCCACTTCCTATTTCTTTTTATTCACCATAATTTTAATGCATCGCCATAGCTGAACCATTTGAGAAAAATCCCCTTGCAATTTTGCATCATATTTGCCTAGTTTGGTGGCAATTGTATCAATTCCCAAGGAGGAGTATTTCAAATTCCATTGGGTGCGTTTTGCAAACAACTCAAAATAGTTTTTGAGTATGTTAAGACCCCCGAAAGTGCCCGAATGATTAAAAATGAAAAAATATATACTGTATAATAATAATAATCCTTAGAAGAACAAGAGGGCCCTGCGCACTCTAGAGCTTGGGACCTAATAAGTGGGCTTTTGAAATTACACTATTCTTTCACTTCTTGAAGTATGTTTAATGTTTAATTCTGAAAATGAGTAACAGCATGATATTAGTATACTTTTTATATATGATTTTTAACTGATTGTACATTTTTTTGTCAGTATATTTTCAATGTACTATAGGAGATTTGAATATATTTGTAATACACTAAAGTGTACTTTTTGACTAGGGACTGTCCTTTATGCCTTGGTTCAGAGTGTGTAGAGGGTTGACAAAAAAATTAACTATTAGTTAAATGGACTTGCTGAATTCACTGGGATAAATTGCCTTTATACACTGAAGTACATGACACTCTGCCTGGATCTCTATTTATTTTGGCAAATGTTTCCAGTCTTTTTCATTTGACATGTCTTAGCTCAAAGCCTATTTGATTTAAGCAAACTTTGTATGGAAAGTAGGCAAATAAGGACATAGCAGTTTGAATAAGTCATCGTGCTTGAATGAAAAAAAAAAAAGCATTTCAGGTTAACATTTACTGCAGAAAAAAGCTTATTGTTTACATCTGAAGGACAATGAGATGAAAAACACTGCTTACCTATAAATAAAAGGTATGTTTCAGTACTCTTCTACAATTCTTATTTCTGATAAATCGGCATAAATGACACTTATTTGGATATTTTTTTGTATTTTTCAGTACTTTGTAGACTGGGGTAGCTCAGTGATTAAGGCATTGGACTACGGTTCAGAAGGTCCCAGGTTTATATCCCACAACATCCAAGTCCTGCCTTTAATCTTCAACTGCTCACATGTACAATGAAATGCAAATGTAATTCGCTCTGGATAAGGGCCAAATGGCTAAATGTTGCAGGCACTTTGCCATCTACGTATACTCCATCACAAGGTCAGATACTGTTGGAAGCCAAATAAGTAAATGAGCACTAACCAAAGAAATTCACCACCGTATGGACAAACCATGAGTCAAGTCACCTGGAACTCAAAACAGGCAAGCTCTCTAATAATATTAATAGTCATCATTAAAATAGATCCCTCTAAATAAACTACCATGCAAGCTAGACAATTGAGTCAGAATATCTCCAAAATAGCAGGTTTTTGGTGTTTTTGATATGCAGTGATAAGTACCTACCAAACGTGGTCAACAAAAGGACATCTGGTAAAATACTGAAAGGGTCACAGGCACCCAAGGCTCCTTAGTGCCTATGGAGAGTGAAGGCTAACCCATCTGGTCCAATCCTACAAAAGAGCTATTGTAAAACAAATTGCTGAAAATTTTAATGCTGTGTCTGATACTGTATCTGATATCTGTTGTGTATGGGGCTGCACAGTCCATGCTGATCCCTGTCCACCCTTGAAAGCACCTAAACTGGTTATGTGAGGTTAATACTGGATCAGGGGATTTTTCTTTTTTTCATGTGGGTAGGCAAGTGCAATGTTCTGCTGGGAAATCTTGAGTCCTGGCATCCATGTGGATATTCGTTTGACAGTGTTCCCTAATGGCCAGTGTCTGTTTTCAGCAGGATAATGAATGCTTACATGGTGCAACAGTGTTATTACAAGAATTGCTTGATTAACATTACAAAGTGATGAGCACTGTAACCATGTAAAAATTATTCTATTAATTAATCCATTATGAATATTACTAAAAGTTATTTACTCAAAGAAAATGGTTCTACTGACAGTACCATGTTCCTTCTGGGTTTTTCATCTTAGGTGGCTCAGAGGGCTAAGGCACTGAGTTACTGATCGGAAAATCGGCGGTTTGATCCCCAGCTCCACCAGGTTGCCATTGTTGGGCCCTTGAGCAAGGCCCTTAACCCTATCTGCTCCAGGGGTGCTGTATCATGGCTGACCCTGTGCTCTGACCCCAGTTACGCTGGGATATGTGAAGAAGGAATTTCACTGTGCTGTAATGTATATGTGACTTAGTCAAGTGTTAATTTGTGAATGAGGAACTTAAATAATGGTAATGAAGAATATATAATGAAGTAATCAAGATGAAATTGAATGCTGGTGAATGCAGGTGTAAACGCAAATGACACTTACAGAAGACTTTAATCACAGTATGGCGATGAGATTTTCAGCTGCAGTAAAACATGTAAACAATGCAAACATTTTAAAGAAGGCCGTATGTCCATGAATGATAATCCCGGTTGAGGTGGCTCAGAGCCCACTGCAGTTCCCATGAACATTCAGTGAGTGGAACATGTCTCTTGAAATCTGATAGGTCACTTGTTGCCAACTTGCACAAGAAATGAATCTGTCTGTGGGAACTGAACACACAATCATTCAACAACTACTTACACCAGCATGTTACTTGGACGGACCATTAAAAGAGTTCCTTGAAGTGGCATGAAGCAAGCAGTCTGATCATGGTTCCAGCATTACTGAGAAAACTTTCTATCTTGATGGTACAGTATGCACTAATAAAATGAGGGACTTGACACAAACATCCCTCGAAATATTTAGATATAACGTAATGGTAAGGTTGGCATTAAATTATATGCATTAAACTGAGATTTCTGAAATTTTCTTTGTTAGGTTTTCTCATTAAGACTAAAAAAAAAGTCTTCTTTTTTTACCCATCATGTCATTTTCCACTCAATGGAAATCTCCACTTCCTAGAAGTGTGTGACATTGCATTACAGGGAACCTTCTCCAGACTTTTAAGGATAAAACCTCCACATGCAGCAGCTGTCTCTGAACACCTACCATCAGTCAGGCATCCATTCTGATTTGATTTATGTAAATTTCTAGGGAAGGTTCTAGGAAAGACGTCATTAAGCGTGAAAGTCATTATTGCAGAAAGTCTCTATTGAAGAACAGTTGGATGTCAAAAGCAACAACATTGGTGGTTTACCTCCTTCACATTTCAGGTATGTTTCAAAACTCTTCTACAATAATTCAATGATTGTCCACTACTTAATAAATTATTTTGCACCACTTAATATGCAGAATAATTTATTATTGTCGGCATATTGGTGTTGTTTAGAGCTGGACCAAACTGATATTTTACACTGGCAGCTGTTTGAGATTTTAAGAAACATCAACTATATTATAAAATCCAGAACAAGAGTCACCAACTAACTGATGTTTGATAGTTAAATATTATTATATATAAATATATTATTCCCCTTTAAATTGCTCATCAAATGTCCATTCCATCTCTTTAAAAATGTCTACTGTTAAAGATCTATACTAATAAAATGGAATCTAATCAAATCAAGATGTAATGCTATGTATAGCATGAAATAGGAACTGTTGTAGCATTAAATGCTTTTATAGTGGAATATGCAACTGATCAAAACTTAGTCATGTGCACAGTGTGTTGTAGCACAAAACTGAACTAAACACTTTCTATAGGGATGTTAATATAATTTATATTTTCTTTATCAAATGATAGTTACTACTACTACTACTACTACTACTACTACTAATAATAATAATACACGTTTCCATTTTTGTTCACAGTCCCAAAATAAAATAAATACTTTTTAATGATGACACACAAACAAATGATGTAAATTACACCAGGTAATTTACCAATTTAACCAGCACTCTCTCATTCCTATGAAAATGCCTAAATCATAACTAATGTATGTATTCATAATATTTTATGAATGTTATTTCTGTGCAAGCATGAGCCGAAATACTGACAACCTTTTTTTAGGACTTTGGAAATAAAGAGGATATTTGGTTTTGACCTGTGACAAAGGCAAACCCTTAAATCTTACAGGGCACTGATCTGTGCTACAAATGACACATTGCCCAGTGACGATTAAAAACCTCTTACATGGAGGTTCTGCCAGTACGTGTTGACAGGGTAGGCTTCAGACTCCAAACTGTCCATTTTGAGGATGCTTCACATAGACCAAAGTTATTACTTACTTAACGTAATGAAATTGCACAAAAAGAAGTCACAAAATGTTACGGTAATAGGAATAACCATAAGAAACTCCTGATCATACTGTGTGTCTATGGTATTTATTTGCTTACATGGCCCATTTTTTCCCCTCAGTCATGTTTGCATAGTTGGTTAAAAATAAGTGAATTCAATTTTAAAGAATTTCATCATATTGCAGAGGTTGTGCTTTGAGAAAGCGTATAAGGTACACACAATATGTATACAGGGCCGGACTGGGACACAATTTCAAGCCGGAAAATTTCAGGCCGGAAAATCCCACACCAACCCAGGCCATCCTATGCACCCAAATAAATTTTGAAACCACAAATTATTATTTTTTCGCTTACATGAACTCTGCACCAGAGCTAGTGCTAGGCTGACTGTCTCCACCATAATTAAAAAGAAAAAAAAAAAAAAGTTTTACACCTCACAAATGAGCAGACATAATCTTCTAAAAGGTAAAAATAAATAGAACAATAACAACTACATTAGGCCTAAATATTTATAGAAAAACCAGTGAAAAATCTTACTTTATGACTGATTTTTGTCCATGTCTACACTATAGCGCCTGTCTCCCTGCTCCCGTCTCCCTGCTCCCGTCTCCCTGCTCCCTACCTATATAAAAGAATGTGATATTTTGTGTCTGATAAAATACTCATGTAACTTTACAATAATTAATATTAATATCTTTTAGCATATAGTATTTAAGTGATTATATTATGGCGCTACATCTAATATTTATTTGCAGTTCAAATGAAAAAACCTGCAAAGAAAAAAACTACAGTCCTTTACAGATGAAACTAACTGCACTTGAAGCCCTTAATAAATCTGAAATTGTGCAACATTTCGCTTCATCCTGAAGTACTTTCTTCTTGCGTGCGCTTTTCCTTTTTGCTCCACCTGGCCGCTTTCTCTTTATACTAGCATGTCTGTTTAAACGCTTTGCAGCTTTTGGGAGAGGCGGTGCGAACAGAATCAGATTAATGAACAAATTAATATTGTTATCAAAATGTAACTAACTACTTGAATTCCAATTTCGTTAATCATCACTTTAATACACAAGGAAAAAAATTTGGCAGCAGGCCAAATCAGTCGCCAAGCCACCAGGAATCCACCCGGTGCCCCTGATGGCCAGTCCGGGCCTGCCTGTATACATTCATTAAAACACAGTTATATAAAAACACATAAGTGTTTATAACTATTAGATGATTTCCAAGCAAGAGAGGAGCTAATCATATTTAAAAAAGGTACTATTGCCTCTGATCTAGCTCTTTGAAGAAATGTATAGGTCAGGCACCTAGACTATTTACTTATTTATTTTTATATCATTGCTACTTCACACTGTTTGTTCCTTTCAAGCAATTTTAAATAATACCGAATTAGTTTACTAAATCCCTTAAAACTCATGCGGCACAGATACCTGCTGGCAACACAGCATTGGTCAATGACGATTAAAAAAGTGATTATATGGAAGCCTTGCCAGTGTGTGTTAATGGGGAGGTAAGAACAATGAAAACACATGATCGTGTGTATTTGTGCTATTTCTTTGTCTATGTGACATTTCTTGATTAATTTTTTTTGTTTGTATAAATTTCAGTTCATCATATTGCCTATTTTTGTTGAAAAAAGGATATTATACTCTACACTGGACATTCATGAACCCTATACAGTATATATGTTTATTTAAAAAAAACCTAAAATAAAATAAACAATGCCCGAATGCCCTGCGCTTTAATGCCATTTAAGATCTAACAGTTGAGTGGTCTGTTTAACTTAGTGTATGATCATAATACAGTGGAACCTTGGATTGTGAGAATAATTCAGGCTCGTATATCAAAACACTTGGAAATCAAAGTGAAATCAAAGAAATAATGGAAGCTCAAAATATTCCTTCCACAACCCCAAAAAAATAAATACATAAAAATCAGAGGTGGAAAGTAACGAATTACATTTTCTCACGTTACTATAATTGAGTAGTTTTTTTTGTTTTAAAACTACTTTTTAAAGTAGTTTTTAAAATATGTAATTTTACTTTTATTAAGTATGTTTTGTTTAAAGTATTGTATTTCGCTACATTTTAAAATCATATGCGCTACTGAGTAAAACAAATGAATGAAAATGCAAAAAATATTATGCTTCGTTGCGCTCGCATGTGTGTATCATGTTCTGGTCGCGCGCCGCTCCAGACTCCACTCCAGGTTTTCTAACTGTCCCCACATCGACATCTACCTGACCTTCCACACAGCCGCTTTCGCCCTGAGAGTGACGTCATGTGTTGTTTTTTTGTTGTTGCAGGTAATCTAGCTACTAAATATAAATACCATTTTGTTTATTATTTTGGCCTGTGTCCTCCCTGAACCTGATCCTCCTCCTCCTGTGTGTGTGTATTTTTTTGTAAAGCAATACAAACCTCATTATTTCATCAGTTAATGACTGGATCTAGTTCTTTCTGCCATATACCACCATTTCCATACAGTTTAAAATGGAACCCTAAACCATTCTTTTGCAACTTTACTTGTACTTCAGTAAAATTTCACAGAAGTAACAGTACTTTTACTTAAGTACAAAATTTCGGTACTCTTTCCACCTCTGATAAAAAATAATAAATACAAAATAAAACAAATTAATCTGCACTTTACCTTAGTAAAAGTAAAAATAAATCCTGTCAGATAAGTGTTTCCGTTAGTATTTGTGCGCAGGCATGTGTGTGTGAGTATGTGTGTGTGTGTGTGTGTGTGTGTGTGTGTGTGTATGTGTGTATGTATGTATGTGTCTGTTTGTGTGAAACAGAAACATTTTTGTGAATGAGATCCTCCCCTCTCCCTCTTCTAGTCTTACACAGTAACTCTTCCTCCACTCTTATTTGAGTTTCACACACACACACATAAATGGAAACACTGCCTTACCGGGAAAATTTATGAGGAACATTGCTAATGGCAATTGAGTGAGTGCACATTAACGGAATCACTGCTGTAAAGCACAAATAAAACAAATGAACCTGCACTTTAACTTTGAAAGAATCGCGACAGAGCAGTGTTTCCGTTAAGAGTGTGTGTGTGTGAACGCAAAAGGAGGAGGGGTTTTTGTGAAGGCAAAAGGAGTGGGGATGGAGCACGCTGTCCAATGACGCACACACACGCACACACACACACACACACCGTGTAGTGCCGGCTGAGACAGAGAGAGAGAAAATGGATCTTTAACCTCTCTAATGAAACTTTTTGCTTTACACAAAACGACTTTCACGCACATACACATCCAAACACAAAATAAAATGTTTTACATGCACACACGTGGTCACAGTGTTATAGTAAACAGTACATGCGTACATGAATGTTGATTATTCCATTGAGAGACGCGCATTAGACAAGCCTCTCCAACATGGCACATAGCATATACAGTATGCTATGTGTCATAGCATGTATTTGTCTCACACAAGAGATATCCCATAATGCATTACATAAGCACATTTCTAGCAGGGAAGACGATTACCCACAATTCCGTAGCGTGTGAGAGAGAAAAACTATTGGCTCAGTTTTGATCACGTGACGCTCGGCGTCAAAACAAGAAGCGTTTGCACATGATACTCGGTATTCATAAACCAAGACTTGGTTGTTTTACAAGTCAAAATTGATTTTAAAAAATAATAACTGCATTAATCGCAATCCGAGCTTCCTCTGTATCAGTGTACTCTTTGTCTCTCTAATTATATTTCTTCTAATTATTTGAAGAAGGTTGGTATACCTAGTTTGTAGCTACATTGAGCTCAAGTTCAGAGGCTTACATTAGCTGGTTGATATGGTAGCAAGGCAAGATATGTATATCACACATTTGAAATAAAATTAAGTAATGATCTAAATCTATCTCAGGGTGTTTTCACCAGATTAAGTGTGTCCTATCATACAGTATCTGGAACGACCTTTACTTAGCCTAGAATGGAATCAAATGCAGTTTCCTTGGAAAATAAGTGTTCTGCTAGAATATATAAAGCTTCTGGGTCCCCAACAGGCCTAGCACATGAGAATAGTTAGAGCTACTTCAAGAGGCTTTTGAGCAGTGCATTTACTGAAGAGAACAAGCCTGTAAATGGGAGATTATTTGTGCTCCTGGGGGTGAGGGCAATCTATGGTCTCTATCACTGTGTAAGGCATAAACTCTGAACACACTAATTTGTGTTGGACAAGATGAATATAGTACCTGTTGTGATTGCTTTCTGATGAGGAATTGAGGCAGATCTGTTTGTGCCATCTTAAAAAAACAAGTATATAAAATAAATGTTACTCTAAAAAGAAGCTTATGCTGAAAAGGGGATTTTTGAAAAGGGAAATATAGATATCAAGTGGCAAATGGGGCAGATTGGTTGAACTGGTACTCAGATCTCCCTTTATGTGAAGTAGTTTGTTTGACGCTACATTGTGCTGGTGATTAGACTGTACTTACAGTTTTGATAAGGAATGCTGATTTGCTGATTTATATTTCATAGAGAGTTTTCCATGTCAGTGATGGAGCAACATCTGTTCATACTCCTGTTTTTTACAGGTAAGAGAAGTGTGTGTGTGTATGTGTCATGTATTTGCATGCAACAGCAGCTTTCCTCAAAATAAAAACTTGCAGGTGATCTGCACTGCACTGTGCTAGCAAGGGTTTACAGCGATAGCACATGGATCTGACTTTACCGGTTTAAGTATGAAATTGTGGAATGACAGGGCAGTTACTGTGGTGGGGCACGTCAAATTTGTACAGTATGTCATATTATTAATGCACTGGAGGATCTTTAATGGCCCAATGTAATAGTGAATTAATTTTCTGCACCAATCAGTGAAGCACAGTCCCTGGTAGTGAGCCATACACTGTCTTCCAGTTAATTCTGAGTTTTTTTTTTTAAGACCTGCTATAGGCAAGGCAAGGCAAGGCAAATCAAGTTTATTTGTATAGCACATTTCATACACAATGGTAATTCAAAGTGCTTTACATGAAAGAGAAGAAAATAATCATGAAATTAAACAGAAAATAATAGCAATAAAACTTTAAATTATTTAAAATGTGATTAAAAATAAAAACTGTTTGCAATGAAACTTTTAAAACTATTTAAAAAAATAATAATAATAAAAATGAAAATGCTCCGTGATGTCTATGCACAAACCTATAGAATCTATAGATCATGCATTAAAAGATGTGCAATGCTTTTTAGTATTTTAGTTTTAGGTTTAGGGTTTTTTTAATGCATGGAAACCTAAGAACACCACCATGGGTGTATGTAACTCACATTTCTCATATTTGGGGCTCAACACAAATCTTGACATGGCAGAAATGTGTGGAAAGATTTAGGTGTAGATTAGAATGTTGACTATGTAGGGGTCGACAAGCCTCCCCAACATGGCACATAGCATATATAGTATGCTATGTGTCATAGCACGTACTTTGTCTCACACAAGAGATATTCCATAAGGCATTACATTATATTCATAGTGGCCAGATATGGTGCACATTCCATTCATCCCTCATGAACATGCCACAGGTTCCCCAGAATACATGTGTAGATGAGCACTGAGTGTGGTGATGGTCTGAGTTGACAGCTCAGATGTTGCAAATTGAGCTGCATGACCTATAGTGCAAGTTGCATCATTTGTTGCTGAAGCTCATAGATTTTTGAGTCAAATCAGTATGTTGCATTCATTATATGGTCTATTATTCTGTCACAGTCTGAATAGTGTGAGGACAGTTCGACAGGAATTTCATTAAAACAAACATTCAAAAACAAACACAGGACTTAATTTTCAGAATGAAATGGGCAACGTTCAGACAATCAATGAAACACATTTAAAGGGTAAAACTGTAGCAGAATCAAAAACTGTAATGTAAGTCACATAATAGACAAAGTCGCTTAATATCAACTGGAACTAACACACACAGAACATATAATAGAAACTGTGAGAGAAAGTTATTTATTCGCAGTTTCTCTGTGTGTGTGTGTGTGTGTGTGTGTGTGTGTGTGTGTGTGTGTGTGTGTGTGTGTGTGTATGGGATAAGGTTTGGGTCCTCTGTGGTCATGTTTGTACTGTGTTTCCTGCTGTTGACTGGAAAGTCGAGTCCAATACTGAAAGCTTTTTAAACCCCCCCCCCCCCAACCCCCACAGGAGCCGTCCCCCTTGTCCTGTCTGTGACCCGTAAGTATTATCTGGTCCAGCCGGGACAAAACTGGACTGATGCTCAAACTTACTGTCAAGCCAATTACACTGACCTGGCTATCATCGAAAGTGATGATGACATGGTTCAACTTCTGAATGAAGCAAAGAACCAAAAGTACCTTTCCAGTGCTTGGATTGGACTGTACAGTAACATCAACAGCTGGCACTGGTCCCTTGGATATGAACCAGTGGGACCAATGAAAAATTGGGCAGTAGGAGAGCCAAACAACAGGGGCGGACATCAAAATTGTGCAGCGATAATTCCCTCGGGTTGGTCAGATCTGGACTGTACTGAACTTCACCCCTTTATCTGCTTTGATGGTAAAAGCTACATGTTATTTATCTTGCCTGTCTGCTATTTAATGTACTTATAGAACATAATTGTGATTCAAAGCTATTTAAAAAATATAACTCATCTGATTGACTTTGACCTTTATTTAAAAGTTATCTTTTTGTAATAATCAATTTTTATTATCTGTTTTAATCCAACAGACAGATTAAGCGGTAATAACAGGTACATTTATGTATCTAATAGTACACAATGGCCTGATGCTCAGACTTACTGCAGACACTATCATACAGACCTGGCCAGTTCGAGAGATGCAGCAGAAAATTCCGTTTTAATGGGGATAATCAATGGCAGGACATGGTTTGGTATGTTCAAAGATGGCTGGAAGTGGGTAGACAATACCAACATGTCTATTATCAGCTGGAAGAATGGGTATCCTAATAATTATTATTGGAATGAAACCTGTGCTTATATATACTACGGTAAAGCTTATGATGGACAGTGCAAAAACATTTTGCCTTTCTTCTGTTACACGGGTATGTGAAAGTAACATATTATCATGTGTCATTTTCGGTTTAATTTAAACTGCTTTTAAAACTAAGTGTCATTGTGTGTTTATCTTTGTTTTTGTATGTGGGTTTATTTTCAGATTTAAAAAAAACACAAACCATAAGGATGAAGATCAAGTCCACTCAGGATTTGAACGATCCTGGAGTAAATGCAGCCATCTTAGAGGAGGTGAGTCTCGTCTTCTACAAAGAGCCCACTATGAGTGTCCATGCACGTCTTCAATACTGCAGCCAAAACTGGAGTGTAAACCAAGCTCTGTCTCGTACATACGTATTATAATGAGAATCTTACTGTTGTGCTTGGGTTTTGAAGAATTTGTACAAGTTGCACATAGATTCCTGCATCTATTCTGCATTATTTTGTAAAGAAAGTCTTATGCTGTTTTTTCAGATCAAGCTGAAAATGGAGCATCATGGGATGGATGAAGACATTGTGGTGAAATGGAGAGAACAGCCAGATGGAGTGGTGTTTCACAAGCAGAAAAAACAAGGGCAGCTTTAAGCTTAGAGCTGTGCATTGAATGAAATTACTAAATTATTGCTCAATAATTCTGCAGTGAACTAGTCGTTTGTTTTTAGCAATATGATTGCTCAGGAAATGTAATAAGACGTAGATCCCTATTAGAGGGATTGTGAATTGGGCTAAAATTATATAACCACCTGTATAGATGAAAATATATTTAAAGATGAATGAGATTTGAACTTGTACTGCTTTCCTTATTATAATCATTAACTAACCATTCTATTATTATCATTATGTGATGAAACTGGTTAATGTGGAGGGTCATTTCCTGCTGGAGTTACACCTTGCTCATTTTATTCACATTAAAGTTTGCATGTTCTCCCTCTACACTGTAAAAAAAAAATTTTTTTTTTTTTACAGTTTTTGCCAATACATTTTACAGTGTTTTCTTAGTTTTTTTAAATGACAGAAATTATTAGTAAAATAACAACAATAAACTGTTAATTGAAATATGAGACATGATTTTACAAAGAAATTCTGTATAAACAAAATACACTAAATAGCTGTTTTTTTAACAGATTTTAAATGACAATTAAAAAGATTAACAATTTTTTTTTGTGGAATTTCTGAAACCACTTAGTTTTTCGTAATTTAAGGCCTTTAAATGCATTCCAGTGATAAATTGAATAAAATGAAATAATAATAATAATAAAATAGTAAATGTAAAAAAAATACATGTAAAATTTAATGTAAAATGAGTAAAAAAAAAACGATATTTGCAATTTAACAATTTAATAATAAAAAAATAAAAATAACATGAAAGTAAAACTACAACGTTTATGCATAAAAATATCATACTATTCTGTGTTCAGAAAACAGTACTGAGCCCCTAAAGGGACATGGGTGGAAAAAAAAAAACGTTAGAGGGGAAAAAAAAATCCACCGTTATTTGTACTTCTCCAGAGCCGACCCCGGCCCCCTTTTTTCTCTTCCCCTCCCCCCTCATACATGTCCCTTTAGGGGCTCCGTAGAAAACGATTTGTAGCGCAATCATTTTCAGGCATCAGTAAACCACTGAAAGGTGCACGCGGGAGGAAGCGCCATATATGGAGAAGGCGGGAAGGTGCTGTGAGGATGCTCTAGCTGTGTTCCACACACGAGAGTTACAAGAAACACGTTTGCGAGGTAATTTCAAAAGTTTTGACTCAAATTATTTAACGTGTTTATTGACCAATTCTACGACAGAACACACTAAGTGTACATTTTGATAAACTACCGAAGACAAGGTAGGTAATGTAGGTGAGGCGTTAAATTGGCGAGGGTGCAGCAGAGTTTTAGCTGCAACTTTTAACGTCACCTGTTTATTTTTGAATTGCTAACAACGTTAGCCTTGAGTTGTATTTTTTGTATTTGTGTGACGCTGGCTAACTAATGAACACTTGCTAGCAGCTCCAACAAAATATACCTCGCAAACTCTCATATATTAATTAGGCCAATACATCGTGTTAAAAGTGTTGGGGAAAGATAATTGTTTAATTTAAATTCAACGTTGACTTGTTTTTGTGATAAAAAAAAAAGCACACGAGTTTGAAAAGGGAAACTTTTTGTTGTCAAAAAGTAGTTCAGTAAATTAAGTGTAATTGATCTACAAATCTGTTATGACAGAAAAATAAAATAGTGTAGTACTGTACTACTATATAATCACATTGTACAGCTTAAATAAACACCGTTTCATAAAATATAAAATATACAGCTTAAAAAGCAGGGAATTTCACGGATTAACTTTTTCCTGATTAATCAGGAAAAAGTGCCTTTCTTGTTATAGTTTGGTGGCAAAGTAATTGGTGTATACAATGTTACTTACTTAATTTTTACCCAAGCATTTGCAAACTTCTGTCTCTGTCTCTCCATCACTTGTTTGCAGGCATTGGAAGATTACCTACCTGGAACTCCTGCTTGGAGGTGTCAATACAATATATTGAAGTGAGTCTGCAATATGGCAAGTGTTCTAAAAAAATTTACATGTCCTGTATGTGGCATTGCTTTTAAAACAGTGAAAGGGTATGTAAATCACCAACAATTACACAAAAATGAAGCACACAGTGAGTATGCATGCTGTATAGTTGGGTGCAAATCAAGATTTACAAAATACAATTCCTTTAAAAGTCATATTTTTCGCCACCATAGACAGTCAACTGTGTTGTAGTATGAAGCAGTACAGGGTCCACTAAAATGTCAAAATCCACATTGCCAGAAGGAGTGCATTGATTTGAAAGAACTTTTACATCACTTGAAATTGCATGTTTCAAAGAAAGAAGAGGTTAAGTGTCCATTTCAAGGTTGTGTCAGTGTCTTTTTCATTGAGGTCCTCCTTTACTTCTCACCTTTCTAGATATCATAAAAATGCTACATCTGTGCAGGTCTCATCTGTGCATTTGGTTCAGTCTGTGCCCAGTCAGTCACTTGATGTTGCTCATAGTCCATCAGACGTAAGCACTGAGGAGCATGAGGATATCCTGGGTCCATCTGATATGAAAAGACTATATATGAAAAATTTAGCAATGTTTTATATGAAGTTACAGGCCAAATACCTTGTACCTTCCTCAACCATTCAGATGATTGTAGAACAAGTAGACAGTCTTACTGATGTGTGTCACCAGTACACAGTAAATGTACTTAAAGGTGCTTTGCAAGCAAATACCCAATCGAGTGAGTTGGAAGTCAAAGAGGTTCTGACAAGTTTAAATGAAAATAGCTTGCATGCATCATGTAGCCATGTACTTTCTACTGACTATTTGAGAAGACATTATTTTCAGAAAAACTTCTCTTATGTGCATCCTCAAACAATTAGCTTAGGCACTGATGAAAACCGAAAGGAACAGTTTGTTCAGTATATCCCAATAAGAGAGACTTTGCAGGCTTTGCTAAAAGACCCAATTGTGTGGCAAGAATGTACAAAGCCTGTAGATGACACTTCATATGTATTTAATGATGTGAATGATGGTTCAGTGTTCAAATGTAATGCTCTGTTTGCGGAGTCGGGAGTAAGTATAAAGCTCATACTATACCAAGGTGCTTTTGAGATTGTTAACCCACTTGGGTCAGTGAAAAAAAAATACAGGATACTTGGGGTTTACTTTACACTGGCCAACCTTGACCCATTTTATCGATCCAGCATTGAAAACCTACAGCTTGTGCTCCTGTGTAGAGAGAAACACTTAAAATATTTTGGACATGAAAAAGTGTTCTCTACAATGCTGTCAGATATAAAGGAACTAGAAACAAATGGACTTGTCATCTCTGGCCATGTTGTTAAGGCAACAATGTTTTGCATTGCTGGTGATAATTTGGGATCCCACAATATTGGAGGTTTCACAGAGAATTTCAGTACTTCTGCTTACTTCTGTAGATATTGTCTGATAACTAGAAGTGAGTTCCATGATTCTCAGAAAGGAGCCCCACTCAGAACAGTGCAAAACTACAATGAGGCAGTACAAGAAATACAAAGTGGTTCCCTGACAGAAAGTAGAGGTGTAAAATTTGATTCAGTTTTCAATTCCCTCATTTACTTTCATGTCTGTCAGCCTGGCCTCCCACCTTGTATTGGTCATGATGTGTTTGAAGGAGTTGTGGCATATGACTTGTCTATTTACATCAAATACTTTGTGAAGGTGAAGAAATTTTTCACCTACAGTCAGCTAAACCGAAGAATCAAGCAGTTTAGCTATCGTGGTTCTGACGCAGCTTCTACTCCTTCATCAGTTGCAGAAAGAGGAGATAAAGTAGGTGGCAATGCAACAGAAAACTGGTCTCTCCTGAGGCTTCTTCCTATTATAATAGGTGAAAAGATAACAGACACAGATGACCCAATATGGCAGCTAACTGTCCACCTGAAAGAAGTTGTGGAATTAATATGTGCCCCTAAAATATCTGACTCTCAGATTGCTTTGCTCAGTGTTCTACTTGAGGAGTATTTAGAGACAAGAAGGGAGATGTTTCCTGATCTAAAACTAAAACCGAAACACCATTACATTTCGCATTATCCTGCTTTGATACTGAATTCTTACTTTAAAAGATGTGTGAGAAGAACACAAAACTTCAAAAATGTCTGCCAGACACTAGCGAATAACCACCAACTTCTCCAAACATATCTATACTCAAGTTCTGTCTTTGCTCCTACTTTGCAAGTGAAACAGTCCACACCTTTCCACTCCGACTTGTATAATGAGGCCGTATGCAGTGCAGTAGAAGCAAGCTTTCCTGATCAGTGTGATCTCATAGCATCTACTGAGGTACTGTGGAGAGGCACTCTTTACAAAAAGGGCTTTTTCCTTTGCACAAGTCCTTGCATGCCAACAGAGTTTGGACAAATCAAACTCGTACTAATGATGAAAAAAAATGTGTACTTCCTTGTGACTCCTCATAGTTCGTCTTACTTGGAGGAGTTGGGACTGTATGAAATTCACACAGCATGTGGTGACATGAAGTGCCTAAATGGAAAGCTGTTGTTGGATTATTATCCATTGCCTGTTTATCATTTGTGCGGAACTAAAGTAATTTCTCTTAAGCACAGCATAGTAGATGCTGAGTAGGAAAAAGTAACAGTGATTGTGATTATGAGCACGAGATAATATAACGATGATTGTACTTGACTGTGGCATTTAAAGTCATGTTTGAGGATGTCTAAAAGGCTTATAAATTATGTTTTGGTTAACTGGATGACATTATGCCCTAAACATTTTTCTGGTTTTGAGAGTTGTCAAAACAGAAACCCTCATCCACTAACAAAGATGCAGACACATATACTGAAATATAATTCGGGCTAAAGGTTTGAAGATTTATTTGGCCGTTTAAGAATGCTTAGCCTAACACTAAATTACGTCTTTATTATGTCTTAATTTTGTCTACACCTTTTCTTTATAGTATTGGGTGATGTGGGCAGTGAGCTTGCTGACTTCATTGGATCTGTGCTGCCAAATTCAAGTTCAAAAGACCTGATATTGGAGACTCTCCAGTCCTTAGGTGTGGAAACCCTGGAAGATCTAAAATATGTCCAGGAGCCAGATCTTGTTAACATCCTGAGGCCAATTGAAGCTAGAAAATTTATTGGACGTATTAATGCTTTATGTAAGTATATTTAATTGCAAGTATATTATATCCTCACAACATAAGATTAATTATATTATTCTAGCTTTGCAAGCGATTGATAGCAAGGCTAATTCCTATTTTGTCTCTTCAGTTGAGAAGGATTCAGATGAGATTCCTGATCGACCTACCAGAGCTCAGCCGAAACGAACACTATACAGAGAGCCTTCATTTACAAGTGCGTTTGATTTAAAACTTTTGGCTGATTTAATGATTAATTAAACAGAGGTACATCAAGTATATCTAAAGCCGACATAAAGTAATATTATGTGATCTTGATAATGTTTCAGGGCTTGTAGCTTCAATTTAATGAACTATATTTTCTCTCTCTAGGTGAATACAGTGCAGATAATTCAAACTCTCCACCATCTACCAGAGGTTCAAGTGAAATCTCAAACCCTCATAGACCCTCACCAGTGGACAACAACTGGCACTTCAATTTTGAGATACCCTGGAGTAAAATGCCATCAGAAATTACCAGGAAGCTAAAAAACAAGAAGCGACCAACAGGACGTGAAAGACATGAACTGATTCGGCTGATGGTAGCTGAGATCCTGACCATCTGCCCTTCACCAGGGAAGAAACATCTTAGTGAAATTGCCAGGAAGATTGTTTCAACATATCCTCAGTCATTCCGAGATGTCATTGAAGACCAAGTTGTAGGTAGTGGCTATGACTCCCTTACCAAGCAGTTACAGAGTAGAGTTGACAACATGAGAAGGGGGAAAAACTCTCTTTTCCTGAAAAGACAGACATCCAGCACCAGTGATGCAGAAGACCCACCTTCCAAGATAAGAGTGGATATGTATGGCTGTATAAACTGGCAACCAGAGCGCTTGGCACTTAATGAAACGGAAGAGACTCAGAAATGTACAAAAGAGGAATTAAAGAACATGCACGAAAACAAAAGCAAGAACACTAAAAGTATTGAAAACAAAATGGTGGCAACTTTCTACACTCAGAGAAGCAACATTATAAGTGGAATGGATACCCCTGTTCTGGTGAATGAGTGGCCATATCTGTTCGAGATGTGTGGGATAATGGTTCACTTCAAAGAGTTAACAGGTTTGGATGTTGACCGAGAAGCCATTTCAAGTAAATGTAAACGAGTCATTTCATATCTCCTCTCCTATGAGAAGAAGAGCAAAATTGAGGACATCTTATTAGGCATGGAAATTGCTAAAGCAAAGGATCTAGATGTTGATCTTCCTGGCTGTGTGTTGCTTCTTCTGAAATACTTCAATGAAGTACAGGCCAAGATGCTTCTGTTGGTTGATGAAACAAGTCTTCCATCTGAGGTTGATCAACTACCCAGCACACCTTGCATTGTTGTCTGTGGTATGATTTTTATTTTCTCCCATTTAAGGCATTTGAATTTATATCAAGTATATTTACTGCTGGGGCTTGCTGGGGATTCTAGTAAACCCTTAGATATATTAAGCTAAAGGGTTAATTATTATTATTATTATTATTATTATTATTATTTTTTTTATTAGACCCTGATGGTAGAACTAGTAATTTAGTTCCACTCTACATTACATCTGAATGGTAACCAATAAGTTGAAGGCTTCTGAACAAATTTGGGCACTTTTATATTACAAGTAGGTTGTTTATTAATGGGAGTAGTATCAAATCATAACTTATTTTAGTGTGAATAAAGTACATACCACATCACAGTGTCGCAAAGGTTTCTAAATCTCAGCACAGATCTTTTATTGTATACATAAGTTTATTAAATGTAACAACTTCATTTACTTCATTTCCTTCATAGTAATTGTATTGCTTCAGAAAACTTTGGTTAAACCACACAAGTCACTTGGATTACTGAATGACATAATACAGTAATTGTCACAATGTTAGTGTTCTTTTAACTTGATTGTTTTTTCTTATTTTTTCCTATGTGTGCTGTAGGGAGTTCTCCTCTGACAGCTGGACGCTTTATGATTGCTGTGGACCAGGTCATTGTGAAAGATAATGTCAAATTGTGGTGAGGCCCTTCTAATGATGTTTGTGATGTACTACTGCCTCAACATCAGCTATCCAACAGAACTTGGTGCAACTCTGGAGTTCATGCAGAGGTACAGTAAGATTTTAAAGTTTAACCAGAAAATTTATTAATTTATAAAAAACAATTTAGCAAAAAAACTTGTTCATTAGTGTAGTACACTGTCTAGATTATTGGTAGTGTTTATTCTTATTCAATTCATTACACTATTCATATATTCATATATTAGTCTTTATTTTATATATATATAGCTTATCCACAGAATTAGCTTATCATATTGTTTGTGGCACTATATTGAATTTTCTTTGTGTTTGCAGGTGTCTTTTCAAGATAAATCCGGATAAGGGGACCAAGGTAGAAAGAGTCCAAAAAACAGCAGTCTGTTAATCCCAAGGTTCTTTCATTGATTACGAACATTGCTAACTTTGAATGGAGAGAGTAGAAAGCTTCTTGTATTGCCAGCATCTTCAATTGTGTTACACTGTATTTAAATTGTTTTTTTATTATATTCTTTATTGTTAAACTGTTCATTCTACAGTTATTTCTTTGGTGGATGAGTGGGGGGCTTTGTGATGCATGTGTAGGAATAAAAAAGATCTAAAAAAACTAATTAATACAGTAAAAATTGATGAATGATTAAACTTGGTTGTTTAACAATGATGCTAAGATGTTAATGTTGTCATGTTATTTGCAACAAACAATAAATCTGAAACAAAAATTATGGTTTCATATTTTTATCTAAAATCTTTTTGCAGTTTAATCTACATATACCATAAATAAGAATAATAAAAATATATAATCTATATATAACATTTTTTGCACTTTTACAGTTTTCTTTTTATAAAACAACAGTAATTATCTGCTCTTAAGCATTTTTAAATCCTTCATTAAAGATCTTTTTTCTATTTTAACAGTGTATTGTTGTTTTCTGACAGTTATTATATGTTAAAAGTAAAACATTTCATAGAATTATAAAAGAGATTCAATGTAGACTTGCAGTAATGATCCATAATTGTGAAATAAGAAATTACTGTATTTTAACAGTTTATCAACATTTTCTACCTGACAGTTTTTTTCTGTTTTTTAACAGACATTTTCTGGCGCCCCTGCTGCCAGAAAATTACTGTTTTTTTTACAGGTTTTTTTTTTACAGTGTACTTGGTGGGTTTACTCCAGGTACTCATATTTTTTCCCCAAAGACATGTAGATTAAGCTTATTGGCATTTCCAAATTGTATGTAGTGTGTGAGTGTTTGTGTGCGTGCTTGTGACTTGTGATGGATTGGCAGCCCATCCATTGTATACCCCACCTCGTGCACTCCAGAGTCCCCTGGGATGGACTCCAGGCCTCCTGTGACCCTGTAACTGATACAGAGAATGAATAAGAGAGTGAGAATGAGCTATCCCCTTTCATCATGCATACTTGTAAAATGTAAAGCACACTCCCGAAACTGTTTAAGGTGCAGCACAGTGATTAGTGGTAAGCAGGTCCTAGGTTCGATGTGTGCATGGAGTTTGCATGTTCTCCCCGTGCTTGGTGGGTTTCCTCCCACAGTCCAAAGACATGCTGATTAGGGTATCTGGCGTTCCCAAATTACCTGTAGTGTGTGTACAGTATGTGTGTATGTGCCTTGTGATGGATTGGCATCCCGTCCGGGGAGTACCCTGCCTTGTTCCCTAAGTCTCCTGGAATAGGCTTGATGCCCCAGCGAGCCTGTATACAGGATAAAGTGGTACAGATGATGAGTGAGTGAGTTGGCCAAGGTTTTGATAGAGTTTTATGGCAAATTTATGATGCCAGGCTTCATATTTAAACATCCTTTCCATCAACTGCCTCAAGTTTGCATTTTCTTTTTTTTTTTTTCTTTTAAATTAAGTGACTAGTTTCATGTCTTTTATTGATGAGTTTTGGTCTGCTTGTTTCATATCCTATAATTAATGCCAGTGATGACTTGGAAGTCAAAAGGTTTCATATAAGGTTAGGTAATGATTGACCCTGCAATTTGACCCCCAACTTCGTAACAGGCTGGCATACTGTATCTTTCTTATGTAATGAAAGAATTTCACTGTACTTTAATGTATGTGTGATGAATAAAGGCTTATATTCTATTGTCCTAAAAACAACTGCGTTTCTTGATTTTACTCTTCTCTCTGTTGAAGTGAACTAGTGTGCACTAATCCATTAAAATTTCTCATTTATAGTCCGTATAACATTTAAAAATTAATTGAATATCTTTATACAATAAGCAATAAATAGCATTTAAATATAGTAACAGAGACCCAGAACCATAACCTATGTCCTGATTATTATTTTTAGTAGAAAGTAAGGACAAACTGTTTCACCTACGAAATGCTCATAGTTTATTAATCCAATCTATGACTATGGTTGTATGTAGAAATGTGCAAATAAATGAACAGATGAGATTTCTCTTAGCAAAATGGACACCAAAATGACAATTGTTTTATATACAGACAGTAGTTAAGTGTAAATAATTAGGTGAAGCTATGGCTAGGAGGTAGACTTTATGGTGAATGGATGAGATCTGGATATAAAGCTATTGATTATGTAGAATTATTTATTTTTAATCATGCACCTTGAAATAACTCTAACCATAAGCATTGCTTCAAATCCTTCATTCACATAGCTTTTTTCCTCATATGGTTATATATCTGTTCTTATACATAGCTAAACAGTGACATCTACTACCAAATATAAATCTCACACAAAACATTCACACTTTTCTTAAAGAATAACAGTCTGTCAATATGTCCCTTTCATTATAGGCTTTCAGAAAGAAAGACCTAACGTGCCGCAATGTTCTGGCAGCTCATCATGACTCTGTGCACTGATTTTTGTACAGAGGGCCTTGGTACTCCATTTCTTTTTTTTTTTTGGATTTTCTCCCCTAATTTAGTCGTTTCCAATTCCTCCCCGTCACTAGAGGGCTCCCACATTAAGGCTACTACCACCACTCAGCCGGGTTGCCTCGTGAACCACGTGACGCCGACCGCATCTTTTCGAACTGCTCGCTCGCGCACCGTTGGGGCGGCGTAACACACTCGGAGGACAGCGCTATCCGCTCCCTCCGCTGCGCGAGCTGACTGGCTGTAGAGCCGTGATTAATATCGGAGCACTAAGTACCTCTCATCCATCCCCTCCGAGAGGGCTCTCTAGAGCTCCGGCTGCGAGAGGTTACAGCAATCCCACCCGGGATTCGAACTAGCGATCTCCGGATGATAGGGCGAGCGCTTTAACCACTGCGCCACTGCGCTACCTGCGGAGGCCGGTACTCCATTTCTTTCCATCACATATACAGTATCTTTGACAATGTGCAAATACTTTATTTTAACACAGTCTGAAGGCTTAGTCCGTTTGCAGATCTGCAGTTTGTGAATGGTTTTATTTTTATCTTACATGCAACACCTCTTCCACAAACATCCTTATGCTCACTAATGTAACTGAAGTACAAACCATTTTCATCTTCCTCCCCTAGCTATCTTGTATACAGACAGAAGAGACATGTCAGACAAATTGTAAACTCAATTTAAGAAATTATAGGTATGTTTGGCTAGATTCAAAAATCATTCATTTGCTAATAATATGTCCGTGCTTGCAGTGCAATAATTATTTGGAATTATTTCCACTGTGTTGAAAATAAGCTATTTAAATATTTTAAATATGGTTTTTAATAATACAATTTAATAAAATAAAATAAACCGTATTTTTAATTTAATAAAAATAACTTGGTCCTGTAATTTCAAAAAATTATTCATCCCAATGCCAAGTGACCCACATCACATGATGTCATTCTTCTCTGCGGCAGATATTTAAACACTCTAGTAAGGGTTCTCTCATTTAAAAAATATTTTATCTGTAATAGATCATTGTCATCGAGTATATTAATTGACCCTCAACTAGGTTACATACCTTTATGGTTCACATATCTTTTTAAAGCATGATTTTGTTACTAATTTCTCTAATCCACATCATGGGATGTAATAATGTTTAAAAGAGGGCTTCTGAGGGAGTCACTTAAATAGGAGTTTATGAGACACGCGGTAAGACCTTCACGTTTGGAGACAGCGTGGGGATATTAATAATGACTTGTTAACTAAAAACAAACAAACAAAACAACTAAGAGAACTCCGCCGTCTCCTCGAGACCTAACAATTCTAAAAACTTTGTCCTCTAGGTACGAGTCCACCTTTACCGAGGATTCGTGTGTGATTTATCGGTGCCTTTACTCAAAGCGAGCGCGCTGCTCTTTCTCTCTCGCTGCTTGTCAAGACGTTGGCTGGGTATTTTGCCTTTGTCTTGGCCCTGATACCTTGACTGGTGCTACCTAACGATCGTACGAAGCGCACAGGATATCAGGACCCTTAAATAGGCACGCTGTCAGGTGCAGTGACTCCGCACTGATTGTGCTTACGGCGCCATTGCCTGGCAAACACGCGCATGGGTGGCCGCGGCTCTGCCTGTTCAAAACTCCACGGAGTAGCAGCCTGCGAATCTGCTTTTTCTGAACAGTGAATTAGATAAATTATGATAAAATTGTTTAAGTATGTAATTAATTATTAAAATGTTCCACAATTTTAAACCTAAATTCATTAATCAGCTTTTATACCTCTTAACCAGTTACAGGCTCGCAGCGGCCTGGAGACTATAGAGATGCACAGAGGTATTAATGCACAGATATCAGATGTAAAATAATAAATTAAAGACAAAGAGAGAGAAAACATGTTTCTACTGACCCAATTATAAGAGAATGAAACAATGTAAAATTAACCTGGTAATTTTCGACAGGTTGCTCTTCCGAGTCCCCAAGAAATCTTTTTTTTTTTTCTCGTCTCAAATTTTTGATATCACTTTTATTTATATAACGCTTTTAACTGTGGTCAGAGCAGCTTTATAGAATCAAAAGGAAAATCAGGAAAATTAGTTTTGACCCTGGACTAATTAGGGCCCAAGCACTATAGGGTGCAGACCCTCTGGTTTTCTAAGAATTATTAGGGCCAAGATTTCTTTCCACCCTTTTGGGATTTTTAGCAGACATGTTCGAATCTGCTGCCATTAGGAAGCCTGAGAGTCTGAGCCATGGATGTAGCACGGGCCCCCCATGGCCCCTCCCAAGAGATTTTGCCTCAAAGCTCATACACACTTGCACGTATGCACACGAAACTCGGTACACAGTCAAATCTCATTGCATTTCAAACTGCATGTGTGGGGCTCAACTCAACAGGAGACCAGTTATTTTGTGTCGTTCACAAAATACACCTGTAGGATTTTGATATTCTCCTCCTATGGAGGGATTTAGAGTCAGCTGTGACAATGCACACACACACACACACACACACACACACACACACACACACACACACACACAGTTGACATGACAAATATTTAGGGCCCAAGCTGACACAAGCAGGTCTTACACGCTCAAAAGACAAACAGATTGTGCGGTGCGCCTGGGTGGAGATGGCTCTGGGTGCTTGGCTCCACTCATCATTGCTTGCAAATTTATGTAGGGCCCAAGCACTACAGGTGCGCAGGACCCTCTTATTTTCCTAAGGATTATTGGGGCCCAAGCACTATAGTTGCGCAGGAGCCTCTTGTTTTCCTAATGATTATTTATTAGGGCCCAAGCACTATAGGTGCGCGGGACCCTCTGGTTTTCCTAAGAAGTATTTATTAGGGCTCAAGCACTAAAGACGCTCTCTTGTTTTTCGAAGGATTTTTCCCCCAAGCTTTTGGACTTTTCGGGGGTCTTAACATGCTTAAAACCTCATGAAACTTGGCAGACAGGTTGGAATCTGCTGCCATTCGGATGCCTGAGAGTCTCGTGGCCCTAAACTCCCTGGGGTCCCCACATGAACTTTTGCTGGATAGCTCATACACACTTTCATGTAGGCACACGAAACTCGGGACACATTTAGAGCTCATAGAGCTGAACAATTTTTGTGCTGCATGTACTGGGCTCAACTCAACATGAGGCCAGTTATTTTTGGTCGTTTGCAAACACGCACCCAAAGGATTTTGATGTACTCCTTCTAGGTAATTTATATGATCGCCACTAAACCAGGCCGATGTGATCTAAATACACTCGGGAGGCAAAATTGCGGAGGGATTTTTGTTATCTCAAATGGGTCAGTGAAAAATTATTAATAACTTTCTGTGTGGCATTATATTGAGTGACATTATATTAAGTGACACCTTTAGTGACATCATGTTCAGTGACATCACAATGAGGATAATCCTTAGGAAAACAAGAGGGTTTTGCGCACATATCTGTCCACACGGAGACGCGTTTCGCTGTATACGTATAAATATTTTATCGTATTGGCGTTTCGTCCACACAGATCCACACGTTTTTTACTAATTCAATCTGTACATTAAGACTGGCCAGATCCCTCCTTTGAAAAAACAGATTGTGGACAACGAAGAGGACATACCAATTTATCTTCTTGGTGACCCAGCCTACCCTCTGCTGCCTTACTTGATGAAGGAATATGCACACGGTGGCTCCACACCTCAAGAACAGTACTTTGGGTTAAGGTTGTGTAGGGCGGATGGTCATTGAGTGTGCGTTTGGTCATCTCAAAGCCAGATTTGCTGCACTGAAAAGGCCTATGGACATCAACTTGCAGGACCTGTCCTTTGTCATTTACACTTGCTTTGTTCTCCACAATTTTTGTGAAAATAGTAAGGAGACTGTGGCTGAACACACTGTGTTGGGAACGATGCAAGGTGAGAAAGACTTACAGCCTCCTACACAATGCAACGACTACCTCACAGACTGTAATGAAGGAGAGGGAAAGAGAGTGAGGAGAGTACTCACAAACTACCTTGACCCTTAAATGCTCAACTCAACAGGAGGCAGGTTATTTTGGGTCGTTCGCAAAAATACACCCGATGGATTTTGATATACTCCTCCTAGGGAATTTATACAATCGTCACCAAACCAGGCCGATGTGATCTAAAGACAGTGAGGATGCAAAATTGTAGAGGGATTTTTAATATCTCAAACGGGTCAGCCGTAATAACGGCTTAAACGTACACTGAAAAATTATTAATAACAACTTTCTGTGTGGCATTATATTGAGTGACATTATATTCATTGACACGTTCAGTGACATCATGTTCAGTGACATCACATTCAGGAACATCGTAGTGTGAGGCTTATTTTCCATCTTCTGCGGCCTATTGAACACACATACACATCACAAATGTTAACACTCTCACACACAAACACATCTCACACACAGAAACAATACTCATACATCACACACATGCACACGCATACACACACACGCATGCATACACATACACCCATATTACAAATGTTTACACTCACGCACATACACACACACACACACACACACACTAATGCACTCAACAAATATTTAGGGCCCAAACTAACATTAGCCCTGTATAGTGTGTGATGTGTGCAGGTTGTGCGTTGCAACCGAGTGGCGATGGCTTTTTCGAGGTCTTAACACACTCGAATAACACAGGTTGGGCGGCGCGCCCGGGGTGGCGATGGAACAGTGTGCGTGGGCCTGTCATCATTGCTTGCAACTAGATTTAAGTCTTAAAGTTGACTTACCTACTTATAAGATACCAAGATGACTCTTTCCCATCCTTGATTTTGCCAGCTAGCATTCTTTGAGCCTTCTTTGCCACTTCCTAATCACCAGACCTAAAAGCCCTTTTTTCATATTTAAACAGGCTTTATTGTACAGTACTTGGTGACCCAGGGTTTTTGTTGTTGGAATAGAAGCGAATATTTCTCATTGGTAAAAAGGTGCCAGCACAGAAGTTAATGTACTCTGTGATGCAGTTGAGATTGAAGCACGAATACATACAAATTTTGGCTATAGTTCCAGTAATGAACACATTCCAATACAACTAAGGACATATTATGATAAACAGAATGATCTCACCTCTCATATCTTCTGGTCCAAATCGTTCGTTTTTTTTGTCACATGACTCCCATAGACGCTATGCAGTGGACAGCAATCAGAATTGAGCAGTTCTTTTCAAGAGTCTTCTAGTCCAAGTTGTTCCTTTCTTTTGAATCTATTGCAGTGCATAGCATGTATGGGAGTCACGTGACAAAAGAACAAACGACTCGGACTAGAAGAATCAAATGTAACTACTCATTTCTGTTTCCAGGACATATAGTAACCTAGGAGGTTTTGTGATGCTTTGCACATACTGTACGTTCCCAGAAGAAAATGAACGAATCACTCTCTGAGACTACTCGTTCTTCTGAGCCATGTTAAAGATTTGTTCAAAAAGAACAAATTGTTCATGAACAACCCATCACTAGTTCAAACGCACATATACTGAGACTACCGTGTATTAAAATTTGTATTATAATGTATACTTTCTGTACATTTTTACAATGATTATTTCAAGCAGATTGTACGCACCAGACAGATTGTCGCAGAGTGGGTACATGCATTTAAAGGGGAAATACCAAGAGGACAAAAGTGAGAGGTTGGGGGAAAGGGCAGGAGAAACAAAAGGGATACTGACTCAAGGGAGACTAGACAGAGAGAGAGAGAGAGAGAGTGTGTGTGTGTGTGTGTGTGTGTAGAGTTTATATTTATTATTTCTGTACATGTCTAAACTGTAAATATGAATCTATATAAAAAGAACAAGGGGAAATGTGATAAATTGCTCACCCTATCATCCAGGGATCGCAAGTTCGATTCCCGGGTGATGCTGTTACCTCTCACAGCCGGAGGCCTAGAGAGAGCTGATTGGCCGAGCTCTCTCGGAGGGGATGGATGAGAGGTATTTGGTGCTCCCACATATCACAGTTCTACAGCCAATCAGGGGCATCTGTGAGCTCACGCACGCGGAAGGAGCAGATAGTGCTGTCCTTCGAGTGTTACGCCGCCCCCCAACGGTTTGTGAGCAAGCGGTTCGAAAAGATGCGGTCGGTTAGCGTCATGTCGGTCGGAGAAAACACGTGATAGTCTTTGCCCTCCCAGCTGAGTGGTAGTAGTAGCCTTAATGTGGGAGCCCACTAGTGATGGGGAGAAATTGGACACAACAAAATTAGGGAGAAAATCAGGGAAAAATCCCCCCCCCCCCCCCCAAAAAAAAATTATTAATAACTTTATAACTTTCAGATTTCTAAAAGTAAACACCTCTCCGGGAACCATCACCTTATCACGGTGGAGAGGTTTGCATCCCCTCATGAACCTGGGAATGGTGTTGTCTGGAGCCATGTGCTCCTGGTAGTGTCTCCCAAGGCAAATTGGTCTCAGTGGACGGACCAGACTAAGTATGGTTTAAAAAAAGAGGAGGGAGAAAATTGACCCTGCCCGAAGGAGGCTTGTCTGGACAGAGGGCTGATCTGCGAGTGCCTGGTGGCCGGGTCTGCCACGGGGCCCAGCTGGGCACAGCTCGAAAGAGCAACGTGGAAATTCTCACTGTTGTCTGTGCCTATGGATCAAACAGCAGTTGAGAGTATTCTTCCTTCTTGGAGACTCTGAATGGAGTACTGCTCCATAGTTTTCATAGGGGATTCCATAGTTTTGCTGGGGTAATTCAATGAACATGTGGGCAATAATGGAGATACTTGGAGGGGCATGATTGGGAGGAACGGCCTCCCTTGTCTAAACCCGAGCAGTGTTTTGTTATTGGAATTCTGTGCTAGTCATGGATTGTCCTTAACAAATACCATGTTCGATCATAGGGATGCTCATGAGTGTACTTAGGCTGAAAGGTCATTGATCGATTTCGTGATCGTATCATCTGAGCTGAGGCCATATGTATTGGACACTCGGGTAAAGAGAGGGGTAGAGCTGTCAACTGATCACCATCTGGTGGTGAGTTGGGTCAGTTGGCAAGAGAGACCCCTGTCCAAGAGGCCTTCAACTCCCACCTCCAGGGGAGCTTTTCCAACATCCCTGTAGGAGCTGGGGACATTGAATTCAAGAGTGGTCAATGTTCAAAGCTTCTACTTCTGAAGCTGCAGCTGTGAGCTGTGAGGTTCTAGGTGCCTCAAGGGGCGGTAACCCTGGAACAGCGTGGTGGACACCTGTGGTTAGGGAAGCTGTCTGACTGAAAAAGGAGTCATTCAGGGATATGTTATCCTGGGGGACTCTAGAGGCAGTTGCAAGGTACTGGCAGGCTTGAAGGACAGCAGCTGCAGTGGTAGCAGAGGCAAAGCAGCGGGTGTGGGAGGAGCTCGGAGAATTCATGGAGAAGGACTTCCGGCGCCTTAGGAGGGGGACATAGGGAACCACCCAAGCTGTGTACAGCAAGGATCACACTGCTGGAACACTGCTGACCTCGACTGAGGAGGTAATCTGGTGGTGTAAAGAGCACTTTGAGGAACTCCTGAACCATCTACTAATCCACCCTCTGTTGCAGAGACTGAGCTGTCGGATGACTGGGTGTTGGTGTTGATCTCTCAGGGCGAGGTCACTGAGGTAGTCAAAAAAGTAGTGGCAAAGCCCCAGGAATTGACAAGATCCGTCTGGAAATGCTGAAGGCTCTTGGTGTTGAGGGGCCATCTTGGTTGACACACCTCTTCAACAATACGTGGAAGTCCGGGACAGTGCTTAAGGAGTGGCAAACTGGGGTGGTGGTTCCTCTTTTTCAAAAAGTGTGCCAACTACAGGGGCATTACATTACTCAGCCTCCCTGGGAATGTGGACTCTAAGGAGCTGGAAAGGAGGGTTCGGCCAATTGTCAAACCACAGATTGAAGAGGAACAATGTGGATTCCGTCCTGGTCGTGGTAAAGCAGACCAGCTTTTTTAACCCTTGCAGGAATCCTGGAGGGTGCTTGGGAATATACCCATCTAGTCCTACATGTGTTTTGTGGATTTGGAGAAGGCATATGATCGGTCCCTCTGGATTTTCTGTGGGAGTATTGGGTGAGGGGGTCACTTCTCAGGGCCATCCAATCCCTTTACGCCCAAAGTGAGAGCTGTGTTCAGATTTTTGACAGTTAGTTTGACTTGTTTCCAGTGCATATTGGCATCCGCCAAGGCTGTGCCCTGTTACCAATCTTGTTTGTGATTTTCATGGACAGGATATCAAGGTGCAGCCATGGAGGAGAGATTTTTGCAGATGATGTGGTCCTGATGTCACCATCAGTCTGTGACTTGAAGTACTTGCTGGATCTGTTTGCAGCTGAGTTTGAAATGGCAGGATCAGCACCTTGAAATCTGTGGCCATGGTTCTCAGCAGCAAGTCATTACCTCAAGTGAAGGAGTTTAAGTATCTCGGGGTCTTGTTTATGAGTGATGGAACATTGGAACGCGAGGTTGACCAGGGAATCGAAGCAGCCAGGGCGGTATTTCAGTCGTTTTACCGCACTGTTGCGACAAAAAAAGAGTTGAACCAAAAGGCAAAGCTCTCATTCTACCGGTCGATCTGCATTCCAACCCTCACCTATGGTTATGAGTGTTGGGCCATGACCGAAAGGACAAGATGGCGAATACTAGCGGGCAAAATGGGTTTTCTCAGAAAAGTAGCTGTCTTTTCTCTCAGAAATAGGATGAGAAGACCACTCATCCATGAGAAGCGTAGAGTAGAGCTGCTACTCCTTTGCATGGAAAGGAGTCAGTTGAGGTGGTTCGGGCATCTAGTAAGGATGTCACTAGGGAGGTGTTCTTGGCACGTCCAGCTGAAAGGAGACCAAGGGGCAGACCAAAGAATAGATGGAGAGTTTATATCTCAACCGTGGCCTGGGAGCGCCTCGGGATTCCCCAGTCAGTATTAGCTGAGGTGGCTGGGGAAAGAGAAGTTTGGGGTTCCCTGTCTGAACTGCTACCCCTGGACCCAACTTGACTGGATAAGTGGTTGAAGATGGATGGATAAAAGTAAACACTTCCTGCTGCCAGTTGGTGGCCGGCACCAACATGCCAACAGACTCACTGACTGTAGACATGTCATTGTGAGCAGCTTTCTTTTCTTAACATAAAACTGTGCTTTGTTCAACATCACTCAATGTACATGTTATTTACAAGTTATTAGCCACTTCCTGTCTCCTATTATTCGCCATAGGTTTAAGGACCCACCAATGCTAACACATTTAAGATATCAGAAATAACTTCAAAATGTTAGATCCTTAATGTTTTTAGATCACATTGGACCCTGTTTGCTCAAAACTGTATAAATCCCCTAAGAGAAGTATATAAAATTCAAATTTTTTAAACAATGCAAAATAACTGACTGCATTGTTTAAAAATCCCACAAAAACTGGATAAGCTAGGATCCGCTCAATGAGATCTAGATCTTTACTTGGTCTTATGCATAATTGTGCAAGTGGATGAGTTATGCAGCTAGATTTCTAACAAAGTTCTAGGGGGCGCTGTGAAGACCCTGTGCTACACCCGAGGCCCAGCCACGCTGGCCCATTTCACTCGTAAGATAAGAGAGTATTATAATTTTTTATGTCCTTTTTTTTAAATAAAAAAATCACAGTTTCAAATCACCCATGTTTCTTTTATTATTCTGACTGATTTCAAATCAAATCAGGTGAAAGTAAAAACTAAATATAGGGTGGCGCTATATTGGTGGCGCTATGACTGAGACCAGTGGCGAACTGACCATCTGCAGCAACGGGAGTTTTCCTGGTGGGCCGCTGGCCAATGTGGGCTGGCCCAGTCAGTATGCAAATATATGAAAATAATGACGGAAACCATAATATTGCATCTCTTTTCCATGCAGATGGATGAGTGCGTTGATCGCACGGGCGCTGCCGACAAAGAGCGTATGTTTGTGTGCGCACGAATGTATTGCCCTCCCTCCCTATTAATTTTTTTGGTTTATTCAATACATGTCCTGAAACACGCCCCTTTTCACTTCTAATTAACAGACAGCGAGAGATATTGATCCTTTCTCAATACAACAAATTTCTATGAGCAAATAATTAATAATAATTTCCATGGAAGAGGGAAAAAAGAAAGCTATAACGAGGTTGGATCCAGCAGTTGCACATTCAGCTTATAGTACATTGATGAGTGGTATATCTTACAGTGCATCAAGATGATACCCCCTGACCAGCTAACATATTGTCTTTATAGTTTTATATGTTGTTTGTCCTAATGTTCTTTCCTTTGTTTCTTTGCTTTACAAATATGACCCAATATATGTTTAGTGATACTTCAAATAATATGTTTAAATAGGATTAGTAACTAGTAAGTGGTGTTAAAAATTAGTCTCCAGATTAATGAGCCAATATATTGATTTGGGATGTGGTGAGCTGCTGTGGGCCCAGAAGCCCCGGGCCACTTTTTGGTCCCAGTCCGTCCCTGACTGAGACTCATGGTTTCATATCAATTTGATCAGCTTTCTACTCTTAACATAATCCTACCCAGGTAAAAAAAAAACACACAAAAAAAAGTATACTACAGTAAGTACTGCATATTAAATCCTAGCATGCCAAAGCATACTAAAGTGCACTTGACTTATGACTAGTATACTTGAAGTTTGCTATTTTGGAACAACTAATTTTGTGGATTTAAGTAAAGTGCATTTAAGTTGTAATTAAATTGTACAAAAGCAAAATTTAAATGTATTAAGTATACTTTTGTGTGCTAAAGTATGCTTAGTACACTTAAAGTATATGGCTGTGTGTGTACTAATGTACATACCTGACAGTATATAATGAAATTTACGTATATCTTTAATGTATTATAAGTACATTACAGCAATTCTTACCATTACAAATACATGATTAATATACTATGAGTATATTCTTATTGCAACAGTAGCATACCCTTATACTTCTGGCCAATTACAAATAAAAAAAGAACACTTTGTGTTTAATTACAAACTACCTAACAGAAACCATGAAATTTACCTTATGTCAATGAAAATAAAAGAATAACGTTATGAACTAATGCACACAATGATACAGCTTCCAGCCGTGAATTTTAAAATTAGAAGCAGAGGACTGGGGAGCCAATGTTGGCTGGTGTTGCCCCTATTCTAGTCTCTGGTTGGCTGGAATAGTTACAGTTTGTGCAAGTGTAGCTTTATGATAATAAACACAAAGAAGAGAGAGAGAGTCAAACACAAATAAATTATCTTGAAGGCGCAAAAGTGATTTTCAGTGCGCAAAAATTAGTTTGAGAGCACACACGAGAGAGAGATTCAGAGTGCACAAATGTTAAGACCCCTGAAAGCACCAGAATGGCTGAAAAAAATTATAATAATCTTTAGAAGAACAAGAGGGCCCTGCGCACTATTGCTTGGGCCCTAATAAGTGTGCTTTGGAAATGACTGACGTTTCACTTAAAGTATATTTTCCTATAAATTATTTTTGGAAAGCATACTATAATACAACTATTTTGAAGTATGTTTAAAGTTTAATTCCAAAAATTGGTAACAGCATGATATTAGTATAGTTTTTATATATTAACTGATGTTACATTTTTTGTTAGCATATTTGCAATGTACTATCGAAGATTTCAATGAATTTATAATACACTAAAGTGTACTTTTTTCACTAGGGACTGTATATATAGTATATAGGCCCTTTATTGCTTGGTTTAGGGTGTGTAGAGGAATTTGTGTAAAAAATTTAACTACAGTGGAACCTCAGATTGCGAGTTACCCAGTTTGCAAGTGTTCCATAAGACGAGCAAAAATTTTGAATAAGTTTTGCCTTGAAAAACGAGCAAGTCATTATACTCCGAGTATAATGTGATACGCATGCTTCTTGTTTTGACGCCGAGCGTCACGTGATCACAACTGAGCCAATGCTTTTTCTCTCCATTGCGCTGTGGAATCGTGGGTAATTGTCTCCCCTGCTCAGTCTTAGTTTGCGTCTCTCAATGGTATAATCAACATCTGTGTGCACATGTACTGTTTACTATAATACTGTGACCACGTGTGTGCATGTAAAGCATCTTTTATTTTGTGTTTGTGTCTGTAAAAGTCATCCTTTCACACGGGTGTACTGTTTATGCCCTTGTGCCCATCCCCTACTCCTCACGCCTTCACACACACAAACACACACACACACACACTATAATGGAAACACTGCTCTGTAGCAATTCTTTTGTGTGTGTGTGTGTGTGTGTGTGTGTGTGTGTGTGTGTGTGTGTGTGTGTGTGTGTGTGAAGACGAGAAGGGGAGGGGCACGGTAACTAATGACGCATGAACACACATACACACATACAGACACACACACAAACGGTGCAGGCTCACACAGATAGAGAGAGAGAGAAAGAGAGAGAGAGAAAGGGGTAGAGTGTGAAAATGGATCTTAAATCTCTCTAACACACACACACACATACACAAACTGTCACGCTCTCAGCGCTTTCGCGCTAGATCATCTCTGCTTCTCTGCGTCTGGATCTACCTCTTCGCCACTTCCTCGTTCGTTCGTGACAGAATAATCCGGCCACACGTAATGGATCCAGCAGAGTACGACAGGATGAGGCTGGCTCTGGAGAACCAGGGCAGCCTCCTCAGGAAGCAACAGCAAGAACTCCTCACCACTAGGCAGACCCTCGCCAACGTCATCATTCAGAAACCCCACGTGAGCCACGCTTTCTAGCCCTGCCCACCTATGGAGGAGAGCCAGGTACATGCAGATCTTTTCTCTCTCAGTGTTCACTGATTTTTGAGCTACAATACTCCACCTTCTGTTCGGAGCGGTCGCGAGTGGAGCACTTTTCTCTGGGATGCCTGTGACTCATGTTGTAACAACTTTGAAACGTTGCCCAGGGAGATGAGGAGGGTTTTTGATTGCTCACATGTTGGCAGGGAGGCTGGGAGCAGGTTGTTAAGACTTCGCCAAGGGCCAGGGTCCTATCTGACGTCTTCCTCGAAGGTTTATCCGAGGCAGTCAAAGATGAACTCGTTTCTCAGGAGCTACCTGTCAACCTTAACGGACTCATAGATCTTACTGCTCGGATCGACGCACGCCTTCATTCTAGGCGAATCTCCAGGAGATCGCTCCCACTAGATCTCCCCCCAAGAACGACTCACAGGCCCCTAGGATGATCAGGAGGAGCCCATGCAGTTAGACAAAGCACACCATCACAGACTGGAGCCCTTCGTGTTCCAGGTCTTGTCTTCTCTCAGCTCTCCCTTTACCACCCACTCCAGCCAAGCCTGGCAATCCCCCTAATATCTCCAATGTTCCCACCGAGTACCACGATCTCAAGCTGGTTTTCAACAAGATTTGAGCCATGTCGCTTCCTCTTCACCGGCCTTATGATTGTCCCATTGACCTCCTTCCGAGTACCAATCCTCTAAAGGGTAGTCTCTACTCTCTGACACACAAAGAGCAAGAAGCCATGAACGAGTACAGCACAGGGGCTCTCGCTGCCCTCGGGCTCTCTCGGAGCGAGGTTTTTCTTTGTAAAAAAAAGGGACGCGTCCCTTCGTCCATGCATAGATTACAGAGAGCTCAACGCAATAACAGTCAGGAACTGCTACCCCTTACCGCTCATGTCTACAGCCTTCGAGCTTCTCCAGGGAGCCAGAATCTTCACTAAATTAGATGCATATCATCTCGTCCAAATTAGGGAGGGCGACGAGTAGAAGACTGCCTTCAACACCCCAACCAGGCATTATGAATACTTGGTAGTGCCATTCCTTTGCCGTCTTCCAGAGCCTGATAAACAATGTATTCTGAGACTTCCTGAACCTTTACGTATTCGTCTACCTGGACAACATTTTGATTTTTTCCTGCAATCTGGAGGAACATCGACGCCACGTTTGCCAGGCGTTACAGAGACTCTTGGAGAACAACTTGTACGTCAAGGCAGAGAAATGTGAATTTCACACAACATCGATCACCTTTCTGCGTCTGGATCTACCTCTTCGCCACTTCCTCGTTCGTTCGTGACAGAATAATCCGGCCACACGTAATGGATCCAGCAGAGTACGACAGGATGAGGCTGGCTCTGGAGAACCAGGGCAGCCTCCTCAGGAAGCAACAGCAAGAACTCCTCACCACTAGGCAGACCCTCGCCAACGTCATCATTCAGAAACCCCACGTGAGCCACGCTTTCTAGCCCTGCCCACCTATGGAGGAGAGCCAGGTACATGCAGATCTTTTCTCTCTCAGTGTTCACTGATTTTTGAGCTACAATACTCCACCTTCTGTTCGGAGCGGTCGCGAGTGGAGCACTTTTCTCTGGGATGCCTGTGACTCATGTTGTAACAACTTTGAAACGTTGCCCAGGGAGATGAGGAGGGTTTTTGATTGCTCACATGTTGGCAGGGAGGCTGGGAGCAGGTTGTTAAGACTTCGCCAAGGGCCAGGGTCCTATCTGACGTCTTCCTCGAAGGTTTATCCGAGGCAGTCAAAGATGAACTCGTTTCTCAGGAGCTACCTGTCAACCTTAACGGACTCATAGATCTTACTGCTCGGATCGACGCACGCCTTCATTCTAGGCGAATCTCCAGGAGATCGCTCCCACTAGATCTCCCCCCAAGAACGACTCACAGGCCCCTAGGATGATCAGGAGGAGCCCATGCAGTTAGACAAAGCACACCATCACAGACTGGAGCCCTTCGTGTTCCAGGTCTTGTCTTCTCTCAGCTCTCCCTTTACCACCCACTCCAGCCAAGCCTGGCAATCCCCCTAATATCTCCAATGTTCCCACCGAGTACCACGATCTCAAGCTGGTTTTCAACAAGATTTGAGCCATGTCGCTTCCTCTTCACCGGCCTTATGATTGTCCCATTGACCTCCTTCCGAGTACCAATCCTCTAAAGGGTAGTCTCTACTCTCTGACACACAAAGAGCAAGAAGCCATGAACGAGTACAGCACAGGGGCTCTCGCTGCCCTCGGGCTCTCTCGGAGCGAGGTTTTTCTTTGTAAAAAAAAGGGACGCGTCCCTTCGTCCATGCATAGATTACAGAGAGCTCAACGCAATAACAGTCAGGAACTGCTACCCCTTACCGCTCATGTCTACAGCCTTCGAGCTTCTCCAGGGAGCCAGAATCTTCACTAAATTAGATGCATATCATCTCGTCCAAATTAGGGAGGGCGACGAGTAGAAGACTGCCTTCAACACCCCAACCAGGCATTATGAATACTTGGTAGTGCCATTCCTTTGCCGTCTTCCAGAGCCTGATAAACAATGTATTCTGAGACTTCCTGAACCTTTACGTATTCGTCTACCTGGACAACATTTTGATTTTTTCCTGCAATCTGGAGGAACATCGACGCCACGTTTGCCAGGCGTTACAGAGACTCTTGGAGAACAACTTGTACGTCAAGGCAGAGAAATGTGAATTTCACACAACATCGATCACCTTTCTAAGCTTCGTCATCTCTCCCTCACGGCTGGAGATGGAACCAGCCATGGTTCAGGCGGTTTCCAACTGGCCAACCCCAGTGTCGCGATGGGACCTCCGATTTCTGGGCTTTGCCAATTTCTACCACTGGTTCATTCGAGGGTACAGCTCCGTCGCCGCTCCTCTCTGATTTCCTCCAAGACGCACTTCTGTTTGAACAAGGAGGCAGAGAGAGCCTTCTCCGATACTTCGATCATCCCCGATCCGTACCGCCAGTTCGTGGTAGAGGTAGATGCGTCCAACACCTGCGTTGGAGGCGTCTTGTCCCAGAGGTCGCCACAGGGTAAAAAGCTGCACCCTTGTTAATTTTTTTCCCGTTGCCTGTCTCTGGCCGAGAGGAACTACAACGTGGGCGATCGGGAACTACTAGCCATCAAGTTAGCGCTAGAAGAATGGAGACACTAGCTGGAGGGGACGGAGCTCCCGTTTCTAGTATGGACCGATCACAGGAACCTTGAATACTTACATAGTGCCAATAGACTCAATGCCCGACAGGCTCGTTGGTGCCTGCTTTTTTCTAGGTTCAACTTTGTCCTGTCCTACTGGCCAGGCTCCAAGAACACCAAGCCTGACGCTCTCTCATGTCTGTTTTCTTTTCCAATGACCCCATGCCATGCAACACGATCCTGCCCTCTCGTTGTCTAGTAGCTGAACTGGACATTGACCCAGGAGCAACATTACCCCAGATTGTCTCTTTCATGGTCTCCCTACTGACATAATTTCAGATCAAGGCCCTCAATTCACTTCACGCTTCTGGAGGGCTTTTTGTAAACTCATCGGAGCTATTCCTAGTCTGTCTTCTGGCTTCATCCCCAATCCAACGGCCTAACGGAACAAAAGAACCAAGCAATGGAAGTCGCTCTCCGGTGCATGACCACGCACAATGATACCATCTGGTATAAGTTCCTTCTGTGGGAAGAATATGCTCACAACTCCCTGCCGTCTGCTTCCACGGGGCTCTCCAGTGCCACCCACCACTGTTTCCAACTCAAGAGGAGGAGGTAGAGGTCCCCTCGGTCCAACATTTAGTCCGCCTCTGCAAACGGACATGGTTACCAGCCAGACGAAGCCTGCTGCAAGCGTCCAGGTCGTACAAGCGACAGGCTGATAACCACCGTTCCAAGGCTCCTAGGTACTGCATAGGGGAGAGGGTCATGCTCGCTACTAGGGACATCCCTCTAAGAACACTCTCACGAAAACTATCACCCCACTTTATCGGCCCCTTCACTGTAATCAAAATAATCAACCCGTGCGCTGTCCGACTCCTACTGCCCTCTTCCATGTGACACATTCATCCCACCTTCCACGTGTCTCAGCTAAGACGCATTGTAAAAAGTCGGCTTTGAACTTTTACTTTCGCTCCTCGACCCCAGCGCTGCTTCTTTCCATGACATGCAACTTCAGGTTCACCCAGCCCAAGCATCTCAAGATCATCTCTGCTTCTCTGCATCTGGATCTACCTCTTCGCCACTTTGTCATTCGTTCATGACACAAACACACAAAAACACTAATGGAAACACTTATCTGTCTGGATTTATTTTTACTTTTTTCAAAAGGTACAGTGCAGGTTAATTTGTTTTATTTTTACTTTATAATTTTAGAATTTATATATATATATATATATATATATATATATATATATATATATATTTTTTTTTTTTGGGGGGGTTTGTGGAAAGAATAATTTGGGTTTTCATTATTTCTTATGTGGAAATTCGATTTGCGAATGTTTTGATATACAGAGTTGCTTCTGGAACGAATTATGCTCGTAATCCAAGGTTCCACTGTATGGACATGCTGACTTCTCTGAGATAAATTGCCTTTATACACTGAAGTACAGAACAACCTGAAAAAACATTTCAGGTTAACATTCACTGCAGAAAAAAGCTAACGTTGACATCTGAAGGACAATGAGATGTAAAATAAAAAAAAAAACTGGCTGATATTGAGAGTTACAGAGTGTATTAAAAAAAAAAGGGTGAAAGAAAAGTGTTTTCAGAAGACGTGAACCATCCAAACGAGAAGTGTTCTGAAAGTTAGCAACTTCCTTGGTAAGTTAAATTGTCTTCTTGGTGTTTACAACTCAAATTGTAATTGTGTGTAAGAGCAGAGGAGGATTGATTTGTATTGATAATATGGCAGCTAACTGTGTAATTATATGAAGGAAAGTGGTCAAATGATTAGACATTGTGTATATAGAGTTGCAAGTAAACCACTAAGTACTGTTTGAAATTAAGATATTTATGATATTTTTGTGACCTTGTCTGTTCAAGGTCAGGTTTTTTCTTTTGTTTGAAAATTTATATTCAAAGTTAATTGGCGGCTTCCTTGGGACGAGCTGTTCTGTTGCCTGCGTTCTGAATCTGTCCCGGCCTCCTGACGGTTCTGAGGAGGGTTTGGACTGGCGAGCCTCCCTTGAGTCTTTCTTGGATAATTCTTTTTTTTCTCCTGAAAGAAAAAACAAGTATTTATGAACCCTGCGAACGGTAGGGAATTGAACAACTCTTCTTGTTTTCAGATTTGTCTGACAGAGAGACAATTTTTGTTTTTTTTTCTTCATCGACAGCTCAGAGACATTAAATCTCATATCTATATTTTATCTGAAGAATGTTCTCATGAGAGATTAAGATAATTTAATTGAGAAGTGTTTTTTTCTTTTGTTGGTTAAAACTGTAATTTGTGTTTAAGTGCGAGTTGTAAGGATGAACAAAGGATGATAGTGTAAGAATGCTTGAAGTGTGGAAGGAAAGACAGTATACTAACTTACCTTGTGAGAAACCAATCAGACAAAGAGTTTGTGAAACCTGTAAACCGAAATATGTTACAGGGAAATTGAGAATTGGTAGAACTGACTTTTAATTAATTTTCTTTTTTTGATTTGCTACCTTATATTAAAGAAATCTCAACTCACCTGAGTTTGTTACAAATACATGTTGTGTGGTCAGACAAACGACTTTTGAGTCATTTCACGGTTGTTGTTGCATCTTTTTCTGCAGTGAATCCATTGCAGACAGCTGCTGTCACTGAACACCTACCATCAGACAGGTATCCATTTCTGATTTGATTTATGTAAATTTCTAGGGAAGGTTCACAAGTGAAGACGTCATTACATGTGAAAGTCATTATTGCAGAAAGTCTCTATTGAAGAACAGTTGGATGTAAAAAGCTACAACATTAGTGGTTTACCTTCTTCACCTTTCAGGTATGTTTCAAAACTCTTCTGCAATACTTCAATGATTGTCTGCTACTTATTGAAATATTTTGCATATTTTACACCACATTATATGCAGAATAATTTATTAATGTAGACATATTGGTGTTGTTTTGAGCTGGATCAAACAGTGACCGATTAAAAACTTTTAACAAGTGTGTGCCAGTGTTTGTTGACAGGGTGGACTCCAAACCGTTCATTTGGGTGTTTGCATGAGTCACATAGACCAAAGTTATTACTTTTAAAATGTAAATTTTGCCACTACCAGGGTATGGGAATGAAATTGCAAAAATACAGAAGTCACAATGTTATGGTCAAAGAAACAATCACAAGAAACACCTGGTCATACAGAATGATACTGTGTGTCTATGGTATTTATTTGATTACATGGTCCATTTTTTCTCATGTTTATATAGTTGGTTAAAAATAAATAAATTACATTTTAAAGAATTCATCATAGTACAGAGGTTGTGCTCAGAGAAAGGATACACACAATAAAACATTATATAAAAAGTTATATAAAAAGCTTGTGGCTTTAAGTGTTTATAACTATTAGATGATTACTAGGCAAGAGAGGAGCTAAACAAATTTAATAAAGGAACTATTGCCTCTGGTCTAGCTCTTTGCCATGGGTAGGTCAGAGACTATTCTAGACTATTTAATTATTTATTTTTAAATCATTGCTACTTCACACTGTTTGTTCCTTTCAAGCATTTTAAAATAATACTGATAGTTTACTAAACCCCTTAAAACTCAAGAGGCACAGATACCTGCCGACAACACAGCCTTAGTCAATGACGATTAAAAAAAAAGTGATTGCAGATGTGTGTTAATGGGGAGGGAGGCTTCAGACATCAAACTGTATATTTAGACTTTCAGATATGTCAAGAAGTACAAAAGTTATCATCACCTTTATAAAGGATTAACTTTACCAAAGGATAGGACTCTCAAAAATTTGCATATTATTATTATTATTTTTATTATTCGGTCATGGAAACAACCAATGAAAAACAACAATGAAAATACATGATAATTTGTATTTGTGCTATTTCTTTGTCTATACAGTGGAACCTTTGATTACGAGCATAATTCATTCCGGAAGTGGGCTCATATTCCAAAACAACAACAACAAAAAAAAAATCAAATATTCCCATAAGAAATGGGAATTTTTTTGGGCTGTGGAACGAATTATTTGAGTTTTCATTATTTCTTATGAGAATATTTGATTTGGTTTATGAGTGTTTTGGAATTCCACTCCCGGAACGAATTATGATCGTAATCCAAGGTTCCACTGTCTAAAGCTTCTGGGCCCCCAACAGGCCTACAGTAGCTTATGATCTGTAGAATAGTTTGAGCTACTTCAAGAGGCTTTTGAGCAGTGCATTTACTAAAGAGAACAAGCCTGTAAATGGGAGTTTATTTGTGCTTCTGGGAGTGAGGACAGTCTATGGCGTCTGCTATCACTGTATAAGACATACACTCTGAACACACTCATTTGTGTTGGCCAAGATGAGTATAGTACCTGTTGTTATTGCTTTCTGGTGAGGAATTCAGGCAGGACTGTGCCATCATAAAAAACAAGTACAGTGGCACCTTGGATTATGAACGTAATTCGTTCCAGAAACGGGCTCATATACCAAATCTAACTAAACAAAATTTACCCATAATGGAAACTCAAATTATTCATTCGACAGCCCAAAAACATAAATACATAAAAAGAATTAATACAAAAGTATAAAGTAAAAATTAACTAAATAAATTGCACATCCAGTCAGATTTAATTGGTTTCCGTTTGTGTGCGCAGATGCTATGTATATGTGTGTGTGTTTGTGTGTGTGTGAAGTTAAAGTAAGAGGAGCGGAGAAATGAGCCCCTTCCTTCTCCTCGTCTTACACACTAACCCTTCCTCCTCTCTTATTTGAGTCAAACAAACGCAAACACTGATGTAAACACTGTTTTATTTGGAGAATAAACAAGTAATCTCTCTAATGACACCCGAGTGAGTGCAGACTAACAGAATCACTGCTGTAAAGTCAAAATAAAACAAATTAACCTGCACTTTATCTTTGAAAAGAATCGCGACAGAGCAGTGTTTCTGTGTAGAGAAGAGTGTGTGTGATGGCGAGAGGAGGAGGCAGTGCCGGTTGACACACACAGAGAGAGAGAGAGAGAGAGAGAGAGAGAAAATGGATCTTTAACCTCTCTAATGAGGTGTGCGCACATGTGTTATAATAAACAGACACACGCTGTACACACACATACAAAGACAAAATAAAATGTGTTTTACGCACACACACATGGTCACAGTGTTATAGTAAACAGTACACATGCGCACAGATGTTGATTATACCAGTGAGAGACGAGCGCTAAGACCCAGCAGGGGAGACGATTACCCACAATTCCATATCGCAAGAGAGAAAAACCATTGGCTCAGTTGTAATCATGTGATGCTCGGCATCAAAACAAGAAGTGAATGCGTGATACATGATACTCTGTTTTCGTAAACCAAGACTTGCTAATTTTTCAACTAAATAAATAAAACTAATACATTTTTCAAAATTTATTAAAAATCTTTGCTTGTCTTGCGGAACACTCACAAACCACGTTACTCGCAATCCGAGGTTCCACTGTATATGTAAAATATGTTCCTCTAAAAAGAAGCTTATGCTGAAAAGGGGATTTTTGAAAAGGGTAAATATAGATATCAAAGGGCAAGCAGGGCAGAGGTTGAATTGGTACTCAGACCTCCCTTTATGTGAAGTAATTTGTTTGTCAGTACATTGTGTTGGTGATTAGACTGTACTTACAGTTTTGATAAGGAATGCTGATTTGTTGATTTACATTTCTTAATTCATAGAGAGTTTTCCATGTCAGTGATGAAGCAACATCTGTTCATACTCCTGTTTTTTACAGGTAAGAGAAAAGAGAAGTGTGTGTGTGTGTCATGTGTCTGCATGCAACAGCAGATTTCCTCAAAATAAAAACTTGTACTGTAGGTGATCTGTACTGCACTGTGCTAGCAACGGTTTACAGTAATAGCTATGTATCTAACTTAATTTTTTTTAATTCAGACATTGCAGAATTAATGACTGGGCAGTTCATGTGGTGGGGCACGTCAAGTTTGTACAGTACAGTGGAACCTTGGATTACGAGCATAATTCGTTCTGAAAGCAGGCTCGTATTCCAAAACACTTGTAAACCAAATTGTAAACTATTTCCCATAAGAAACAATGAAAATAAAACAAATCAACCTGTACTTTACCTTTAAATATGGTAAAAATAAATTCAGACAGATAAGTGTTTCCATTTATGCGCACAGGTGGTGTGTGTGTGTCTGTGTGTGTGTGTGTGTAATGTGCGTGTACACACTTTAACGGAAAGACTGTTTTATCGGAAAAATTAGCAAGGAACATCTCTAAACGCACTCGCGTGAGCGCATACTACCGAGAGAGAAAAAAACATTGGCTCAGTTGTAATCATGTGACGCTCGGGGTCAAAATAAAAAAAGCATGAGTGATACATGCGTACTCAGCACTCGTAAACCAAGACCCGTTTTTCAAGTCAAAATTTATATTTAAAAAAACTTGCAAACCGCATCACTCGCAATCCGAGGTTTCACTGTATGTAATATTATTAATGCATTGGAGGATCTTTAATGGCGCAATGTAATGATGATTTAATTTCCGTCACCCCTCAGTGAAGCACAGGTCTCTGGTAGTGAGCCATACACTGTCTTCCAGTTAAGTGAAGAGCTCTCCCAGAGTGTATCTTAGCAATTACATATGTCATGTATCATTGCAATTCTTACAAACCCACCTTCAAGAATATATATGCAATAAATGCCCAGTAACTAAATAAATTGAATATATTAGAAAAAAAAAGTCCTATATAGTTTTCCATATAGAGAAGTGCCATGAATTTCAACCTCCAATTTATAAAACGGTTGCAAAAAATATTTTATCTTTAAAACACTAAAACACTTCAAATTTATCTACATCAATTACATTGTGATATACGCTCATTTATATAAAAAGTATGTTAGGTCAACAAATAAAACAATCAATGGACACAAAACAATCAAACAATAAATGATGATGCAGTGAAATAAAAAAGGTAGCATCAAGATATTCTTAGGCTTTTTTTTGGTTGCCCAATATGTGCTCACACTACTATAGTAGTAACATGCGCACATGGCATACACCGTGATGATGACGTCTATGCACAAATTATAGACTCCATAGAATCATACATGAAAGGATGTGCAATGATTTTTAGTGTTTAGGTTTAGTGTTTTTTTTAGTGTATGGAAACCTAAGAACACCATCCTGTGTGTATGTAACTCACATTTCTCACATTTGATATAAAATTGGGACTCTAGAAAAATCTTGACATGAATGATATGAAGTGTGGAAAGATTTAGGAGTAGATTAGAATGTTGACTATGTAGGGGCTGACAACCCTCCCTAACGTGACACATAGTATGGGAACACTGTGGGAGACAAAGAGATAGCCCATAAGGCATCACATTATATTCATAGTGGCAAGATACTATATGGTGCACATTCCGTTCATCCCTCATGAACATGCCACAGGTTCCCCAGAATACCATTGTAGATGAGTACCGAGTGTGGTGATGGTCTGAGTTGGCAGCAGAGATGCTGCTGCTTGGCGCTGCATTGCCTTTTGAGCAAGTTGTAGCATTTGTTGCTGAAGCTCATGGATCTTTGAGTCAAATTTGTCTGTTGCATTCATTATATGATGTATTATTCTGTCATAGTCTGAATAGTGTGAGGACAGGTGGACAATTGGACAGGGATTTTATTAAAACAAACATTCAAAAACAAACATAGGACTTAATTTTTAGACAACGGTCAGACAATCAGTGAACACATTTAAAGGGTAAATGGGTAACTGTAGCAGAATCAAAAAACGTAACCGTAACTGGTAGTGCAGGCTAAAAATGGGCAGGCATAAGCGCTGAGGAGTCTTTAAACAAAAAGTGTTTTGTTTAAAAGAAAAGACTAACAATGCTCCAGAAACTAAACAAACAAAACACAGGCTCTTTTAAACAACACACACACAGGTTTAGAGCTTACACATGCTTAGAGCTTTCACATGCTTGGAGCTAACACAGAACCACAGGGGAGAACCTAGAGACTAGGGGAGAACCTAGAGGCTAGGGCAGAATCTAGAGACTAGGGGAGACACTAGAGACAGGGAAGAATCTAGAGACACAGGAAAGCCTAGAGACTAGGGACCTGGGAGACACAAGAGACAGGGGAGACACTAGAGACAGGGAAGAACCTAGAGACAGGGAAGAACCTAGAGACAGGGGGACTAGTGACACACTTAAAAGGACTTACACTGAACAAAGGACAAACTAAAATATACACTTAACTAAACACAACAACACAGATAACATAACCCTTCAGAACCATCTTAAAACAAAACAAAACTAAAACCAAACCAAACAAAAGGAATGCCCACTAGACATTATCAATGCTCAACCCAGTTTCCCAGAACTAACAGCTTTTTATAGCAGAGCTAATGAGCTACCTCGGTTCAGACGAGCTCCGTAATCACCTGACCGAGGTGCCTTCTGGGAAACTGAGTCTACAAATAGAACTACACAAATACACTAAAAATAATCGTGCACACAGTGCCCTCTAGGGGCGGTCCCTTACAGGAATTGACACAATTGTGTGTGTGTGTGTGTGTGTGTGTGTGTGTGTGTGTGTGTGTGTGTGTGTAAAATTTGCATCTTCTATGGTCATTTTGTACTGTGTTTCCTGCTGTTGACTGGAAAGTCGAGTCCAACACTGATGGACCTGGTAGCTGTGCATAAAAACCTTTTAAACTCTCCCCCCCCACAGGAGCTGTCCCCCTTGTCCTGTCTGTGACCCGTAAGTATTATCTGGTCCAGCCGGGACAAAACTGGATTGATGCTCAAACTTACTGTCAAGCCAATTACACTGACCTGGCTATCATTGAAAGTGATGATGACATGGTTCAACTTCTGAATGAAGCAAAGAACCAAAAGTACCTTTCCAGTGCTTGGATTGGACTGTACAGTAACATCAACAGCTGGCACTGGTCCCTTGGATATCAACCAGTGGGACCAATGAGAAATTGGGAAGTAGGAGAGCCAAACAACAGGGGCGGACGTCAAAATTGTGCAGCGATATCTCTCTTGGGTTGGTCAGATCTGGCGTGTACTGAACTGCACCCCTTTATCTGCTTTGATGGTAAAAGCTACATGTTATTTATCTTGCCTGTCTGCTATTTAGTGTACTTATAGAACATAATTGTGACTTTGACCTTCATTTGGGAATCATTTCAAATTCATGTTACAATTGTTTCTAGGGGAAAATGTTGTGCTGTGGTTTTACTTATTTTTCATCTTTCATCTGTTTTAGGAAAACTTGCTGTTTTTTTTTTTTTTTTTTATTCTGTAACCTTAACATTTTTTTCCTGAAGTTATCTCTTTATAATGATCAAATTATTATCTGTTTTATTCCCACAGACAGATTAAGCGGTAATAACAGGTACATTTATGTATCTAATAGTACACAATGGCCTGATGCTCAGACTTACTGCAGACACTATCATACAGACCTGGCCAGTTCGAGAGATGCAGCAGAAAATTCCGTTTTAATGGGGATAATCAATGGGATAACATGGTTTGGTATGTTCAAAGACGGCTGGAAGTGGGTAGACAATACCAACATGTCTATTATCAGCTGGATGTATGGGTATCCTAATAATAATTATTGGAATGAAAACTGTGCTTATATAAACAACGGTAAAGCTTATGATGGACAGTGCAAAAACATTTTGCCTTTCTTCTGTTACACGGGTATGTGAAAGTAAAGTATTATCATGTGTTATTTTCTGTATAATTTAAACTGCTTTTAAAACTAAGTGTCATTGAGTGTTTATCATTGTATTTAATATGGGTTCATTTTCAGATTTAAAAAAAACACAAACTATAAGGATGAAGATCAAGTCCACTCAGGATTTGAATGATCCTGCAATAAATGCAGCCATCTTAGAGGAGGTGAGGCTCGTCCTCCCCAAAGAGCCCACTACGAATGTGCTTGGGTTTTGTAGACTTTCTATAAGTTTCACATAGATTACTGCATCTATTCTGCATTATTTTGTAAGGAATGTCTTATGCTGTTTTTTTCAGATCACGCAGAAACTGGAGGATCATGGGATGGATAAAGACATTGTGGTGAAATGGAGAGAACAACCGGATGGAGTGGTCTTTCACAAGCAGAAAAAAAAACAAGGACACCTTTAAGCTTAGAGCTGTGTATTGAATGAAATTACTGAATTATTGCTCAATAATTCGGCAGTGAACTATTAGTTTTTTTTAGTAGTATGATTGCTCAGGAAATGTAATAAGAAGTAGATCACTATTAGAAGGATTGTGAATAGGGCTAAAATTATATAACTACAGATAAAATATACACACGTGGACAAAATTGTTGGTACCCTTCGGTCAATTAAAGAAAAAAATCACAATGGTCACAGAAAAAACTTTAATCTGACAAGTCCTAATAAATAAGAATTCTATTAATGTTAACCAATGAAAGTCAGACACTGCTTTTCAACCATGCTTCAACCTAATTATTAAAAAAATGAACTCATGGAACAGGCCTGGACAAAAATGATGGTATCCCTAACTTAATAGTTTGTTGCACAACCTTTTGAGGCAATCACTGCAATCAAACGATTCCTGTAACTGTCAATGAGACTTCTGCACCTCTCTGCAGGTATTTTGGCCCACTCCTCATGAGCAAGCTGCTCCAGTTGTTTCCGGTTTGAAGGGGGCCTTTTCCAGACAGCATGTTTCAGCTCCTTCCAAAGATGCTCAATAGGATTGAGGTCAGGGCTCATAGAAGGTCACTTTAGAATAGTCCACTGTTTTCCTCTGAGCCATTCTTGGGTGTTTTTAGCTGTGTTTTGCGTCATTGTCCTGTTGCAAGACCCATGACCGGCAACATGTAGTTTGGCATATTCCAGTCTGGCTTTTTTATGATTTGTTTTCAACAATGGTGTCCTCCTTGGTCGTCTCCCATGTAGTCCACTTTGGCTCAAACAACGACGGATGGTGCGATCCGACACTGATGTTCCTTGAGCATGAAGTTCACCTTGGATCTCTTTAGAAGTCTTTCTGGGCTCTTTTGTTACCATTGGGATTATCTGTCTCTTTGATTTGTCATGAATTTTCCTCCCTTGGCCACGTCCAGGGAGGTTGGCTACAGTCCCATGGATCTTAAATTTCTGAATAATATGTGCAACTGTAGTCACAGGAACATCTAGCTGCTTGGAAATGGTCTTATAGCCTTTACCTTTAACATGCTTGTCTATAATTTTCTTTCGAATCTCCTGAGACAACTCTTTCCTTCGCTTCCTCTGGTCCATGTTGAGTGTGGTACATACCATGTCACCAAACAACACAGTGACGACCTGGAGCCCTATATATAGGCCCACTGACTGATTACAAGATTGTAGACACCTGTGATGCTAATTAGTGGATACACCTTGAATTAACATGTCCCTTTGGTCACATTATTTTCAGTATTTTCTAGGGGTACCATCATTTTTGTCCAAGTCTTTTCCACGAGTTTATTTTTTAAAAATAATTCTGTTGAAGCATGGTTGAAAAGCAATGTCTGACTTTCATTGGTTAACATTCATAGAACTTTTATTTATTATTACTTTTGTCAGATTAAAGTTATTTCTGTGACCATTATGAGTTTTTTTTTTCATTGACCGAAGGGTACCAACAATTTTGTCCACGTGTGTATATGTAAAGATGAATGAGATTTAAAAAACTTGTTTTGCTTTCCTTATCATAATCATTAACTAACCATTATATTACTATCATTATGTGATGAAAGGGATTAATGTGGAGGGTCATTTTCTACTGGAGTTACACAACATGTAAAAAAACATGTAAATTAAGCAAATTTCCAAATTGTCAATAGTGTGTGAGTGTTTGTGTGTGTGCTTGTGACTTGCAATGGATTGGCAGCCTGTCCATTGTATACCCCACCTCGTGCACTCCCGAGTCCCCTGGGATAGACTCCAGGCCTCCTGTGACCCTGTACAAAATAACTGATATAGAGAATGAATGCGAGAGTTATCTTTAAACATATATATGTGTAAAATGTAAAGCATGCTCCCGAAGCATCAAGCACGCAGAAGACTGCAAACAAAACAAGTGGTGAGAAATGAGAAAGAAAGGAAGAACTTATTTTGTTTCAGTCCAATGCCAGTGAAACATGATTTGCATTGTAACAGCACCTAAAAACTGAGATGAAACCCAAGAGGTACAGTAAATTACAGTCAAAGTAAATTAGATGTGAACTAATTAAGGGGAAGAAAGAAAATGGCAGGGAAGAAAAGGTCTCAACTGTTCTCAGGTGACTTTGCACATAAGGCATAGCACAAAGAGAAAACATTAAAACTGTTTAAGGTGTCTTGGGGCAGCACAGTGACTTTGTGGTAAGCAGGTTCTGGGTTCGATTGGGTGCATGTAGTTTGCATGTTCTCCCCGTGCTTGGTGTCTTTCCTCACACAGTCCAAAGACATGCCGATTAGGGTAACTGGCGTCTCCAAATTGCCTGTAGTGTGTGAGTATGTGTGTGTGCCCTGTGATGGATTGGCACCCCGTCCAGGGTGTACCCTGTCTTGTTCCCTAAGTCTCCTGGAATAGGTTCGAGGCCCCCGACGATGAGTGAGTGAGTTAGTAAGGTGTCTTGGCCAAAGTTTTGATAGAGTTTTGTGGCAAATTTATGATGCCAGGCTTCATATTTAAACATCCTTTCCATTAACTGCCTCAAGTTTGCATTTCCTTTTTTTTCTTTTAAATTAAGTGACTAGTTTCATGTCTTTTGATGAGTTTTGGTCTGCTTGCTTCCTTTTTTGTTTCATATCCTATAATTAATGTCAGAGATGCCTTGGAGGTTAAGTCAAAAGGTTTCATATAAGGTTAGGGGGTATTACTGACCCTGTGATTTGACCCCCAACTTCGTAACAGGCTAACTTCATAACAAGGTCATTGCTGTATCTTTCTTATGTGACAAAAGAATTTCACTGTACTTTAATGTGTGTGTGATGAATAAAAGCTTATATTCTATTGACTTAAAACACTGGATTTCACACAATTTTCTTGATATTTACCCTTCTGTCTGTCCAAGTGAACTAGTCTGCACTAATCCATTCAAATGTCTTATTTATAGTCTGTATAACACTTTTAAATTAATTGAATATCTTTATACTATAGACAATAAAGAGCATTTAAATATGTTAACAGAGACCCAGAACCATAACCTATGTGCTGATTATTGTTTTTTGTAGAAAGTAAGGACAAACTAATTCTCCTAAGAAATGCTAATCGTATATTAATCCAATCTAGGACTATGGTTGTATGTAGAAATGTGCAAATAAATGAACAGATGAAATTTCCCTTAGCAAAATGGACACCAAACTGACAGAATTGTTTTATATATCGACAGTAGTTAGGTATACTGTATAATTAGGTGATTAGGTGAATTAGGTGAAGCTATGTCTAGGAATTAGTGAGATCTGGATATAAAGCTATTGAGTATGTAGACTCTTTTTTGTTTTTTTAAATCATCCACCTTGAGATAAATCTAACCGTAAACAGTCATTGCTTCAAATTCTCCATTCACATAGCTTTTTTCTACTTTTTCCTCATATGGTTATACATCTGTTCTTATACATACAGAAGCTAAACAGTGACATCTATATTTAAATCTCACACACAGCATTCACACTTTTCTTAAAGGAATTACAGTCTGCCAATATTTTCCTTTCATTATAAGCTTTCAGAAAGAAAGACCTAACATGTCACAATGTTCTGGAAGCTCATCATGACTCTGTGCAGCACTGACTTTTGTCCAGAAGGCCATTGTACTCCATTTCTTTCCATGACATATACAGTATCTTTGACAATGTGCAAATCTGTGGGCTGGTTGGGAGGTGTGTGGTGACCAGGGACGGTTCCACTTTACTATGAGGATGGACCCTGCCTCGGCTGATGCAGACAGCTGCTCTTTGAGGACTGGAATTTCCTACAGTTTTCTACCTGAGCCTCCAATAATGAACTGGACTCTATATTAAGTTTAACACATCATCTGTTATATTAAACTTCCAGCCACCTAACACACAGGACGACTGCAGCTTAATCCCTGTTATCACCCAAATGAGGATGGGTTACCTGAATTTGAATTGAATTTGAATCTGGTTCAAGTTTTTTCCTTGCCACATTCGTCTCAGCTTGCTGGGCAGGGAAAATTTGATAATCTGGTAATTCATTTCCATAATTATCTTTTCATTCTGTAAAGCTGCTTTGTGACAATGACTACTGTTAAAAGTGCTATACTAATAAATTGAAATTAATTTAATTAAATATACAGTATACTGTACTATTGTAAATCAGTGTGCATGCTCTGTTAAATATCATTTCAGTGTGTTGACATCTGAATAATTCTATAATTAAGGATGCATTCCATATCTGTTTATTAGTATACGGATTCTAAATATTTTCTTTAAAATATTATATTTTACCTATTAAGGGAAAGCATGTTATATCGACACAAATATTATGTACACCCTGTGCTTCAATTAGCTAGCAAAAATTACCATTTTTGCCATGCCTGCTTTTGCAACTGAGGGTTTCTTGGTTCCATAATAACTAATAAAAACTGTGAGAGTTAACTCTTGATTGTTTTTAATGTATGTACAGTTTCTTGAAATAACACACCAAATAAGATTAAGTTTATTTCTTGTTAAGTTTAGTTATTGACTTAAAATGTAAGTGAAAATGTGTTGTTATGTTGGCAGATCATTTTGCAAGTTTTTAGACATGTATTTCATCAAAGAATTAAAATTATCTTTGCGATTTCCGTTTGCAATTTTAGTAATACTTGACTAGAAATTCTTTTAACAATCTTTTATTTAGTTTGTTGTAAACTTTTCATTTTAAAAAGTTTAAAACATAATTTTATGGAATTATAGATAGGTTTGGCTATATTTCAGTGCTAATGTCATTGCTTGCAGTACAATAATTATTTTGCATTTATTTCCATTGTATAAAAAATAAGTTATATATATATTAAATATTTTAATATTTTTTCATTTAAACAATTTAAATGTAAATATATTATTGCCCGAAAAGTTACTAACGGAACTAGGTCCGGTAGCTCAAAAAATTATTCATCACGATGCCAAGTGACCCAAATGAGATGATGTCATTCTTCTCAGTGGCAGACATTTAAACACACTATAGTAAGGGTTCTCTTATTACGATTATTACTTTTTTTCCCTTTAAAAAAAAAAAACCTATAATATATCCTTGTCGAGTATATTAATTGAGTCTCAACTAGGTTACATATAGTACACTTGTGTTTACAGGTTTTGTTACTAATTTCTCTAATCCGCACTACGGGATGTAATAATATTTTATACAGGGCTTCTGAGGGTGTCAACGAAGTAGGGGTTTATGAGAGTGTTTATGAGACCCGCACGGGAAGATCTTCACGTTTGGAGGCAGCGTGGGGATATCAATTAGGAACTAAAAAGGAAACCAAAGGAGACTGTGAAAAAACCGTAAGTGGTATGCCGTCTCTTTGAGCCTTGACAATTTTGGAAAATAAAAATAAAGCTTTGTACTGATCACCTTTTTTTTTCTTGTGAGTGTTCTGCTATCTTTTGGACAAATATGTCTTATTGGTTGGAGCCAGGGATGCAACCGCTGCCCGCTTTTGAAAAGGAACATATTATGTTTGGAATACTGCTGGATGATAAGAATAATACATTTTTCATTAATATAATGCTGATTTTTTTTTTTTTTTTTTTTTTGTAATTATGTTCCATCACTGGAGCATATGAAAGGTAAAAAGGCCAAGAAATTTGCTTGAATAATTTTTTTTAGAAGAAGAATAAAGAGACCCCTTTGAATTTGTATTCACTTATATATTCTGCTTTTCCATTTTAGTGTTCTTTATTATTGTTTCTTTTATTTTTTCAATACTTTGTTTTCTGTGTAATTAGTGTGTGCATTTTTTTTATTCATGTTTACTCAAATTGTATAATGCTATTATAAATGTATATTTTGTTTTATCCTTTTGTTAAAAAAAAAAAAAAAAACTTTACCGGTGCTACCTAATGATCGCACGAAGGGCGCTGGTATCAGGACCCTTAAATAGGCACGCTGCCAGGTTCAGTGCCTCCGGACTGATTGTGTTTACGGCGCCATTGCCTGACAACCACGCGTATGGGTGACCGCGGCTCTGCCTGTTCAAAACTCCGCAAAGTAGCAGCCTGCGGATCTGCTCGTTCTGAACAGTGAATTAGATAAATCATGATACAATTTAAAAAGATGTAATTTTTATTTAAATGCGCCAACATTTATTAACCTAACTTCTTTCATTCGTCTTTTATACCACTTATCCTGTTACAGGGTCATTATCAGGATACACAGAGGTATTAATGCACAGATATCAGACCTGCAATAATAAGTAAAAGAGAAATAGATAGCAAACATGTTCATACTGACCCAATGAAGAATGTTCTAATTAACCTGGTAGTTTTCAGCAGGTTCCTCTCCGGAGTCCCCAATAAACTCGTCTCGTATCACGTCGTCTCGTCTACCGTTTGCGTTTCTTTCTTTCTTTTTTTGTCAAAACTGTTGAACATAACGATTAGATTATGGGGATCATGCCAGCCTGACTAAAAATAAATAAATAAATAAAAACAGTGTCCAGAAATTACAATACAATTTCCTTTTATTTATATTACATTTTTAACAGTGGTGATTGTTGCAAATCAGCTTTATAGAATCAAAAAGAGAATTAGGGAGATTAGTTTTGAAATGTGTGAGACTATAATTATAGTCTTGAATTTGACTTACCTGCTTATCCCTATAAGATACCAAGCAGGAATTCATCAGCAGCCGAGGTGTCCAAGAAGCACCTGTGAATCAAGTATCTTTTTTTTCTTCTTCTTTTTTTCTATAAATGTGCCTCCTGAGCCATGGGTCACTGTGTTTTTAATAAATAAAGGTGAATTTAAAAAATGCTTAAAAAAAAAAAACTAAATGGACTGAAATGACTGATATTCAGTTGTGCTTGATGATTGATTGGGATTGATTGCAGTGGGCTCGGAACCACCTAAACCGTCGTCTTTGAAACGTTTACACCATTCAAATATTTTACTGTCAATCGGTCTTACACCTTCATTCATCAGAAATGTCCTACCACTCTGAAGAGAAGGTGTTTTCTTGTAAGAAATTTCAACATTTCTTCCTCGCACTGGGGAATTTACCTCACTACCGTCATCTCTGTCCGGTACATTAGCGCCTGAATCTACATCCAGATTTCAGCTAAGCTAAACCTCTGTAATAAGATTGCTTGCATGCTGTGTGATTGTGCTTCAAATTCAGCAGGTGGCGTGTTAGACTGCAGTATAAAAGGAGCATTGAACTAGGAACAAAACAGATATTGGGGAGATATTGAGTAAATACGATCATTGCAATGCCTGGTACGACATAATGGTCAATCATAAACACTTCCAGCTACTTACTGCTTTAATATAGATTATGATGATTTCAGTAACGTTTAACAAGACCAGAAAAACGAAGGAACAAAAAGCTATATTCTGCTCTTACAGATCAAACCTCTAGACAATTCTATTTTTAGGATAAAATGTGCTTTAATAACCAAACCCGCACCCAACTTCATTAGATTTCTCTCCCAAAATTGTATCAAAATGGCTGGTCATTATTTTTCTATTTAAATGTGTGTGTGTGTGTCTGTGTGTCTGCTTACTCTACAAACCCACAGCTGGTGTTTCGATTTCTGCTTCCAGTGATACTGGCTACACATAAATGAAGAGCATCTGAACAATGTTCTCTCACATGGTTAAGAAGTAATGAAGTAGATATTTGTATACACTATGGGCATTCAATCCAAACTGGGACTTGTCATGGGACACTGGGCCACAGTAAAACATTGGTATAGTGCAATTATTTTAAAGAAGGTCATAAATCTGGGAATGACAAGGTGGCTCGGCGCCCACTGCAGTTGTTCCCGTGAACATTCAGCAAGTGGAACGCCTGATCGACAAGCGGAAGAGACGGATCTGTCTGTGGGAACTGTACACACAATAATTTACCAGCAATAAAATTCATGCAGCAGGGGATTATAAAGAGAAATTCATTTACTCTCAGAACTGATTTATAATTCTGCACAATTAAAAGTCCCGTTTTTAATTGAACATGGCAAATAGTAAAATGACCAGTAAAACTCTTAATCCATCATTATTAGCATAGACGTCCTGCATTAATTGATCAAATTTAGCTAGAAGTCTTATTCCTCAAAAGGGGCTATATATACAGTGTATATATATATATATATATATATATATATATATATATATATATATATATATATACACACTGAATGCACTGTATTGGCTTGTTATTAAATGACTATATACCTTAATTGTTGTGATTCATTTTAATATAATCTTGAGTAATGAGCATTTACTGAGAGAAATAAATGAGGTTTTTAGTATAGTTGTAGCAGGAGTTAGTTATAAAATAGAATGAGGCAGATTTGCACAATACTTTGTTTTATTTTTAATAATCTTAATCAGACATCGAGTAAGAGCATAGCGACACAGAGTTATAAGGCTCCATTTCACAACATTATTATGTACGGACAGATGCGGCATCAAATTTAGTTATTAAATTATTGTACATAATTAGAATTACACTACAAATAGTGTTCCAGTATTTTATAAATTTCACAAAAATGCAGCAGCAGATTGGGATTGAGACTAGTTTGCTTATGCTTCCATGATAGCAGCACACAAGCGCGCACGCACACACACACACACACACACACACACACACACACACACACACACACATCACTAATCTCCTGATTAACACTAGCATCTTATTGCAAACTGGAAAAAGTCATCAAGTGCAAAATATTGTTGCTTGTAGGAATTCAGTAATGACAGGCGGCTTTTAAGAAGGGATTATTCTATAGATTCATCTCTTATCACACTAAAAGTATTCTGTGCTCAGCACCTATCGAGTGCTCTGTGTCATATTTTTCTCAAATAGAGAGATTACGTTTGCAAAGCTGAGAAGAAATGTGCCTCAGATTCAAATCTAAAAAAAAAATCAGCCTGCTTGTCTTTGGCAATGCTTCAGTTGCTTTATTACTTATTTAATACAAGAAGTGTTTTGCTTCTTTTTTTCAGCACTATCCTGACTAAGGCAGTGGTTCTTACGGTGTTTGCACGCAGAGACTGCTTTAACTCTAAGACATGTGGTTATTTAATAACTCACCTACAACCACTGAAATATTACACATTTTACAAATGTGTAATCTGGCCATTTTATTCATGTACCTTGCCATTAGCTGACATATTTGAGTGGAGGTTATGATAAAATCTGTTTGAGTCAAGCGGTCAATCAAACCAAAGCTAATAACATTGAGAACACAAACATTAATTTAACAGCACTCAACTCAACACAAAAAAAAAAAAAAAATCATGGACCCCAAATCTATGCTTCACAGATTTATGCATAGACCCCGGACCAGTATAATAATAATTAATAACCAGTGAACTAAGGGACACAAACAGTAATGGAGATGAAGGGAAAAAATAGGTTCAGTCTCGTATTACAATTCTTTCGTGTGGCAATTCACGCCTCACATAAAATAATTTTTAAATTTATAAATAGCCATGGCCTAAAGTTTGAAGAAGGTCTTCTGCTTCAGTCTTTTAGATCTTTTTGTCAGATGTTATTATGGTATACAGAAATATAATTACAAGCCTTTCATAAGCGTCAAAGCCTTTTATTGCTAATTACATTAAGTTTATGTAAGGAGTCGATATTTGCAGTGTTGACCTTACTTTTTCAAGAACTCTGCAATTCCCCAAGGCAATGCTTGCTGTCAATCAACTTCTGGGCCACGTGCTGACTGATGGAAGCGTATTCTTGCATAATGAATACTTGGGAGTTTGTCCGAATTTGTGCGTTTTTGTTTCTCCCTTGAGGATTGACCACAAGTTCTCAATTTGATTAAGGTCTGGGCAGTTTTCTGTCCATGGACCCAAAACTTTGATGATCCGTTGCCTGAGACACTTAGTTATCACTTTTGCCTCATGGTAAGGTGCTCCATCATGCTGATAAAGGCATTGTTCTTCACCAAACTGTTCTTGGATGGTTTGGAGAAGTTGCTTTCAGGGGATGTTTTAGTACCATTCTTTAATCATGGCTGTGTTCTTGGGCAAAATTGTAAGTAAGTCTACTCCCTTGTCTGAGAAGCACATAAATGGTCTCAGGAGGCTCAGGACTGATGGTGGCGCTCACCTTTATGCATTTCAACAAAGGCAGAAAGGAAGCAATTTCCCTAAGAGGAAAAACATCAGGGACAAATTAATATTCTTTAAAACGGTACAGGGATTGGACTGTTGAGTAATTGTCTGGATTGAATCCCCTTTCTTTTTATTTGGGGCATCCAGAAAAAAGCTTGTTCGGAGAAGAAAAGGGGAGCGCTACCATCAGTCCTGTGCCATAGCATCCAGACATAAAAAAAATAAATAAATAAAAATTCCAAAAATACTAAAGCACCAGACTGTGTGACAATTACTGTTTGTACATTTAAGGTGGTAAAATTTTGCACTTCCTCAATGATCCTATAGGTGGTGCTCTAAACTATTCCCACTTTAGTAGGCAGCACATCATCTTGTGTGGTTGGAGTGAATTCTTTGTCATGTTTGTTTAGATTATACTTTTTTTTTTTTATCTGAAAAATAAAGAAAATATTGAATCTGGATATTTATGAAAGTGTGATAATTATAAAATAGCAATACAAACTGAATTGACCTATGTATCGTGATAATATAATATTCTGTGGTCCCTGGGGATTCCATCCCTAATAAATAAGGCTTGTTTTACCTTCCTGTGATTCATGTCATTAGCCTGATTTCCAGGTCACTTGCTGTTTGTCATGCCCTTGTTAGTATCTAATTAAAAGGTTGGAGATGCAATTAAACCTTCCTCTATGTTATTTCTGTACCCTTACTCCCAAACTGTGCTGACAAATGAAGAGAAGCTAAGCGTTTTGTGCTCATAAGTGCAGTGCTAATAAGAGTTAGCGTTTAACGTTAGAGTAAGCTTTCCTTGTTCTATGGCTTTGTTTCAAGTCAAAGGCATGTGCTCAAAGGTTCACGTTAACTAAATATTTTCGTTAGACTTCTGTGCTATATTCACTTAAATTACAGTAAGCTCCACTTTGATAAACTTAATTATACTTAGACTGCTTCATTTAATTTGCAATTATATTTCAGTTGTGCTGTTTTTGATTTTGCTGCCAGATCGTTTTTGTCAAACATTTAAAGTACAAAAAGTGCACGAAACAAATGGAAAAATGCATCCAGGTTATATACTGTATACATATAAAATGCAACTGTGCCACAATATTAAAAGAAAAGAGCTGTCATTGTAAGGCGTCCAATGGATGTGCGTCCACCATGCAAAGAGAAACATTCCAGTTACGAGCAGATTAACTTGGCGAGAAACACACCTTTCTTTCTTTTTGTAATAGTTGACCATGCTGCTTACAAAAGTTCTTCCCTCGGTAGAATCCGTACTCACACATTTCGATCGCTCCGGTCTGGTAAGGTCAGAACGAATGGGAATAACACTCCTTTAGCCTCCATGGGAGCTTTCAGAGGTTCTTCTGCGAATCGAGCCCCATCTTCCTCCACAATGAACTGTAAAGTCTGGGTCTTGTTGACGCAGTAGATGCGACTTCCAATGACAGCGCACCTGAACGGCAGCGGGCTCCCTTGCTGATAGGAAGCACAGTCGTGCCACATTTTCACTATGGTGTTGTACTTGAATACGTTGACGCCTTGTTCACGGTTGACATCAAACCTGTAGATGAAGCTCTTGAGCGCAACCATGTCGGTGGATTTCTTCCTGCTGTTGTTGTAGGGACATTCTTGCCACTCGTCCCTCTTGGGGTCGTACTTCAAGAGGCGGTAGAAGAGCGTTCCTCCTGATACGTACAGCTCTCCGTTGCAGGTGGTAGCCTCATGGGCGACTGCAAATGCTCCTTTGGGCAGCGGAGCCACAGTGGTCCAACGGTCCATACGAGGGTCATACTTCTCCACAGTGAAGAGACATTCTCCACCGATGGCATACAAGAAACCATCCATGGACACTAATTTGAGTTGTGACCTTGCTTGGTTCATGGGTCGGATCTCGCTCCAGCGGTCTGTTATGGGATTGTAGCAGAACACTTTGTCCGATGCTTTTCCTTTCTCACCAAATCCTCGGATGCCACCTGCAACAAACAAGTAATTATACATACAACAGATCCCACAACCTTTGGTATTAATATCCTCGGGCATGATGGTCAGTGTGTGCCAATCCTTGGTATTCTCGTTGTAGTAGTAGATCATGTGGTTGTCTTCAAATGAGGCAGTAGAGAGAGGGCTCTGAGGCCTGCTGTTGCCCCTGCTTGGGGGTCTGCTCCCCACTCGCTCAAAAACATCATTGATCTCGGAGACCATCAAACATGTGCGTCCCTCCATACGGTTCCTCAAAACCAGGTCACGTTCAGACCCTGTGAGACGGCCGTAAACGGCCGGGTCTTTCAGCACCTGCAAGAAGTTGTCGCTTATGAAACGGTACGCAGTCTCCTTCAGTTCGCTTAGTCGCTGCTTTTTAGCGATGGTCAGAATCTCATAGCAGTTCTGTGTTGTGAGCTGGGCAGACATGGCGTCGATTGCGGCCTGCACCGCGCACGGGATCTGTAAGATTTTCGCCCCGGTTACAACATCCACAACGTTATCTTTGTTCACATTCATGTTGGAGGTGTAAACATAATCTATTAGAACGGACAGCGTCTTGTAGCTGACGCCTTTGATTTTTAGTATGTCTCGAGAAAGCCTTGCTTTAAAGTAGTCACTTTTTTCAGCAAGAACAGATTTATGTACTTGGACCTTCTGTCTGCCTACTTCAATAACTAAATCAGGGTTCTCTTGGACAGAAATGGAATTTCTCACCCCATTACCGCTGTGCTTTATGTCATGTACTGACTCGTGTGTAAAGTGAACATGTTCACCTTCTTGTAATGAACACATATTACCCAGTGCTTGTTCTAATGACCGGCTTTCCTTCGAGTCAGAAAATGAGTCCTGTGAAAGAGAGGACACAGAGCTGATGACGCTTGGACTCCTCATGATTCCTTCAGTCTCGTAAACATAAGATTTAGCGATTTCTGCTCTGGTGCCTGCTCCAAAGCTTAGTAAAGGCCTGTCACCTGCAGCTCCATTTGCATCCTCTCTTACTCCATTTTTACCCGAGGACTCACTCAGATTTTTTACAGCAATGTCTGCTGGTTGAATATGATCCTGAAAGCCACTGTCACTGGAGTTTCCATCATGCAGATAGTCTCCCGTTCCTAAGGAGCGTTTTCCCAGATTTCCAGTCTCTGCTACTCTTCCAGATTCCCAGGATCTTTGTGCTATTCCTGTCTCGGAAACACAAGCAGTAACGTCTCTTGGAATAACGTTGTCATTCCCTTTGGTAATAATAGATGGCTCTAAGTCTTCATTATCCGCAGCATGAAATATGACATCTGCTTTAATGGTGAACATGTTATTCATTTTTATAAGTACACAGTGAAAGGACGAACGTTTTTTGTTTTTTAAAACGCTGATCTGTCAGAATTTATAAATGCTCATTATGTCAAGACTATGTCAGGGCAAAGTCATTCTGGCTCTTGAGGGATGATTGTCATCCATTAATTACTCAAGTTGTGCTGTTCGGGTTTCAGAGGCAGCATTGCTTGATCAATCCCAAATGGACGACCTCAGCAGTGCAGTGTGCTTATCCTAATATCTCGTGTCAGTAGGTGTCATTTCAAGCTGGTCAATACGAAGTGGAACAAAGTTCACCGTTGCATCCTTCCTGGGTGATAGTCTGGTTTTAAACCTGCATGAAAACAAAAAGAGCAGTTACTTACAGCATTTTATTTCACAATGCTAAGTTACCCATATGACCTCCATGTAATGTGATAAATATGAAAGGCCAAAACCTAATTGAGCGGGTGCTGTTACTTATTAGTCAGCAATTAAAAGATGACTGACTTCACTTTTTATACATAATCCCTAACCTTAAAGGCAGGTGAAATTGTTACATTTTGTTCAAATTGGTTAAGTTTAGCATTATGCTAAACTATTAGACGTGTTCCTGTCAAATATGAAATTTTTGGTGAATGAAGGCATACAAGCGATTGACATTCACAGAAAACTCAATACGGTGATGGGACTCTTGGCTGTAGTAAAACATTTGAATGTTGCAAATGTTTTAAAGAAGGCTGTACGTCCACGAATGATGAACCGAGCCGAGGTGGCTCTACTGCAAACATTCCCATGAAACACCTGATACTTAAAAAAAATCAACAATTTGTGGAAGAAACGCCTTTGTCTTTGGGAACTGTACACACAATTATTCACCATCACCATTGGCACATTATAAAACCTCATCCTCACCTTGCTCCAAGCCATTTCCACAGTTTTGCAGCATTATGGGAGTTCCTGGGTTGCCAGTGTTTCACACATGAAGCAGGCAGTATGATCTCAGTTCTGGCATACTGAGAAACTTTTGTACCTTTATGATATTCATGCACTAGTGAATGGCTGAGATAAGTGCATTAGTGTAGCAGGGGATTGTATAGAGAGGTTGTACTCTTATAACTGTGTTTGTGCAAATTTACCAAGATGTTACATAAGTCAGGAGTGCAAAATAGGATTGTATAGTTTGTGTAAGCCATACTGAATATTGCATCAAATCAAGCTATAATCTGATTATGGGCTGATGGGCTGTTTACTCCTCTCTGTGTGCATGTGCCTTGGAAGGCCTTTGTTAACGGTTTGTCAAAGGCCTGGCGTATCCTTTTTTTACTAGTCGAGCAGTTGACTGGCCCTTTCTTTAGATTTCCAGATTCAATGTCCATCCATTGATACACCATCCATCAATCAATTGTCTACGCAACTTGTTCTGTATAGGACTGCAGGGGGCCCAGAGCCTATCTCAGGGATCACGGGGCAGGAGTGTGTACAGTACATCCTGGATGTGGTGCTAACTCATTAGAGGGCACAGATGCACACACTTACACACCAAATCATACACTGTGAGGAGTTTTGGAAACAATAATCAACCTAAACCCTATGTATTTGGACTGTAGGTGCAAGGCAACAGTGCTAAATACTAATCCACCATTCGGCGAAACAAATGTCAGGAGTGCCACAAAAACTCCATAGCACTGTGTGTGGGAGCTTCTCCAGCAGAGCAGGCTAGGGATGGCAGTGTGCAACCCGTGACTCTGAAACTGGAAGCCACTCTGCGGCAGTTTTTACTACAATTTAATTTAATTTTAAAGAACAGCACAAACAGTTGCAGTCTTGTGCACCTCTACACGTCACGCAAATTGATATCAAAATGACCAGCATCCATTAAAGCAACTATAATAATATTTAACAATGACAGTACAGGTTTTAGTAAATCTTTGAGTATTCAGTTCAGAGAATAGTCCTTTGACACCTTGTGACTGCAGTCAAGTAACTGGAACAGGAATTTCCGACATTTTTGTACCTGAGCCTCCAATAACAGAAGTGGTCTCCATATTCACTTAAATACATCTTCTGTTATACTGAACTTCCAGCCTCCTAACACACAGTATGACTGCAGATTAATTCCTGCTAGTGATCTGATATCACTAAACCGAGGATGGGTTTCCTGTTGTGTCCGGTTCCTCTCAAGGTTTCTTCCTATTGTCACCTCAGGGAGGTTTTCCTCGCCACCGTCGACATCTGACAGTTATGATTTATGAATATTTCCTTAACATTTTGAAACTAATTTCAATAGTTTTCTTTTCTGATTCTGTAAAACTGCTTTGTGACCAGGACCACTGTTAAAAATGCTATATAAATAAAAGAAAAGAGGACTGAATTGAATTCTAGTTACAAGTAGCTACAAATAGTTATGAGAGCGGTTGTAGGGTCACGTGGTGGACATCTTGTCTTGTTCTCATTTACAAACAAAACAACACAAAACAGAAGAACAGAGTGTCGGCTGTAAATGCGAGTCGGCTCCCAGTGCTCATGTAAAAGATTCGGTTCAACGAGTCGACTCTTGTTTTTAATGACAGCCGCGTCCTCTCGAGATGATCGCGGAGCATGCGCAGTTTGCATAACCAGCTTGAAAGGAGAAAATAAGAGAAGGCTTTATTTATTTATTTGTTTATTTATTTATTTCTAATCAACCAAGTAATAAAAGGACAAAAATAAGCATGGACATGGTTCACGCAGTCCACTATGGTTATATCTAAAGGTATATAAATGTTCCTTATGAAGAACATTGGTCTAATTTAGGAAATAAATCAGGCCATCAGTGCAGAATCACATCGTGTTTGTTTTGTTGTTTTTCCCCAGCACAATGCAGATAATAATTACTTACGTGTTAATCCCGATTTGTGTTTCCTGGTTATATAAGACACAAGAGCTGCAGGTGATCTCTTCGTGTCCAGGTGAAATGCTTGCTTGCTTATTTCATTCACTTTCATCCCTCGAGCGTCAGATGATCAAAGAATCCATCAGAGGTCTGTGTCTTTCATCTTGTTACCTGTTACATTGTAACATCTCCATTAGCGTTCTGTACCTGTAAGCAGCACCAATGTTCTCAACGCCCTTTTCTCCGTCCACATACACACGCGCACACACACACACGCGCGCGCGCGCGCACACACACAAGCTTGATTTTGAATGAAATATCCTCGCATGTGTCCGAGATCCAACACTACATCGATTGCAGTGGATGTATTTCGGTCTCTCTATATGCTATAAGGGGAGTTCTGGATGAAACCGCACCCCCTTTCTATGTTAACCCTACACACAAACGCAATCCGACACACAAATCTACACTCAACAATATGGGAAGCCACAAGTGCCAAACATTGCCTAAACTACATGGCCGTCCAAGAGACAAAGCATGACGGTTCAAATGCTGTAGATTAGACTATTATACTGTACATAAAATGAGCTTAATTACCATAAGAACTAGACAAAAATTTTTATTAGAAATGACTATTTAGCACACACATACATTGAATATTTTCAATATTCAATTAACACAATATACAAGGATTGGTTAATTTAAAGTGTTAAGTTAAACAGAAGTTATATTTCAGAGTGATTTTCAGAGATCCTTCATCACACTCACTGAATGTTCATGGGAATTATTGCTTTTGGCTCCGAGCCACCTTGTGCCGGATCGTCATTCATGAATGTACGGCCTTCCTTAAAATGTTTGCACTATTCAAATGTTTTGCTGGGAATAACAGTTACAACTAGGCCCCTGTTGTATTTCCTTGTGGCAGGTTAAAAAATATATATTTTAATTGAAACCCTGAATGAATGGTATTCACTCTGCCCAGCTAATGCAAGGTAAAGGCAAGGCCAGGTCCTTTGTTTCGTGTAGTTTTGAAAAAACAAAGTTTATTGGAATGTTATTAAGTATTTAATTAATAGTTTTATCACTGTATCCTGAAGGTAATTGTTTTAGACAAATACTTTCAATTTCAATACCCGATAATGATAGCTTGATAAATGTATTTTATGTTATACAACCTATACTAATGATCATTTGCCATCATTGGCCTTCCACATTTCTACCACATCAGAAGTATTCCAGCCTGTAGATGAGGTGTACAGTATGTATGCTTACAATGCACAGTATGCTTACAATGCAAAATACAGGTCTGTTCAGCTAATAATTCCTGGGATCAGACACAATAGTAACTTTCGCAAAAGTGAGTAATCCTTTCACGTCCATACTGAAGTGACTTCTTAAGAATAATAAATAAATAAATAACATGGTTCTGGGTGGCCTATGATACCTCATGGTTGTTGGTGTATAATCACGAGCAGACTTGGTTTTGTTTAATACCTTGCTGTAAGGATGGTTGTGTTTATTGTTCATGCATTATTCTGGTATTATACTTGTGTTGGTTTTAGATTATGAAAGCACAAATGAAGCTTGTGTGTGTAATTACAGCATAGGATGCCATACCTAAACATGCCAGGCTTTTATTCAAATAAGCAATCCATGACATTATCTATAGGACTATTTGAATTTGATTAGTTTTCATACATGTACTAAGTAATGCGTTGTAATTTTACTTGATTGCATGGTATAAATCACAGAAATTAGTGTGTTCTTATGATGCCACACATTTCATTAGTACGGAGTGAAAACTTCACCCTTTTAGTTTAATCATTCGTAAGTCACATGATCATCACAATTAAATGAGGTACAGCATGAACTCAATAGTTTGACTGAAACCAATGGAAGTGGTTGATCTCTTTCTGTCACATACTTGCATACCTTTAAATTGCATTACTCCACCTCCTCATGTTAAACTAATCCAGTCCGAACAGGGCTTAAGACATATATAAGCACTAAAGAAGTACAGTGTTACCATGATGATGTTACACCCCACAGCTGTTCCACTCTTTGATACAGTGTAAAAGTAAATAAAATTCCAGGGGAAAGCTTGACGACACGCATGCTCGGATCGCTCTGTCTCTGTTGGGACTGACTAATACAGCCGTCAGCTGTTCACACACCGAGGTTCAGAAGTTATTTCTATACAAACACAACAGAATCCCTTGCGCATCTGAACTTGGGGTGAATTATCAGATGTGTTATTTGCTCAGCTTGGACTAGAAGAGTGAGAATGGAAGAGTTTCTTCAACATCTTTTTTCCCCTGGTACTCTATATAAACTGGATATATGTTTTGCCCTACAATTAATTCTTGACATGAAAATATGTGTTTTTCACATACACATTTGATCTTCAGTTTTAAGTAGGACTCCCAAAACAGACTAGACTTTCTATTTCTGTATTTATTTTCTAATCTAAAGATTTCTATAGATTACACATAACATTAATTTAAGCAGGCAATTAATTTTCTTTTAATTGACTTTTTAATGAAGAAAATTCTGAGAACATGTTACATTGTAAACATTCTTAAGGGAGCTACTTTACATTTTGCCTTTCGTATATTTTGATAACATTTATTAAAGCAACTTGTATAATTTGTTGCTTATCGCCAGGTTTGTTTCTCATGGCTCTGTGCTCGGCCCTATTTTAATGTAGTCTAATAATAATAATAATAATAATAATAATAATAATAATAATAGTGTAATTGAGTAGGGAATTACCAAGCCAGGATGATACCTTAGTACAGTTTTGATTTGTATTGCAATTTTTTAATGATGATTTTCCAAATATTTTTATTGAGATGTTGCGTTGCCTGCCAAAGTGTGAATAGTTTAGAGCTCACCATCGGCAATGCTTTGCCACATAAAATGCAAACAAATAAATAAAACTTTAAAAATAATAATTCAGGAATCAGTGTGGCAATAAACAATTTGCTACACAAAAGAATCACAATACATAATGGAATTTATTCTTCCCCTATCTCAATAAATGGGTACTGGCATGAAGTTTGTTCACCATAAATCATATGAAGTTGTAACATAAAAAACAAACATTATTTCTTGAAACACAGACCTTTATTTGTTAATCCATCATAATACATCTCTTTTTAACACATAATAGTACAAGTCTTATTTTGGCAGCATAAACGACAAGCTTTCTTCTTGTAGACATTCACTCGCAGCGGAGAAGAAGGCAAGTCCAGAAAGCAGTTTTTCTAAGCTGTAATTTCAAGGAGGTTCTTTTTTAACATTATGCTGTAGGCAACATCTCGTTCAAACACGTTTGGACAGTTTGGAAGAATAAAATAAAAATTTCACTAATCCTACAAAGAACCTAACAAAGATTAACGTATGAGTAAAAAAAAAAACACACCATTACAACATGCCATTATACATCAGAAGACTTCAGTGCCATCATCACACACAACAAATATGAAACCCAAACCACAAATTAATGTTTTACCTTCACATTCTCTCTTTTTGGTTTAGTAGAACTCTTTTGGCCCTTTTTGTCATCCACGTTTAAGGTCTCAGTTTCTTTTAAGCCACCTCAAAATCACAAAAAACTACCTCATCCTACGTTCACACTAGCAAGCAACAAATCGATCGGGGATCAAGACTTTTGCACAGTACTATTGGTTTGAGAAACAATTGAATAGAATTTTGAGGATTGAGTTAGTGATGAGGCCAGATTTGTACAAATAACAAATGCAAAATTTTTCCACTTACAGTAAAAATTTTAATTGTACTCAATTATGTTCTAGGTACTGTTTGATGCACATAAGTGAAACAACCCAAAAAAAAAAAAAAACAACCTAATATTATCTTACTGGCTTTGTCTTATTTTGTCATATTATGACACCTATATCTGACCAATATGACAATACGAGTCTTTTATCATGATATTGGTTTTGTATAAAAACTTTGTATAAAAATCTAGTTTTTTTTTTCTCCATATTTCGTCATTTGTATTTAGATTTTGTCAGTCATAAATTAATGCTACTGGTCACATTTTTTTTTTTGGGGGGGGGGGTTACTATTTTTTTTTTTTCACTTTTACTATTTTTCATTACTTTCATTGGTTTTGGATGTACAAGGCTTCAACAATATATTATTTTCTTTTAAATATATTCAACTGCAGAGAAAGCATTTGGTTTGATGCTGAACCAAACCTCCGTCTTTAAATTTGTCATTTTAACAAATTTATTCTCCTCATTTTCATTGTTGTTTAATAAATAAAAATGCTGTTTTATAATATGAAAAATAAAATGTATAATTATTTAAAGACATTATCCAACAGATTGTATACTTAAAATTTGCAAGACTCCTATATTGCTGGAATTTTCTGACCAAATATCATGTCAATTATCTTACCAACTAGAATCCTGATATTGTTATAGTAATGTGGGCCACCTTCCATGAGGCGCTTATTCCAAGCCAACAGAGACATTATGATACGAAATAAAGCTTGGAAGACGGAAGTAGCACAGGTAGTTGGTACCTCTGTGCATTAGCTGATGCAGTTAGCATGCCTTGTTAAACTGATCTGAGAACAAAGCAGAGTATTGAAGTAATTTTCATACTCATTAGCATGTTATTACAGTTTTTAACGTTACCTTTGAAAGTTTCAAAGGCTTAAAAGGCGATGCTCTTAAAAGCAACAAGTCATATGCAAGTCTGAAAGTAATATAACAAATCAATTTATTTTTTATTATAATCATTTTTTAAAGACATATTCATGATGGCAAATCACTAAGGAGTGCACAAATAAAAATCTAAAAACAATGTGTTAAAATATAGGTAAGAAAGTGTAAGAATGTTAGAAAAACATGGCATAGTTATTAAGATATGATTAAAAAAAACAACAACATAGATACTGACTTCTTCTTGTAAAACTTACTTTTCCTCCAAACATATTAAATACATGTACATGGGCATAATTTGGCTAAATTAAGTTAGTTATATGAAATATTCCAGTAATGTAGAAAGAAACTGTCAATGTTTATTAGGGAATTGGAAATCTGGCCAGCCAGAAATTCCATATGGGCATTCTCTCTTTCTCTTAAAAAGATTAAACTAAAAAATAAAATGTTATCTCTTTAAATTTTACTTTGTTTTGGAATTTCTTTGTAAGGAATTTTATTTTTTTGTGATTGATTGATTTAATGCAGAAATCAGTAATTCACCAAAATAATAATAATAATAATAATAATAATAATAATAATAATAATAATACGCAGACTGTGCCACAATTGTTTTTGGTATTTGTGAAAGGCTTCACTGGACCCTGAAATTTTTTGGTAGTGTCATTATATGAAAATTACTTCTTATGATCTCAGCAAGATATTAAAATTTTCATTTTTGCATGACACATCACTGTACAATCTTATCATCACCATGTGAACTTGTGAAATGTAAAAACCCAAATATTTCAGGGGCATCTATAAACAGTAAGTGAAATGAACAATTCGAAACACAAAAGCAGCTATAGAGGAAAAGAAACCTTGGCGTTAGCAATGTTACTTCGATTAACACAGGGTTCAGCACTTTACATAACGTAAGACTGAAATTTCAGTGGTATAAAAGTGACTTAAATTCCCAGGGACATCCGCTTCAAGTAAATTGTTCGTTAAAAGTCCATCGTTTCAGACACCCAGACTGCGAGAACTGCACACATGGGTGTTTATATCATCCAGTTTAGTTTAAACGGCTCATCCTTACATGTTCGTTTCACTTTCTGTACACAAGCACAGAGGAGAGAGACACGTCAGGAAAGCACAGTGAACGATGCTGATTGCATCAGCCCATGAAATGTCATCATTACCGTCATCCTAAAGAGAAAGGAATAGGAAAAGAAAAGGTTATATGAACAAATTCTGTTTGAGAAGCACTATTTCAAGCTTATCTGCAGACAATTAACATCTTATCAAATGAAAATATTTGTAACCTAATCAAATTGATCCAAGACTTCCTGTTATAAGATTACAATAAACCAGATGCAACATTATTAAGCCTATTTATAGACACATAATATTTTTCCTTTAAGTGATAAAGTCTTGTTTTATTGTCAGATCATTTTGCTTATTTCTATAAATATGTATAATTAGCAAAATTATCTGCATTTAACTGTATTTAAAATGATCTGTATTTAAACATTTAAAGCTTAAAAATTACATACCCATTGTTATTGCAGTTTTTTAATCTCCAAAATTTTGTTGTACACATTGCGCCCCCCTGGGAATCACTTGCTATTACTTTTCTAAGGAATCGAAACAGGGTTTCCCAAAGTAACCAGATAGCAATATCTCAATCAATTTTGTATGAAACCCCACACACCTAGCCAGGTTCAGTCTGAGCGCTATGACCCGTTTCCAAGTTCCAAGTTGTTTGACATCTGTGCAGAACTAACTTTTACTCCTAAAAGACCCTGAACCACCAAACTTTATAAGACTAAAGGTAAACTAAAGCCTCTTGTCTCAAACAATCCAAAAAACAAAGCTATAGAATTAAAGTTTCCTGAGATATCTAGCTCAAAATCAGCACAGTCGCCTTCCCATTCAAGTAAACGGAAGAGATACACTCTGATTAGTTTCTGAGTTTCTGATTAGTCCAAGATGCTAACTAAGTTAAAAATTACTTAGAAATTTAACACTGATGCAAATGTTTGTTTAATAAAAATGCACTCTGCTCTTCTTACTTCCTGAAAAGTATTACTCAAATTAAACTTTTAGTCATAGTAGAAATGACAACAACAAACATAAATGGACACAAATGTACGTTCTAGCACAGCCTCGAAGTCTCCTCATGCACTCTTTACCCGTATCACACGTCAGGCACGGGGATCTGCCACACCATGACCGTGGGCACGTTTTCTTCATGCCGTGCTGCTTTGCTCTTCTTGTTGATCTTTCTATGACCCGAGCCACCAGACAGCACCAGCACTGAGCTGATGTTCGCCCGCTGAGCCCGCTTGGTGTTGTGCGAGTGCACTGGATCGCTGATGAGGTCGTAGATGGCGCCGTCCTCTGGGCCGTGCTCCAGGGAGCTACGGGAGGACGAGAGCGAGTCCTGGCGGGTCGGTATAGCCTGGATGTCATCTTCCTCTGGGAGAAAGGAAGCAGTAGAGCCGGGAACGTCATCCTCTTCTGGAGGGGGGGCACACTGACTGGACATGGTGGGTACAGCGTTTCGTACGGGCGATGCCATGATGAGGAACTTTACAGGGCCGTGGTGAGCATGGAAGGACACCATCCCTCGTCCTGCGGGTTAAACGCGACATTAGTCATTAACAATTATATTCATCACAGTAAGCAAATAGCTAGTTATCTTATTATGTAACTAACTATTTAACTATTAAGCTATTACCTAGAGAGCTTGTTTAATGAGTATTCTAAATACTGTAAAAAATACAGCAGCAGCTGGCTAAGTGTTCGTACATTGCTCAAGACCTGCAATGTCAATTTCAGTTTGCAATCAAGTGATGTTTGCATCCACTATGTCATCACTTCTTGGACTTACAGGATCTCTACAGTATGATGAGCCACTCAGCTAATAAAGCACAGTGTAATATGAGACACACTTAGGGATGATAAGGAAATATATACCAATGGGGATTGTGATGCAGCTTGACACTAAGCAGACTTACAGTTAACACTACAAAGTTGGTTATTTTCCCGTAACATCATGCCCTGAAGTGTTTTATTCTTCTAATATCTCAGTAATCTTTATTAATTTACTTAAAATACTATAAACAGTCTTTCCCTTGCTAATATCTCTTTTCCTCTCTCTTAAAGTTTGGAATTTGATGACAATCATGGTTACATCTTTACTTCTGAATGTTAAAGAGCACCGACACTGGAGACTACTTACACAAATGCACCTGCATTATTGTCAGAGCTGCTGTTCTGACAATCTGGATTCTGATTGGACAGACGTTGTTGAGTAATTCTCTATAACAGCAGCTCTGACTGTAGCGCTGCTGCAAATCACAGGTTGATTATTAGAACAGTGTGTGCTATGCAGTGTTTCCCCCAGTGTTCCCTAGTTTTTCATTTTCAGTTTTGTTATTAGGTTTACACTGCCCATGCAATATTTCTGATTATGTTTTTTTTACTTCAGCTAATAAAGCAAAGCCATTTGTGTTATACAATGTGATATTCCTCATTCATGTTCGTTGCATGTGTTGATCGGAGCTGTTTTTACATTTCGGATTGGGCCGCAGCGTTCTTAAAGAGCTGTTGTGTAGGGAATGGCTCTGGATCAGAAGTTACATCATTTATAGAATGAGTCTCCAGTTTCAGGGCTTAGTACTTAAGATTTTATTAGACTGAAATCCCTATTTTTGCTTCTTCAGTGGTGGCTAAGTAAAAACACATACATGAAAATATATACACCAGTGTAATTATACCCATATGACTGAACAGAACATGGTCTGGACTGTAAAAGGAAGTTTATCTCTCTTCAAAGAAGACAAATTTCCCGCCTGTTAGATCTACTGAATAGATGAAGCGTATCCATGTCTCCATAACGTGCATGTGTACTGGTGCAAATTATTTAGAGAGCAGACATTCAGACTGACAAAAGCTAGTTTAAATCGAGGGTGTGCTCGATTTCCATCTCAGCATCCGGAGGCCTAATTAGCGTGTGTGAAATTAAACCCCGTTTCAGCATAAACTGCAGAGACGTCAACATAAGCCTTCAGCCACCCCAACCCACCCTGAAGCATTTAGCGCTATTAACACACAGCATCTGCACCAGGGCAGGAGAGAGGGACTGCTTTTAAAAATAACCAAGCCGGAGAGGGCTGAATAATTACAGGATGTGCTCCGGAGACACATTAACCCCCTGAGTACTGAAGGTCAACTAGTCGCTTACAGTCGTTAACAGCTGCGAGATGGAAATGAAAATGGGTCCTGCGTCGAGCTTTTAGCATGATGATGCAAATAATAAACTAACCACATTGCTAGCTTAAATATTTGTACTTATATAAGGTAGCAACTGAGAATGTGTGATGGATAGAAAAGTTTCTCCAATAATGAAAAATGACATGTTTATAGTGTTTATAGAGTAGTGTTGCAAATTTCACACACATTTTTATCTGACCGTTAAATCAATTAATTAGTTATAATAATGGTAATAAGATGCACATTTATTTTCCTCAGTTTAAGAACTTTAAAACCTTCGAGCAGCACAATCCAAACAAATGAATTATGTAAGAAAAAATTTATGTTTAATGAATTAAAGTTCAACGAACAAACAAACAAAAATACTGCTCTTGTCTCTCCCTGTCCATATTCATAAACTAGACTGCTGGAGAGATTATGGTATATTTTATACCGTATATTATGGTAACACATGGCGGCTGAAAAAAAAAAAGCTCTTGTACTAAAAATAGCACAGCCGTGCTGATATTCAACACAACAGCATGACCTCGAGTGTGATATTGCTTTTACACAACAGCTCCACAAACCCTTTTATTACCAACATATTATGATTTTTTTTTTTAGTTAACCAGCCTGGCAGAACAAACTGACTACCACTTAGTATAATTAACGGGTGAAAGAATAAATCAGTACTATGTGGCCAGAAGATGAGAAACTTACAAGATATACTTTATGTTTTCACTTATTCCACTTTAGAACATCAGCTGGATTAAGTTCCTGGTTCTGAGACAACTTTACAAGTTAAGCTATTGTGCTATGTACAGGAGGAATGCCTCTAGTCCAATCTAATGACTCAGTCAGAACTGTTGCACAATGTCCAATAGTGCATGTAGCCAATCCTGACCCTTTCTGTCCTGAAAATCTAAAAAAGTGATATTATTATAATTATTATGATTATTATAATCATGATTATTATGATGGTAACTCATGACAGTGTCAGTAGGATTTAAGTGAAAGTGAGTTATATCAGAAACACGTACCTGTGACCTTGGGAATGCCCTGTAGTCGTGGAACACTCAGAGCTACCGTGACCCCAAGGTTTGTTCCCACCAGCAGCAAACCGTGACACACCAGCAGACTGCTCACAGAGACCCTCTGATGACCTGGGCAGAGAATAAAACCAGTTTTTATTACCTTTTATCTGTTTGATTTTATAGTGTATAGTTATTCTATAGGTTATTCTTTGAGGTTTCTTCCTCATGTCTTATCAGGGAGTGTTTCCTAGCTATTGTTGCTTATTAGGATCTAAATCATATGTGCTGTGATCTTGATCCTGTACACTGTTAAAAGCACTACAGGAAGCAAGCTAAATCAGACTTCTGATTAAGAGCTCCAAAGACTAAGAATTCCAAACAGTGTCCCTGAACTCTAAATGATTTTTGACCTAGAGGAAGAAGCAGGTCTTGGAAGGATTAAAGGAAAGAAACATTTCTCCAAACAGCATCAGTGATGAAGTTTTAGCTGTGTGGAATAGCGAGGATCACTCGAGCCAGGCTGTGTAGGAGGAACTTGGCTGTTAGAGCATGTGTGGGTAAGTAACTATGGTGATAGATGGTTGGTTTCCAGGGAAACCGTAACCGAGTCTCTCTCTCCTTTTCTCTCTCTGAGTGAACCAAGAGGAGGAATTTTCATTCCTGGCTTTGGTTAAAAAAGGAGTTGGGGGAGGAGGTTGGGGGGGGGTAGGGGTGAGACGAGAGAAGCAAACACAAAATGCTCCCTGCTCTCACCCAGATGCCTTTACTGAACTGAACCAAAGTTTCATTATGAATCATGACGCAACCTTTTGTAACAACTACCCTTGCAGTAAGGAAAGGAGAAATTTCGAAACAAAACTGTTTAAAAATTTTAGATGGAAGTTTATTGCTTTAGAACAGACATGGATGCTCATTAATTATGATGATTTAAATCAAAAGGGCACGAATTGGCCAATCTGAATACATTGTGTAGCCTAAAAAAAAAGTTTAATCATGGGTTAGAACATGCACGGCATACACTACCGCTCGAAAGTTTAGGATCACTTGCAAATTTCTTTATATTTGTTTAGTTATTCATTTTTTACATTCTGAAATAATACATATGGTATTAGTTAATTACGTAACATCAGCAACAACAGTCAGTTATGATAAGACAAGGAGGTCAGCCTTTGCAGCATTGTGCAGCATTGTCAAGTGCATTCTGAAAACCCATCAAGCACCATGATGAAAGACCATCCCAGGAAGGCAAACCGAAACTTAGCTCTGCTGCTTAGGAGAAGCTCATTTAGAGTTACCAGCCTCAGACATCACCGATCAACAAACAGCACTCGCAGCAAATATTGTGTATTTATGGACGCCTTCGAGTGTATATAAAATATAAAAACAAAAGAGAACATGAAATTATAAAGTGATCCCGTACCTTTGAGCAGTAGTGTATGTTGTAAATGATAAATACAAAATTAAGTATTTAAGCAAAGTTGTTTTATGCAATTTGGCACCCCATTGTCACGACCCGCCAAGCCACAGCTCTGTCTTAATCACTTAAGCACTCCTGCTCCATGTTCCCTACCACCCCTTATGTCTCACCGCCTCATCCTCCGCTCTCCACACACCTGTGTTCCATCACTAATCATCTCCCTCACCTATTTAAACCACACGCTGACACCACCTTGTCGCCAGATTATTGAGTGCCTTCCATAGCCCGATTTTCCAGCGTTTTCCTAGACCTTGCTTCCCTGTTACCGACCACGCTTTGTTTTTCCCGACCACGCTCTCGCTTCTCATTTTGGATTTCCACGCTCACGGACTTTTTGTATTATCGACCAACGGACCTGTTTTGACGACTACGAACTTGGATCACGGATTTTCTCATTGTCTCTCTGGTTTTGAACCCTGCTCGCCCATCGACCACGATTAAGCTCTGCAAAACAGCCACCAACCTGCACGACTTCTCCGTGCGCTCGTCGCCGTCATCGCGAAGATCGCGCTCTCGCCGGCTCCTCGCGCCGGCTCCTCGCGCTTCCGCATTCCTGCACGAAGCGTGCTAACACACAAGGCTCTCTCGCCGGATCACGGTGCTTCCGCATTCCTGCACTAAGCGTGCTACACACAAGACTCTCTCGCCGGATCACGGTGCTTCCGCATTCCTGCTCGAAGCGCGCTACACACAAGGCTGTCTCACCGGCTCGCGGTGCTTCCGCATTCCTCCCAGGCTCGCGCTGCGCACAGAGCTCTCACGCCGACTCACTCAGCACACGCAGCTTCCCGACATTGAGCAGCAATTCCTACAGCAACAAGCACGTTTATAAAAACACCCCTGCCAAACTCTCTTCCAACTCCACATCAACTATTACACAATATAACCAATCCCAAGGAGTTCCTCCCCTGCACTTGGATCCATCACGACCTCTGATTCTTAACAGTATAATCTGGCCATCGAAATGGATCCAGCAGAGGCAGCTCGTCTGAGGGGGGCCCTAGAGAGCCAGGGAGCCCTCCTAGGTACTCATCAACAAGAGATCATGCAGATCACCTCAACACTCCAAAGTATCACGGAAACATTAACATCACTTACTACCCAGCTACAGCAGACACGACTGCCCCCGGCACCGATTGCACAGCCTCCTCTCCCATTACAGGCCACCGGTCATGAACCACGCCTCCCTGCCCCACCCACTTATGATGGTGATCCGTCTACCTGTCGATCATTCTTATCACAGTGTTCCCTCGTTCTTGAACTGCAGGCGGCGTCATTTCCCACTGAACGATCCAAGGTGGCTTACATAATCACGCTACTCTCAGGAAAAGCCAGGGAGTGGGGAACAGCGCTATGGGATGCCCAGGTCCCTTGCTGCTTCACATACAGGACATTCACTGATGAGATGAGGAGGGTTTTCGACCGCTCATTCACAGGACACCAGGCGGCAGGACAACTACTTCAGCTACGCCAGGGATCTAGTTCCGTCTCCGATTATGCCATCGACTTTCGAACACTGGCGCCCTCCTGTGACTGGGACGAAAGGGCTCTTTTTGACTGCTTCTACAATGGACTCTCGGATTCTATCAAGGATGAACTCGCGGCCCGAGAGCTTCCATCAGACCTACAGGGTCTCATTGATCTAGCTACACGTATTGATGCCCGTAAACGTTCCCGCCATGAGGCGCGCCGACCCCTTGGTAACGTTCATACCCCAGCTCCCTCATTTACCACTCCCGAATCACTACCTGAACCCATGCAGATTGGCCGGGCACATATTTCGCCAAGGGAGCGTCAACGCCGGAGGGATGATGGGGCCTGCTTTTACTGCGGCCAGTCGGGCCATGTTGTGCGCTCCTGTCCACTAAAAGGCCGGGCCTCCCAGTAGTTCTGGGGGTACAGGGGGGCCCCAATTCTACTCTTTCCCCAGACCAGCGCTCATGTTTTCCTGTTACCCTGACCCTTGACAACCGTTCTTACATCACCCACGCTTTAGTAGATTCCGGGGCCGACCAAAATCTAATTTCCACCTCTTCTGCTTCTCTATTCAAAATCCCACTCACTCCCTTATCCCAACCACTCATAGTTCAGGCTCTTGATGGCAGTAGACTCGCCCCTATCACGCATCGCACCTCTCCCGTTACCTTACAGTTCTCAGGCAACCACATTGAGACCATCACTTTTCTCACTGTCCAGAACGCTCACGCACCCATTGTGTTGGGCCTCCCCTGGCTAAGGTTGCATAACCCCCACATAGATTGGCTGAAACAAAGCATCCTGGGTTGGAGCCCCACCTGCCTCTCGTCATGCCTACGTGCTGCCACCACTGGGCGAACCTTGCCCTCCTTCCAGGAGGAGATCCCTAATCTGGCAGAGGTGCCTACCGATTACCATGATCTTCGACAGGTTTTTAGCAAAGCACGGGCCGTCTCGCTACCACCTCATCGTCCCTATGATTGCGCTATTGATCTTCTCCCTGGCACCTCCCCTCCCAAGGGTCGACTATACTCTCTCTCCCGCCCTGAGAGAGAGGCTATGGAACAATATATTAACGAGTCACTTGCAGCAGGGATAATTCGCCCATCCTCCTCACCTGCAGGGGCAGGATTCTTTTTTGTGGAGAAAAAAGACAAATCCCTCAGACCCTGCATTGACTACAGGGGATTAAACGAGATCACGGTCAAAAATCGCTACCCACTTCCACTGATGTCATCTGCTTTTGAAATGCTCCAGGATGCCCGTATGTTCACCAAACTTGACCTAAGAAACGCCTACCATCTGGTCAGAATAAGGGAGGGTGACGAGTGGAAGACCGCCTTCAATACCCCCACTGGTCATTATGAGTATTTGGTTGTTCCATTCGGTTTAACTAATGCCCCAGCAGTTTTCCAGGCACTCATCAACGATGTCCTCAGAGACTTTCTCAACGTATTCGTGTTTGCATACCTAGACGACATCTTGATCTTCTCACGCTCTGAAAAGGAACATAAGCTCCACGTTCGCCAAGTCCTGCAACGCCTGCTGGAGAACAAGTTGTATGTCAAGGCTGAAAAATGTGAATTTCACTGCTCTTCCACCTCCTTCCTAGGCTACGTCATCTCACCGTCCGGCATCCAAATGGACCCCACTAAGGTGAAGGCGGTCACTGACTGGCCACAACCATCATCCAGGCGTGAACTACAACGCTTCCTGGGATTTGCCAACTTCTATCGCCGATTCATTAAGAATTACAGTATGGTGGCTACCCCACTCACATCACTCACCTCGACCAAGACCCCGTTCCGTTGGAGCCCCCTGGCAAACAGCGCCTTCGAGGACCTCAAGCGTCGATTTACCACAGCACCCATTCTCACTTTCCCCGACCCCTCCCTTCAGTTTGTCGTAGAAGTGGATGCTTCAGAGACGGGTGTAGGGGCCGTTCTTTCGCAAAGATCGCCCCAGGACAACAAGCTTCATCCTTGCTCCTTCTTTTCCCGCCAGCTCACTCCCCCTGAACGAAATTATGACATTGGGGACCGAGAACTATTGGCAGTCAAACTGGCACTCGAGGAGTGGAGACACTGGCTGGAGGGAGCAGAACAGTCTTTTCTGGTATGGACGGATCACAAGAATCTCGAGTACTTAAGGACGGCTAAAAGACTTAATTCTCGCCAGGCGCGGTGGTCACTCTTCTTCGCACGCTTTCACTTCACATTAGCATATCGGCCAGGATCTAAGAATGTCAAACCTGACGCCCTTTCCAGGCAATTCTCCACCTCCAAACGCACCCCCACGATGGAAACCATCCTCCCCCCTCCATGCCTTGTGGCTATTACACGGTTAGATGTGGAAAATCTGGTCCAACAGTCTCTCAAACAGGAACCAGGCCCAAGTAATGTTCCCCCGAGCATGCTCTTCGTTCCTGCGTCAGTAAGACCCCAAGTGCTGGACTGGGCCCACAGCTCTAGATTGGCTTGTCACCCTGGGAGGACACGCACCCTTTCACTCCTGCAGCAACGGTTCTGGTGGTCCACGATGAAGGAAGATGTTAAGGAGTTTGTAGCTGCTTGCGATGTCTGTTCAAGGAACAAGACAACTAGCCGCCCCCCAGAGGGTCTCCTAAGGCCCCTCCCCATTCCCCACCGCCCATGGTCTCACATTTCCATAGATTTTGTCACTGGACTACCACCATCGAACAATAACACCTGCATCTTAACCGTTGTAGACCGTTTCTCCAAATCTGCCCATTTTATTCCGCTACCCAAACTTCCATCTGCCAAAGAAACTGCAGAGTTGCTCATCAACCATGTTTTCCGTCTCCATGGACTTCCGTTGGACATTGTCTCTGACAGAGGACAGCAATTCTCAGCACAGTTCTGGAAGGCCTTTTGCGGTCTTATTGGTGCCACTCCTAGCCTCTCATCTGGTTTTCACCCCCAGACTAATGGACAAACAGAACGCATGAATCAGGAACTGGAAAAAGCATTAAGGTGCATGGCCTCTCGGGATGCTGCCTCCTGGAGCCGCTTCTTACCCTGGGTAGAATATGCCCACAACTCGCTCCCCACCTCTGCCACGGGGATGTCTCCGTTCCACTGCTGCCTTGGGTATCAGCCACCATTATTTTCCCCCCAGGAAGAGGAAGCTTCAGTCCCCTCTGCCCAAGCCTTCGTCCGCCGCTGCAGAAGAACATGGCAGCGGGCTCGTATCCAATTGCAGCACACCGTCAGCTCCTTCCAGCGTCAGGCTAACCGCCACCGCTTACCAGCTCCCAGATATCACATCGGCCAAAGGGTTATGTTATCAACTCGTGACCTTCCTCTCAAGATCACCTCTAGGAAACTCTCACCAAGGTTCATCGGTCCATTCACGATCACTTGTGTTATCAACCCATGTTCTGTCCAGTTGGCCTTACCTTTATCCATGCGCCGAATCAACCCCACATTTCATGTCTCACAGATTCGCAGATTGGTCTCCTGTCCACTATCCCCACCCACCCAACGCCCCCCTCCTCCTCGATTCATAGATGGGGGTGAAGCCTTCACAGTCCGCAGACTCCTTAAGTCTCGCCGCCGTGGACGTGGTCTCCAGTACCTGGTGGACTGGGAGGGCTATGGCCCTGAGGAGAGAAGTTGGGTGCCAGCCAGGTTCATCCTAGATCGCTCCCTTATTACTGACTTTCACAGACTCCACCCTGAGGCACCTGCTAAACGCCAGGTGGCGTTCATAGGGGAGGGGGTACTGTCACGACCCGCCAAGCCACAGCTCTGTCTTAATCACTTAAGCACTCCTGCTCCATGTTCCCTACCACCCCTTATGTCTCACCGCCTCATCCTCCGCTCTCCACACACCTGTGTTCCATCACTAATCATCTCCCTCACCTATTTAAACCACACGCTGACACCACCTTGTCGCCAGATTATTGAGTGCCTTCCATAGCCCGATTTTCCAGCGTTTTCCTAGACCTTGCTTCCCTGTTACCGACCACGCTTTGTTTTTCCCGACCACGCTCTTGCTTCTCGTTTTGGATTTCCACGCTCACGGACTTTTTGTATTATCGACCAACGGACCTGTTTTGACGACTACGAACTTGGATCACGGATTTTCTCATTGTCTCTCTGGTTTTGAACCCTGCTCGCCCATCGACCACGATTAAGCTCTGCAAAACAGCCACCAACCTGCACGACTTCTCCGCGCGCTCGTCGCCGTCATCGCGAAGATCGCGCTCTCGCCAGGCTCCTCGCGCTTCCGCATTCCTGCACGAAGCGTGCTAACACACAAGGCTCTCTCGCCGGATCACGGTGCTTCCGCATTCCTGCACTAAGCGTGCTACACACAAGACTCTCTCGCCGGATCACGGTGCTTCCGCATTCCTGCTCGAAGCGCGCTACACACAAGGCTGTCTCACCGGCTCGCGGTGCTTCCGCATTCCTCCCAGGCTCGCGCTGCGCACAGAGCTCTCACGCCGACTCACTCAGCACACGCAGCTTCCCGACATTGAGCAGCAATTCCTACAGCAACAAGCACGTTTATAAAAACACCCCTGCCAAACTCTCTTCCAACTCCACATCAACTATTACACAATATAACCAATCCCAAGGAGTTCCTCCCCTGCACTTGGATCCATCACGACCTCTGATTCTTAACACCCATACACCAAAAAGTTTATAAAGTTGCTTTGGGTAAGTTTGTGTAGATGTTTTAAACTTTCATACATTATCAGATATTACAGCCACTTTCCTTACTATTACTATCAGGTTAAAATCTACCTACCTATAAATGCACAAAAAGTGATAGAAGGGTACCAGAACACCCAGTGCACCACAGCATGCTGCGCATAGAGCACAGACTGAGAGGCCAAGGTCGACCACCCGGCCTGGAACACCCCAGATCCAAAGGCGAGCATGCACCCATGAGATACACCAGACAAACAGCTCTGATCCACTGCGGCCCCACCCTACAACCGCAGCACCCAAAGGATCCAATGCCAACATCCTGGTACCAGACATGCAAATAAGGGCCAGAGCTACCCCAGTGGCACTAGGGGAACCCACACAATACTGGACCTTTATATGAGAAGATTGAACAGTAATACAACAAAGTCTCAAAGCTAACATTTTACAGTATTAATGATAATGATACTTAGAAGATTAAATACTAATTCTCAGTTATACTGACATTAAGAACTGTTTTTAATGACTTTTTGTGTGTGCCACTGCTGGTAAAACTCTTCTCAAATGGTCACAGGTTTAACAAATGGCAAATCATAAGCATGAAAAAAAAAATTAAACATTGCACAAGCCTATGTTGGACCGCAATCATACTGATGTGGAATAATATGGAAAAGTCATACCGCACATTCTAAACCAACTCGGGAGACAAGATTTATTATACGGCTGCTCTGTAGAGCTAAAAGTCTGTGTGACTGACCACCCACTCCATCCTTCCTTAACCACAAATCAGTCACTAAAGCGCCAGTTGGTTGTGCAACACAGGGGACCGTTAGTGGTCAGGATCACAGGACAAACACTTCCACTGTGCTGGCTGGCTCGTTAGGGAAACCTGCCTTGTGTTTTTTACCATCACACCTCGTTAGCTTGACCATGGGAACAACGCTCGAGCAGAAAAAGAAAATGATCAGACAATGATGAATACAACGGCTGACAAAGCTTTCTCTGTGGAAACATCCAGGCTGGAGGCTGTGCAGTATTATCAGTCGGACACGTTTAATAATGCTGTGACTTTAAATTAAAGTAGTGTATTTCCATTGCCCATTCACGTGGAACATGAGGACCGCCTAAAGCAGCTGGCAAGAGAACGAGATCCCTTAAAAAAAAAGTGTGTGCGCGCAGTGAAAGGGAAAGGCTAAAAGGAGTCTTTCACACGCATGATGATGTGCGTGGACATGCAGTGCCTTTCACACAAAACACTACATGACTTGTTCAGATGCTCGAGACCAGCAGTATTCTCTTTAAATATGTAAAACCTCCAGATACATAAAAACGCTTACTAATAATGATCCGGAAAAAATTAAAATCTATTTATAAATTGCAGTGAACAAAAGTTAACTTTTCTTAAAGTTCTGCTTTTCTTTTTGTAAATATTGTTTCAAATCACTGGTCAAAAAATAGAAATGCGAAACCCCTCCTGAGGTCTGAGATAATGTCTAGCCCTGTAGCTTGTCTTTGGTCCAATAAAGGCACACGATTGGATTAAACACAACAGCAAATCTGCTAAAGAAGACAAAATGATAAAACTCATGAATCATGTCCAGTTTATATATATATCCATCTAAACATCTAAAAATGACTAAAAAGTTAATTTTGCATTGAGACACAACGAGTCTAGTGCAGTGACATAAATGTAAATTACATCCAAATTTCCAAACTATAAAATGTAGCATTTCACCAAAGATCATTGCTTGAGGTTAAAATTGTAGCAGTTTCATCAAATCTGTAGGCATTTGCTCTTTTTTCAACTAATATAAACAAGGGGAAACTGAACTGAGGCAAAGTCTAATGTTCCATGATATTCATGTTTGACCAATACAAAGGCATTTGTCATATTAATACTAGGTTCCCTTTTTCAGTCTTAGTATTGACAGTCAGAAAAAATTTATGCATCCCTACTTATATTTCTATTAATGCATCCCTATTTATTATTCAGCCGAGAACCAAGAACGGCTGAATATAGATCTTGGCTTTTTAGCTTTCTGGTTGCAGATGAATATTTATAACGTGTCTGGCCTGCTCTACATGCTGGTCTTTTCTTTTGAAGCCAGTCGTGACATCCTCTGAAGGCAAAAAATAGATTCGGCTTTCGCTTGTGTGTTCATTTTGGGAAGCCACGGAAAGATACAGTCTGGTGTTTGCAAGGAACGATGGTGCAGAAACGTCTGTAAGTAGACAAGCAGACAACGTTCTTTCCTCATGTCATGCCTCAAAACCCTAACTTATAATTGTCGTGCAGGAATTATGGTCAGTGACAGTAGTAGAATCTAGGATTGAGTGTTTCTACATATAAACCTGCTGCTGTTTCACAATGTCAAAGAATTACATTAGACCAAGATTACACGTCCTCCAGGAACACCTTATCCCGAGTAGTATGGCATGCATGTGAAGTGTACAGTAGCGTTTCAAAGCGTTGACACTTCACCGCCTCAACAGTTAAATTCTAACGATTAAGAATGTAATGGTGTGTGCAAAGGCAGCAGCTAATAAAGTTCACTCCGTGAGTGGTGAAATATTTGCGCTCTCCTGACTCAGCTAAAAAGGAAATCTCTGTAACAACACAAAGAATCTCAGTATCCCTCTCCATCTTTTTCTTCGCTCCATAATATTTAGATTTCCCAAACTCCAAAGCAAACTCTGACCAATATCAACATGCCCGGAGTCCGTCTCCAACACTGCAGTAAAAGCTTTGATCTCGTTCATGCTCGGAGCTGGATCGGCGCTGGGTCACGTCGTAGGGAGCGGCAGAGTAGAAACAGACCCACATTCTTTATTTAAAAGAAGAACAAAAAACAGCCAGAAAGGGATCAGAGATTGGACCAAGGTTTTGTGCACTGATCTAATCCTCAAAAGAGTTTAAAACGAGAAACTTGCAATGAATAAGTACATAAAGTTCCTTGCTGACTGATAAGAAAGTAACATGAATTATCTCTTTAAAATGCTTTGATATTAATAGATAAGATTTTGAGATTGATAGATAAGATACATTCAAGTTCACTTAATCAGCAGATCAGACAAGAGAAAATGTAGATGTAGAGAAAATATCCTTCTCGGTCCAATTATCTTCAAATATAGCACAAAGGGGCAAGGAATTTTGGTTGTGCAGAATAACAACACAGTTAAAAGAGTAAAAATCTCCATTTATTTACTCTGCACTAATGCACTTATCCCAATGTTTCACTAGTGATTGGATACCATCACGATAGAAAGTTTTCTCGGTATACCGGAGACATGATCAGACTGCCTGCTCCATGACGTCTGAAACGTTGGCCTCCCAGAAACTCCTTTAATGGTCCAAACATGTGGAAAGGCTTGGAACAAGGTCAGGACTGTACGGGGGATGTGGCAATAACTCCGAGCTGAGTTCTTGTAATGTGCAAATGGTGTTTGATGTGAATGACTGTGTGTACAGTTCCCACAGACGAATGCGTCTCTTCCGCAAGTTGGCGACAAGGATCAGGCGTTCCATTCACTGAATGTTTACGGGAAAGAATGACGACGTTCCTGAGCCACCTCGGCTAGGATCATTATTCACAGATGTACAACCTTCTTTAAAACGTTTACACAATTCAAACGGTTAAACTGCGACTAAGAGTCTCATCACTGTACTGTGCTTGAAGTCTTCTGTAAATATCAATTGCTCTTACGCCTTCATTCACCAGAAATTTCACCACCATTCCCGGTTTGACTCGAAAGCTGTCATACATGATATTGTCATCATCAGTTTTTCCTAGTCTCAGATTCACTGAGGGATGAATTAGGTCATTGAGACTTAATTTCATGCAAGCATGACAATATTAATGACTTCCTAATTAGTTTCTAACATCACAGTCCATAATTACTCTGACATTCCCAGTAATGATCACATCATGAGCTTGTGATAACGTCTACTGTAAGTTTCTGGGTAGTCGACTCCGTCTCTCTCTAGAATCAGAGAACAGGGGAAGAAGTTGTGTATCATCAGCAGGTCGCTGTTTATTTGCTGCATGGGTGCACACATGGGCGCGTGTTTAGGCCAATGGTGACAAAGCCACTCACTGACAAGAGCCCACACTAGCATAGAGTATGGCTGAGTCAAGCATGAGAAGTGCTGAGTCATTCACAGCACTGCTAATTCACTGTATGAGAGGATTGTTTCGAACAATACCACAGGTCACAGATATGTTTATTCTAGTTCTTTCCAGGAATGTTTTGAGGAAAGTCACAAGAATTCGATGTCCTTGCGTGGCCTGTGTAGCCTGATTCTCTCACACAGCTCAGATGAATGTGACATCTTCATTTCCCGGGTCGGTCCATGGGGTAAACGTCTAAAGCCTTGGAGCCTTCTAAAAAAGCACATCGTTGATGCAGCTAATAAAAAGGGCAATTAGAGGCTTTAAAAGGAACATCATGTTGCATTCGAAGACACTTTAATGGATGTCTAATGGACACAGTTATACAGTAGTTTGAGGTCAAGTCAGATGAGCTTCAGGTGGGACATAATGTTTATTTGACCCACTCAAATGCAAATCCCTTTGTTGTAAGTTGTACTTTGGATGTTATTCAAATATTTAGTAAAAAGCTCTTGTATTGGAATACAAGCCATGGCAGGTCTGCATGAACATAACCTTCCATCCTCCCATAACCACTCTGATTATGTTTCTTTGTTCTTTTCTTACCTTCCGCATTCATAGCTATTTCTCCTGCTTTAGCAAACACAAATTAGGACCATAAAACCTGTGAAATGGTCAATTTTTTTAAGACCGAAGGGGGAATAAAAACCTGTGTATATGGGGACTAGTCGTCAGTGCTCAGGCCATGAAATGCAGTTTTGCTTAAACAAAAATCTTTGTTTAAGACATTAGATCCAATTGTTCAGTGGTACCAGATTTTTAAGGAAAGTAGCTGATTTATTTAAACAAAACAAAACAAAAAAGCCACCACTGGTATTTAGGATTACTTTACAATTGCTTAAATACTCAAATGTTTACGCAAATGAACTCTTCTGAAAAGCTGCTTGGAAAACATCAGAGCTACATCGATGATGAAAAATTCATCATCGTTTATTAGGATCAGCAGCAGACGAGTCGGATTTATATTATCGAGGGTAAAATGTGGCAGCGATCACAATGCAATGATGATGTTATCTATTTAAGTGCATCTATAATACATGTGAGCTTACCCTCAACAAAAATCAGGAAGTGACGTTATGTGGTTGTGAGATGTCATTCTGTCATCACTTATACAGTCTTATCTCACAAATTAGGAATGGTTCCCTATTAAGATATCTCAGGGAGTTTTTCCTTGCCACCTCCACCCTCTACTTGCTCATCAGGGACTATTTGATAATTATATTGTATATAGTATGATTATATATATATATATACATTTTTTTTTCCTTTTTTTCAGTACATGTTAGAATTTATTCCTACAATTTTGTGATTTGGTTAAGCTGGTTTGGAACAATGACCATTGTTGAATTCCAATCTGGTCTTGAGGTGACTGTGTGTAAGCAGCACCTTATATAATGACTAGAAGCTGCACATGTCAGTATGTCCACATTTTTTCTAAAAAAATTCTGCATGCTAAATGATCCACCTCATAAATAAATAAAATTATAAAAAGTTCTACAAGATCGATCATCACCTGATTCTAACCTGGACTGTATTTAGAGCATAGAAGCATAAAGAGAAGCATCATAAAGTACATGAAGTTTAAACACAGCCACAAAACCTGTGAAGAAAAAAAAAATTAATAGGGAATTGTTTAAATATTTTAGGGTTGCTCAAACTTTTCTTTGTGTACTTGTGAGCACACGATAAAAAAAAAAAAGAAAAAAATATTAAACCATATCAGCCAGGGCACAAAATCTGCTACGGCTTATTAAACCACTGAGGGTGAATGAAACTGTTCATTTTCGGGAATTTCTAACAGAACCTCTTTATCACATATAGAATGGGTCGAACTTAAAAGTAAGAACAGAAATTAATCTAAATAAACTGTAATCTGAGGACATAACTACAGCCCTACAGCAAATAAGCAGCTCATTACAGAATGTTTAACATTAAATAAGAACAGATGGATAACACAACTAACATTACTGAATTAAGTCACTAATAATTTAATAAAAGGGCATTAAAGCTTTTAATGAAAGTGCCCTTCCTTGTCGCTGGAGTGCCAACCTTATCTTATAGTAATGTGCAAAAGTATTGACCCCCCATTTCTTCCTATTTTGCTTTCAAAGAGCCAGACCTTCTCGTATTTTCAATGTAGTCTTGAGGAATAGTTCCCCAGGCTTCTTGAAGCACTTTTTTGTCTCTCATTTTCAGGCCACTTCCTTTACCTGAGCAATTTTAGAGGAATGTTTTTTTTAGCCACTCAATGACCTTTGAATCATTCAAGCATATATATATATATATATATATATATATATATATATATATATATATATATATATATATATTTTTTTTTTTTTACTTAAGACATGAACCAGTGAGAAACAGGTGCAGATGATGACAGATGATCAGGCCGGTGATTAGTACTGGTGATACTGGTGATGCTGAATGCTGAGTGGTTGGAACAGAAGAGAGGGGAAATGAGGTTGCTGCTGAGGTTGTTAAATAAATAACCAATTTTGAAACTATATCTTTAAGCACTTTGCAGTAAAATTTGTTCCCACTTCTTTAATAATACTAATACTAATGTAGTAATCTACATCATTTACTTTTATTACTTTCATTAATACAGTATGAAGAAATTAAGGGGGTTAAGACTTTTGTACAGTGCTGTAGTTAACACTTTACCCTGCACACACCAGTACAAGTAAAAGATACATATAAAAAAAAAAAAAAACAGTTAAAGGTCAATTGTAAAGCAAAATTCATGTTTGATCATTTTTGGACAATCGAATAGGGTGAAACTAGTGCTTGTAGAGACACAAAATATGAGAAGAAGAAAAAAAAAACATTAATTTCCTGTTTTCCTTTTTCCATGTGTGTAGAAACCTGGGCTTGAACATGACAGTCAGCTTTCTGCTTCTCTAATGACATCATAAGGGGAAAAGAAGTCATTTACATAGCCCCTCCTATGGGTCAGCATGGTCGCTGAGCTCTTGTTGGTTGTACAACAGAACATAAGTCATGAACTGGCTCTGTTGCAACTCTTTGTAGCAAAAAATTCATACCCTGAAGCTGACAATTTTTTCATAACTTAACAGGACCACCTTAATGTCAGATAATGGTATAGGCGAGTGATCTTCTTTTCTGAAAGTCTAACAACACAAGTGTCACTACAGAACATCCTTAAAAATAGGAAGTGAGAAAGCCTTTTAAGTTTGTAAAAAATGCAACTTTTGCAGTTGATCTTTTTTCAGGAAATAACTTCAGGCAACCATTAGGTTACTTCCTGTCCTTTGAGCTCTTATACTTCTCTGGAGTTGATCTGAGGCAAGCAGGAACACAGCTCAGGGATAAACACACATACCTCACCATCTTTAATGAAGGGGATCAAAACCTGTCCTGACAAATCACTTCACCTTGGCGCTACAGAAAACGCAAACTGTGACTCAATACAAAAAAAAAAAAAAAAAAGAAAAAAGATATTCGATTAACAGATTTAAAAAGTGCATTTTCGCACTCTGATCTCTATAGAAGACAGAACCATCTCAACTTCAGCTGACCTCAACACTCCCTTGTTTTGATTTCCTTTTTTTCAAACTCAACCTTCCAAACTTCCTACACCCCCGAGTTGAACACAGAAGATAAGCTCTTTCTTATTGCTCCCATCATCAGTGCACTTTTTATTACTTTTCAACACAGCCAAGTCTCAAATCTGATTGGTTAGAATATGTTGATTAATTTTCCATGACAGCAGCTCTGACATTCCATCGAATGCATTTGATTTAACATGGTATTATTGTTACTATAGTAACCGTTTGCTCACAGGGAAGTGGTGTAGTAGACGTGGCGATACAGTGCAAACACATAACTTGCACGTGCACGCACCCACACTTTAAATCTAAACCCTGACACACACACCTCCCACACACAGGCAGCTGTCTCAAATCCTAAACTTATAAAATCATAACACACTCGCTAATGAGTAACTGCTCGTTTAACAAGAGAATCACACTGCATAATGAAAAAAAGAAGCGTTAGAGCAGAGGGCAGACATGCTAGCGTGCTTGTTTCCATTGTAATACAAGCAAACAACTAAGATCAAACTTTTGTTCTAGTTATGGTCAGTTCAATGATCTGGCTAGCTAGGATCGCTGGCACTAGCTGTGTAATGTATTTAGTTCAAACTCCTCCTAATAGCAAAAAGTGTGTTCTGGTTTTAGACATAAGAAGTCTCCGGTTAGCTAGGTTAATTCATAGCAAGAGCCAACAAGTCTAATACAAAAGTGGCAAAAGTGCAGTTCCTCAAATGACCACGAGGAGTTAATGGCTCCAAAAGCAGTTAATAACAACAGAGGGCCCTGTTAAATGGTGCAACCTTACAACAGAAATAAACATATCTCAGTAGAGTTCCCATACATGACAACTTACAGGAGTGAATTTTTACAGTGTGTCATTATAGTAAGCCATAAAATTATGCATAATCAGAGGTGTGGTCGATTTGAGTGACAGATGCATTGCAGGTGGCTAACTGCTAGCTGTCTAGAATACATCGCTTTAACTAACCTTCTAAATGGAATCGTTGTAGTTTAACTTACCACAAGAAATGTAAGAGTTGATACTGGACAATGTGTAGGGTATGGATGACAGAGTTCAATCAAACACAAAGTAACATTAGCATATAAACTAAGGTTAGCCATCTGATCATTTTAGCTAAGCTAAAGCTAAGCTAGCTAGCGTGTTATAATGAGGGTAAGTAGGCGTGTTCCAACCAAATATTTTCCTAATATTTTATTTTTTTTATATTAAATTAAAATATTATAATAATTATAATATTTTATAATTTTTATACAGTATTTTTTATTATTATTAAGTATTATTATTATTAATATTATTATTATTATAATAACCATTAATTTTCAGTTTTTTAAAATGGAGAAACGTATGAGCAGAAACGTCCAGAGAGAATACTGTGAGAATTAAAGACCAGAGTTACGGCTTACTCATCAAACACCACACCCAGACCCACAAACACACTCACACACACGATAATACAGCTTAACAAAAAGAAAAGGCCAAGCCTATGATGTAATCTCAAACCCATTTCCTCAAAACACACACACACACACACACACACACACACACACACACACACACACACACACACACACACACACAAAACAGTACACACACAACACACACGCACACACTGTCCCCCAGCTGCTCAAAAATATTCCAATGTAGTCTCAGTGGCCAAGAAGATGCTATGGGTTCAATCCACTACACTCATAACGCTGATGTTCATAAAACAGATTTTCTGGAATCAAATCTAAATATGAAAAATTTCAACACAACATGAAAACAGTGTGTCACATGAAGTACTATAGTGAGTCAGGAGCAAATGAGAGGTTTCCCCCAAATAATCACCTAAAAGCACATCACAGGTTTGAGCCAATCACAAATAACACACTGACAAAGTGTATGATGTCAGGATAAAACCCTGTCAGAAAAATTACAGGGTGTGTGTATGTGTGTGGTTACATACTGTACCTATAGTGTGTAATTTCTGCCATTTGGATTGAGCTGGTGATGGTTAGGTGAGTGTTTGTGTTGCACAGTTTACTGTAAATGTGTGCAGGTTTAAGGCGGGCTGCATTTACAAAAGAGGAAGCTCTTTACATGTGTGTGTGCGTGTTCAGAGAGGGTAATGCTGTCTAGGAAGGAGTTATTACAGCTAAGGTACACTAACATTGAAACAGACATACTGTCTGTGCAGCTGCTGTAAATTAAATTTCAAAGCTTTTAGGTGTCACAAATGTTTTTCCCTTCTTTAGGGCGCAGCCTTGTTTTATTCTCGATTGTGATTGGTCAGAAGGTGCTTCAAGGAAAAAGTTGCGCAAAAATATTTGAAAAAAAAAATAAATAAATTTAACATTGTTTAAGATGTGTGTGTGTGTGGGGGGGGGGGTTTACCAGAGAGGATATTGTGGACAGGTGTAGCGATGTTGATGTCCTGCAGATGCTCCAGTGTCTCAGTGTGAAACAGGCGGAGTGTGGAACCTGAGCTGAAGGCGATCCAGATGCCCACTCCTGCTACCACCATCTGGGACACGACCATCCCCTCCTCCTGATGCGCCTCTAACTGGTGCTGTACAACACACAGGACAAAGGCTGTACTCAGTTAATCCTTATTATCTAGCAATACAATATTTAAGACTTACAGACTGGTAGAAAACACGCCCCTTCCATAAGGCTCTGACAGCGACAATGGCCACGCCTCCTTGAAAAGAATCAACAACCATCTTTTGCACCTCATGTGACGACATCTAGCATATTACTTAATATGTAATATGTAACCTCCTTTATTAAGAATGTCAGGTCACACCTGCTTCATTAGGACTTACAGTCCCATAGGCTACACCTCCTTTATCAAGGCCAAACAGTGCATAGGACATGCTTCCTTCACTGTGACCAAAACACAAAACTTCTTCATTACGACTATCAGGTACATTGGACACAACTCCTTCTCCTTCTCAATAGAACTGAACAATACAGAAGCCACGTCTCCCTCCTTCATTAGTACTGACTGGTACAGAACTACTAAACTTATCCTTCATTAGCAGTTTCCTGCATATTCTGGATAAATAACATTCTAGATGTAGAAACCTGAACACTAACCCCCCCCCTGCATGCATGGCTGATAAATGACACCTGGGTCTGATTCATCACCCCTGCTCTGATTAGTGCAGCGTCAGCCTTTGGTCAGTCTGTAACTCTTAGGGAGGACACCATGTTTGAGAAACAGTACATCGCCATGGAGAAACAAATCAGATACTTCCTCTTAAAACTGCAGAAGTGCATGTCTGATCTTGTCAGCAGCTTAATGAAGTCATAGAAACACACTTCTAGATCAGAGAAACCAGACAGTGATCATTCACGCAGGAGAAACCACACTGCACCATATACAGTATAATACATTTTTAAACCTTGCTTGTTTCACACCACGCCAATAAATTTTCAGCACAAGGTGTTAAGCAATGCATTAACGGTCAAAGCGATCTGTGATTGAGCTCTGCGATGATCAGACAGATGGATTTTCCAGTAGCTTGCTGTCTTGCAACGTGAGCAGTCTCTCACGAATCAATTTCTTAGTCACACAAAAAAAGTGTGCAGCAGAAACAGCTGCATAATCAGCAAAATGACACAAAAGGAGAATGTTTTAGTAACAAAACTGAGGCTGGAGCTGAAGTGTTGGAAAAAAGAAGAAAAATGTTGGAAAGAGCTGAGCATGTTGCATATAACCCAAGCTTATACAGTGTTTCACTGATCTGTCAGTGTTGACAGAAAAAACTGTGGGTTATCTCCAATGTCAAAGAGTTCGATGGGCGTTACAGTCTACTCCATGGCCTGTCCATATGTATCTCTAATATGATGTTAATCTATCTTGTCTTACTGGATCTGGCTCAGGATTGAGGGAAATGAATGAATTTCCCTGCTTTGTGTGAGTGTGTGCATGTGCCTGTCTTCTTATGTAAATACATCCTTGTATACAGTAGATATCTGTTGATGACCACTTTATCTGGCTTTACAGAATCCAAAAGAAAAGATTGCCCTTGATGAGGAAGCTGAGCACGACGGTAGCAAGGAAAAACTCCCTGAGACGGTAGTAAGAAGAAACCTTGAGAGGAACCAGCCTCTACAGGGATCCCATCCTTGTTTGGGTGACATCAGATAGCAGACACATCTTAATATCAACTGTTAACATTTATCTGTTACTGTATATAAAAGTAAACTGGTGACAGAAACATGGCCACCCAAGGCTCCCACCCACGCCCACAGAGCCACAGGCCAGCCTATCCAATTCTGTGGGTCCAATCCCATAGAAAAGCAACAAAAAACAACAAAAAAACATTGGCCATAATGTTTTAATTGTACTGTATCATAAACACCACATATTGTATCAAACCAAACTGAAAAAAAATGTGGTCACATCGCTATTAATATGTCAACTGCAATATTCTAACCCAGTGATAGAGAAAGATTCTGGTCGTTTACCTCCACAGTGTGTGTGCGAGCACTGATTACGAAGACTTGTCCCCCAGATGAGGCCCACACACACTCCCCGACGGCCAGCAGAGCCTTTACTGGCAGCACACCCAGCTTCAATAACCGCACGCTGGAGGAATCCCATGAACCGTCTGCAGAAAATAAATAATCTGTAAATCATGCAGCACTATAAAGATGGAAAATTGCTTTAAAATATGTTTTAAAGATTAAAGCATAGGAACATTCACAAAACTGTCATACGCCATTAAAACAATCACTAATTTGAGTACAAATCATCAATCAGTTTCAGCTCCATGGACACAAGTCACCACATACTCAACTTTAATTCACACACCATATGCATATCAGACGTGCCAGTTTACCCTCATGTGTGTCTAAGTTGCATAAACCACACCCTAATTTATGGAGAAGTTGCCAAGCAACAAGGACAAGGTGATGGAAAAGAAGAAAAAGCCATGGGAAGAATACATTTTCTAAATCTAACTTATAGAATCCATTAGCATGAATAAAAGGTCCCATATTTTAATATATCTGTTATCCCCCAAAAAGTGTGCATGTATGTGTGTGTGCGCTAATGCCCCAGCTGAAATACCCCTCAGATAATGCATTTTTTATACCCCAGACTCTGTTTGACTCCTGCTGCAAACATGCTGTTTCAGTGTCTATGTAAATGAGCTACGGCCATTCATAGAACAGCAGAGCAGAGCAACAAGCTGGGGGATGGGGCTCTTCTTATATGAGGTTATATAGACCCCCCTGCCAACACAACAATGGAAAAAGAATCAAATTTATTTATTTATTGTGCAAGTCCACTGGAGATCCATCTGAATGTCTAAAAATGAATAAAAATAAATTCAGCATAAAAGGTTTCCTTTACAAATAATATTTTCATTGTAATATTTTACTGTTTCAGTAGTAAAAGCTCATACTGTGGATGACACTCCTCATAATCTAAACCTAATAATAAATGATAATGTGTTGAGAATCAACTATTAAACATTAAAACACAACATGTAGTTCATTAAGAAATATGTAGTAATCAGTGGTTAAAACACTGGACTACTGATAGGAAGGTTCCAGGTTCAATTCCCAGTACCACCAAGTTGCCACTGCTGGGGCCCATGAGCAAGGCCCTTAACCCTGAACTATAGTTGCTAAGATGACTACATTGCTCTGGATAATATTTGCCAAATGCCAATAAATATAAACAGAGCATTATGCTCCAAACTGTGTGGGTTTGGGTATATGGCATGATTCCATGATGGTTATGTGCAGCTACAGTATGTGGTGGTTATATGGCATTATGTAGTGGTTATATGGTGCTATGTATTGGTTACATGGTGGGTATATGATGCTATGTGGTGTTTATACAGTGTTATGTGTTGTTTATATGGTGCTATGTGGTGGTTATATGGTGCTGTGTGGTGGTTATATGATGCTATGTGGTTGTTATATGGTGCTGTGTGGGGGTTATATGATGCTATGTGGTGGTTATATGATGTTCTGTGGTGGTTATATGGAGCTATGTGGTGGTTATATGGAGCTGTGTGGTGGTTATATGGAGCTGTGTGGTGGTTATATGGTGCTGTGTGGTGGTTATATGGTGCTATGTGGTGGTTATATGATGTTCTGTGGTGGTTATATGGAGCTATGTGGTGGTTATATGGAGCTGTGTGGTGGTTATATGGAGCTGTGTGGTGGTTATATGGTGCTGTGTGGTGGTTATATGGAGCTGTGTGGTGGTTATGTGGAGCTGTGTGGTGGTTATATGGTGCTATGTGGTGGTTATATGGAGCTGTGTGGTGGTTATATGGTGCTGTATGGTGGTTATATGGTGCTGTGTGGTGGTTATATGGTGCTGTGTGGTGGTTATATGGTGCTGTGTGGTGGTTATATGGAGCTGTGTGGTGGTTATATGGTGCTGTGTGGTGGTTATATGGAGCTGTGTGGTGGTTATATGGTGCTGTATGGTGGTTATATGGTGCTGTGTGGTGGTTATGTGGAGCTGTGTGGTGGTTATATGGTGCTGTGTGGTGGTTATATGGAGCTGTGTGGTGGTTATATGGTGCTGTATGGTGGTTATATGGTGCTGTGTGGTGGTTATATGGTGCTGTGTGGTGGTTATATGGTGCTGTGTGGTGGTTATATGGTGCTGTGTGGTGGTTATATGGTGCTATGTGGTGGTTATATGGAGCTGTGTGGTGGTTATATGGTGCTTTGTGGTGGCAAAAGATAATAAAAATAAATAAATAAATAAACTGAGAAAAACTGACGTAGAAATTGCATATTCTTGTTTAACCATCAGATATAACCTTGAATAATGATTATTGTTTTCCTCTGCATTTCTGCATGTCCTCAAGCTACACTTGCTCCGGTTAAGGTTCCACCCAGAATGAAAACGATTTCTGTGTGAATAGTAATTGTAAAGCAGACAAAAGTGACACAATACATTAGAATATTCATCAGGCATCATGCCCTGTCGCTAGCATGGACTGTCTCGAATACCACGAGTAACAAGGCTGCACTTTAGAAACACAGTTCACCACATACACACACACACCTTCACACAAGCAATAACTGCAAGATTGATGTAAGTGTGTAGGAGGTGTGTGTGTGTGTATACATAATGGAGTGTTCATAAAGAGGTTTAGGTATGAACATATCCTTGTTTTCCAGCTACAGTCTATTTAAAAGGTAGAGGTTGAGGATGGTTTAAACTGTTGTTTAAGAGTGCACACACACACACACACACACACACACACACACACACACACACACACACACACACACACACACACACACACACACACAGGCTGCTATTGAGGACAGTGCACTACTGAATAGACCAAAACCTGAGTGAGAAACTGTGTGCATGTGAACAGAAAAGACACTTCAAAAATAGGCACAGAAACAAATGGAACAAATAAATAATTGATGAATAAATGTAACACACACACACCCTATAGAATTCTCACTCTGTACCTGCTTAATAAAATGAAGTTATTCATAACTTCATGTGTGTCTTTTTTTCTTTTGTAGCCTTTAGTTACCTCTACCTGATCTACATTCTGTTTGTGCAACTCTGGACGTACTGCTTACATAACACGATCACCCACCCGCGCATACATGTACGCAACCACACACACACACACACACACACACACACACACACACACACACACACACACACACACACTACGTTAAGTTGTGGAAAGACTTACAACATTACTCTAACCCTTACATTACAGAATGCTTCAGTGTTTTTCGATTTGTGTTTGAGTGTGTGTTTATGTGTCCTTGCGCATGTACTTGTATCTTGGTGGGGACCAACTGTCCAAGGAAGGACTGGAATATTAGACCCTTTCTCCTTGATGGAAATTCGATGTACGTTCCAGAGAGCATTTAATTGGACGAACATATATATATATATATATATATATATATATATATATATATATATATATATATTTGGGCTTTTGTATTTCCAATTCAAGTTGAATCCATACTAAAATCTTGTCTCTTTAAATGTAAAACGTGATGGGTCTCTTATCTTTTTATGAAGATTGGTCCCTATAAGAAGCTTTCGCTTTCTTTCTCTTACACGCACAAACACCTTTTACGCAAACATACCTTTCACACACCCTGAAGAGAAACTGACTAGCTGTGATTAATTATGTTGTGTGTGTGCTCCTCATCAATCTCTCTCTCTCTCTCCCCTAATCCTGCTTTATTCAGGCTGAGCGAGTTCTGTCAGGCTTTAAAAAGTCAAGAGTTATGACTCAGAGCAGCCATTACATCATCTCTCTGCAGGGTTCCCCTGACACTGCTTCTGTGCTTCACACACAGATTTTTAACGTATTATATAATAGAGTCCATTCTTTGCATTTTCCAGTGATTTAACTCAAGAACACCAGTCTGCTGACCGACATATCATACTCTTATAATCCCCATTATACACACAGTTTCTTTTCCTTTTTTTAAACATCCAAATTCATCTTTACCAAATCATTTCTCACATCTCACCGTTAAATTGGTTGACCATACAACACTTGCTGTTCATTAATGCCAACTTGCTAACAAACTAATAAACAGACAGCTAATCATTTTCTTAGCTGGCTATAAAAATCATACAAATAAACTGTTCATGCTAGAAGCGTGGCTTTTATTTATATCTTGAACTTATACCTAGCACTGTTTCAAATGCTAGCAAAAGTAAAGCAATATTAAAGCAATAGTATATCAAATCTGTTAGAGGACCTGTTTAATGTACTGTGATCATTGAAGTTTAATTCATTGATTTTCATCCATTTTACTAACATGCTAACATTATAATTTAAATAATACCTGATCTTAGGGATTATTAGAATGCTAGATAACAGACCTGTTAAACTAAACTCAGAGATAAATGTTTACTAGAATCCTAGAAAATCAGCTTACCCTAACACTAAGGATAGGTTTTATTAGCACATGGTACTATCAAATCTTGAGTTAAATAATTATTTTGATTGTGTAAAACTGCTTTGCGACAATGACAATTGTTAAAAGCACTATACAAATAAAACTGAATTGAACTGAATTGAGTTTGATGTTAACTAGAAAGCGGTTTAGGTTTTTAGTTTAATTAGCATGCTAGGAAATCTGCTCAACTAAACACTAAATTTAATGTTCACTTGCTAAAAGTTTAATGTAATCATGAGCTTACATTTTATTAGCATGCTAACAGATTTGTTAAATTTAACCCTGAGTTTGATGTTTGTTAGCAGCCTAGCAAATCTGTTTAACTAATCCAAGAGGTTAGGTTTTACTAGTACATTAGGTAACCTGTTTTATGTAACCATGATTTTATGTTTTACTATCATGCTAACAAATCAGTTTAGAGTAACACTGATGTACAATGTTACTAGCATGCTAGCAAATGTGCTTGACATTACCCCAAGCCTGTGTTTTATTAGCAAGCTAGCAAATCTGTGTTTGTTAAACCTGGGCTAATGTTCTACTAGCATTTCTAAGCTGCTAGCTGTTCTACTAGCAAATCTAAGAATGTAAAAAAAAAAAAAAAGCCTCATAACTGAGACATCAAGCTGCAAAATCCACCCACCATACAGAGAAATGGAATATTCCAGTCTGTTACAGAAAAAAGGAATAAAGGAAAGAGAGTGAAAATTATTGGAGAACTGTCCTTCACTGTCTGTCTTTTCTCTGTGCCTGTTAGACCAAGATGAACTTCGAGTTCGGGAATTTTAGCAAATTCATCCAAAATATTGTTTTTTGAGAAAGAGAATGTATTTTTAATCTAGGTCTCTTTCTTTCCTTTTTAAGTAAAAACAGGGAACAGCAAAAACTCCTAGCAAGTCACAACTAATTTGTCATAGCAATGATCAGGATAGCAGGAGAGAAAAATATAAGAGAAAATATGAGAAAAAATATGTTTTGATACTCTTTTAGAGGACTTAGCAATGGCTAATCATCCGCACATGCATTTTTGCCACAATAAACAAAATTTCACTTAAATGTAAATTGGTGGTATTATGCTAACAAAGAAACATTTTTCTAGCATGCATTGCCATTGAGTCTGTAAAACTATTAAAAGATTAGCTAGGCTAATTAGCAAAAAAAAAAAAACTGTAAACTAACATCTCTAAAAAGTAATCACGCAACACTAGCATGGTTACAAATGACCCAAGCTATGCTGAGTAGATAGAGTCTGTAAGATGATTAATTAGACATGGATTACCTTTGCTAATTTCTTTAATGCCTAGCTGTGAAGAATAAGTAGACTAAACTATCATCAAACTTATGATAATAAAAGCATTATGGCTGACAACATTAGCATGGTTATGCTAACCAAACATCAAGCTGAGTTTTATTAGCAAGCAAGTTAAATCATGTATGCTACTTAGCAGAATAAAACAAACTGTTATGGATGTTAAGTTGCAATAAAACTATTGTCAATAAAACATTTTACTTGATTGACGCAACAATTTACATGGACCAAACCACACAGTAAGTCTATTTTACAAGCAAAATAATCAAAGATGTTGAAGGTTTATTGTGAAAGTAAACAGTTAGTAGCTACCTCTACGACTATGTTAACTTTTCTCCAACTCCAGGATTTTGAAGCTTATTTATTGTTAAGTGAAAAAGGAACTTTAACGGAAAATTACAACCTTAGGCTGTAGTCTCATAGCTAGCTTTCAAGCTGAAATAAAGGAACTGGCACTGCAAGGTATTGTTTAGCCAAACTTATAGGCATATATATTTTTAGAAACAACATGATAGATTCCCCTTTATTATGTTATAATCTATTGTCTATTTTACTTAAATTTCACAGTGCTCGGATTTTAGCTAGTCCATATGGCCATCAGTTTGGAGTCTGAATTTAAAAGCGGAGCACTTACCTGGTGTTCGCGAGTACACAGCAAGGGAGCCACTGACCAGGCCAACATACAGAGACGGACTCTTGTACGCTAAACACGTCACGGCGGCTCGATCTGGTGTAAAGAAGTGCTGCAGTCTGACCTTCTTTGATCGCTGACTGCTCTTATAGACGGAGATGCTGCAAAAAGGAGAAACAAACGGCCTTTGGTGCTATTTTTCAAAGTTACTGTATATGATTGTTGATTTAATAATATATTCATTTAAACAAAAAAGACTGGCTAAAGTATTAGTTTTTCCCAAAGTGTGGGCCATAAAGGTGTCACAAGTAGGCTGCAAGAAGTCATTTATAACAAATAAATAACTGATTTTTAATTTTACATTTTTTAATTAGGTATACAATTGCAATAAAATATTTCTGATTAAATATTTACATTTAAAAAATAACAAGATCTAATAAAACAAAGCCATGGCATTGCAATAATGTGACACTCTTCATTTATCGTCGTCTCGTGTGTTGATCAGAGTTGTGATTACAGGTTTGAATTAATTTCTTTTGGGAACGGCTGAGCTACTGTAGATTTCAAGTGAAAATGACTGTTTTTGATCATGCAGCATGTTAGAAAACTTAGTATTAGCTATCCAACATTGAGTCCCTAGCTAAATTAACTTACTATTATACTGTACTATATATAAGACACTGAATATTATGGATAATGTTCAGTCTACAATCAAAAAAAGGACGAGTTGTGAAACTTTCTGTAATTTAAGGTTCACCCCTTTATGGACCCATTGACACCAGCATCATGTGGAATCTACTTAATCGGATGTTACCTGCCCTCCTCTGTTCCTACACACATGGTTGGTGTGTTGCAGCCCCGAGGCTCAGAGTTTCCTTCTCCTTCTTCCAGGGGCTCGTCCACAGGTACATAGGTCATGCAGAGGATCCGTGACTCCACGTTGAAGCACTCGGTCACCTTCGGGCTGGAGTTCTGCATGGCAACTATGGCGATCTGAGCCATCTGATTGGTACAGCTGGCCACCTAAACATAAACATGGACATCCTTAACGTTTGTATTTGAACAACCCGGTCAGTTGTAAACTAAAATATACATCTAGAATAATGTAATGCTTGTAAAACATATAAAACATGACAAGCTCAACATTTTACAGTGAGATTGCAATGTATTATTTCTTCTTTTTTTATGCTTGAACATCAGAAACATGCAAAAGACAAAGTTCAGGGAAGTCTGCAGTTTCTAGAACCATACAACCCATGTTCAAGTCAAACTGGGATTTTTGACTGTGCAGAATGACAACACAGTTATGAGAGTAAAACCCCCTTTTTTGTCTATATGATCCCCTGCTACACTAATGCACTTATCCCAGTCTCAAAGAGATATCAACAGTTGGTTGATATCCCTGTGTTATCAACCACTTAGTTTCTTAGTACCCCAGGGCCCTGATCGGAATGCCTGATTTGCATCTGAAACGCTGGCCTTCCAGGAACTATATAATGGCCCAAATATGTGGAAATGTCTTAGAGCAACTTCAGGACTGTATGTGCAAGTGGTGTTGGTGAATGATTGTGTGTACAGTTCACTCAGATCCTTGCCTTTTACAAGACATCAACACGTTATCTATTTATTTTTAAGAATCAGGCGTTCCATATGTTGAATGTTCATGGAAACGACTGTATTGGGCTCTAAGCCACCTTGACCGGGATCATTATTCACGGACATACTGTATGGCTTTCTTTAAAACGTTTGCACTGTTCAAATGTTTTACTGTATCTAAGCGTCTCATCAGTTTACTGTGCTTGAAGTTGTCTGCTAAATGTCAATTGCTTTTATCCTAGTCCTGGTTTGACTTGAACATCCTTTATATGCAGACGAAAATGTCAAACTTAGACCACGAGAATGGTTTCCTCAGACATCACAGTGTGAGGTGTACTTCACTCACCCAAACACAACCGTGCCCCACCGCCGGCATGTCCGCTGTGCTCTCGCTGTTAACATGTGGCTCTGGGTTATGGACTGCACACTCCACCTGTAACACACACGCACAAAACAAACACACTTCATATGCATGAGTGAATCAGCAGACCATGTTCATTGCCCAGAACACCATTTATTACAAAGTGTTTCAAAAAGTAATATAACTGTTTCATTTATTATTCATGTATTGTTCTCATCAACAGCCTGGTGGATTACTGATACTTTTTTTTTTTTTTACTACAACATCATGTTTTTTCAGTGTTTTATTTCTCTTACACCACAGCAACAGTTACTATTTACTATTACATAAAGAAAGCATTATACCTTGTTTCCATTTATAGACAATTTTCTTTCACTTCCTGTTCTGAATTGTGTTACAGAACTTTTAAACGTCAAAGCTGTTTCCTTTCCAGCTTTACTTCTGACTGTTGCAAAGAGCTGACCCTGGAGACTCCTTTCATACATGCTACAAAAATCTACATACACGTCTCCGGGAATGAGCTGTTGCTATAGAAACCAGAAAATATTAGAACGAGCGCGTTCATGTAAACCCGAGGAGCTTCTGTCGCAGAGAATTAACCAACACCTTCTGACCAATCAGAATCCAGAATTCAGCAGCTCTGTGGGATAAAAAAAAGTTAATTCTCACCTTGAATTCCTGTAGCCTGGACATGACTACAGGCATGTGCTTCAACAACAGTGGATGTTTCTGCTTCTTAATCTGATTCCCATCATCATCAGCGATGAACCAGCCCTGTACATTATGCTCCTCTGCCGCACACACGCACACACACACACACACACACACACACACACACACACACACACACACACACACATACACACAACAGTTCTAGCATGAAGGTTAAACTAACGACCAATCACAATAAAATGCTGTTCAGATAACTTAAATACCAAATTTCATAGGGAACAAATAAGGAACAGATGTTTCTAAGTTTAGTGAATATATTTCTTTTGTATTTTCCCCATTTTTTTTATCCCTTTTTTATGTCTTATCTAATTCCCACCATCTTATTAAACTTATCAGCAACATCTATGAATCAGGAACTTTAAGAATACAGAAAGAGGAAAATCAACTTAGATACATTTCATAATTATTTTGTGTCGCAGTTCATGCGCTGACTTTAAAATGGATTTTTAAAATTAATTTTAAATGTATATATGTTTTAAAAGGTGAACAAATGTTGCAGTTCCTATATAAATTCCTATATACAGGTGGTGTACTCCAGACTATTCAAACACATGCCGGCTGCACAGTATCCTCTGCGTTACAAGTGAATTAATTGCTTAAGTTTGTTTTAGAATTGTAACAAAATCTGGACAAAAATGCAAATCGGAATATTCCGGTGATACCTGGGGATTCGCATCCCTAGTTAACGAGGCTAACGCATGCTTCTTCTGAGGCAGATAAGCCACAGAATTTGTTACTGCAAAACGTCTGGCTCTACACTCTAGTCCAGGAGGTGGCGATATTTAACCAACTGTTCATGAATTCAAAAGAAGAAGCTGCAGCAATAATCCATCTTAAAAAGAGAGTATTTTGTGAATATTTTGCAAGAGATGTCAGTGTGAATCCATTCTGAATGGAAAACTGACTCACCGATTCAGTGAATCAACCAACAAGAGATAGATTATAAAAAATCAATTCCTAGCTGCTTTAATCGCACAGCTCTAGCTGAAGTTTTACTGTAGCTGTCATAACTACACTTGCTCACACCTTTAATTAATCATTACACATCACCACTAAACAAGTAAAACGTCATTCTGATGCTGTCTTTAGACACAGCGGCTTTGGAGTTCAGCATGCAGAGGGATTTGAAAGCAGCAGTCGTGAGGGAAAACAATGACAGGAAGTGAAGAATGAAACGCAGAGAAGCAGGAGACTCATACCTAGAGCTAGCTTGGCCATCTGCAGGTTGCTGATCCAGGCCTGCTTATTAGATGGGCTCAGGGTGTTGAAGACGGCCGTGAAGAACGTGGGTCGGCCCGATCTGTGGCGAGAACATCACGCACATGATCAGAAGTCAGAAGGCTTTGATCGAATAAAGCGGATCCATTCATTAACCTTAACATGGTCATTAACACCTGAATTATTTCATATCGTTTTTGCTTGAAGGGGACATTTTCCCCCCCATTTTTAGGTTCTACCCCTAATGTGACCTCTTTTAAGACGAGCTCCTCCTCTGGCTTATTGCTCAGCTCTGCTGTTCTGGAAGGGCGTGGCTCAGCAATAGCTCATTTACATAGACACCGAAATGATGTGTTCACAACAGGAGCGACACTTGCAATATCTGAGGGGCATTTTAACCAGAGCACTAACACGCATACGTGTGCTTTGAAGGAGCTTTAAGACCCGTGTTAAAGAAAAATACAGGATCTTTAATACGTAACACACAACTTGTAGGACTGAAAAAGGAAACAAAAACTGGCAGATAGAAAAACTTAACCAGCGAAATAATAGACATTTCCTGTTTTTCTGACATCCAGCAGGACATGATATCGTGCCTTAGAGACCATATATGACACCTGCTCCATATCCTGTTTAACCCAACAATAGGAATATGAGAGAGAGAGAGAGAGAGAGATATGCCTGAAATACAATATGAGCGTGTGTTTTAATTTGGAAAAGAAAAAAGGCATAATTAGGGTGCTGAAAAGATTGCTGTGTAATCCCAAAACACAAATCGCTTCCAAAATATGCAATGTGGGGGACGGATGTGTATGACAGTGACAGCTGCATACCCTACACACACACACACACACACACACACACACAGCACTGATAAGCTGTTTACATATGTCATAAATGATCAGAAAATATTACAGCCCTGTATGAACTACGGATAGGAGTGTGTGTGTGTGTGTGTGTGTGTGTGTGTGTGTGTGTGTGTTTACTTGTCCTGTTTTCCAGGTAACTGCAGTTGGATACGGCAGCGATCAGCAGCTCTAATCTCCTCCTCTTTCTTAAGGATAAGACGCTGAAGACCTGAGATCCAGTCCTGAGCTACTGCCCCATTCACATTCTACACACACACACACACACACACACACACACACACACACACACACAAGCTTTTGTAGAAAAGAAACTAATTTCTTTCACAAACATTCCCCAATATTACAGACATTATAACAATCCCTTATCACTGATTATTTTCCCACACAATCATGTTCCCAGCTGCTTTCTTTACTTAAATAATAAATGACACACACACACACACACACACACAGACAGTGTGACAGATCTCTGACCTGGTAGTTGCCCTTGAGGCTGCTGATCATGGTGGAGATTTGATTGACCAGGCTGAGATCATGGACCAGGTTCTGCAGGTCCTGATAAAGCTGACCCGGACCCACGTACAACTTATCTGCCAATCAAACACAAAAGAAAAAATGATAAGAATATGATCTGGTGTAAAGGATCAATATGTAAGTTTAGCGTCTGGGTTAAAAGCTACACCTGGGATTTTAGACCAAAGATTCAGTGTATGACTGTTTTTAAAAACCCAATTATTTTCCTTTAAAAATAAATGATGCAGATTAATACATTTAAATAATAGTAAATGGGCGTGGCCTTGGTGGCATCATTCTTGATGAAAGAGATGTGGCTTTTTCCTCTTAGGCTCAGTGAGGGAATAGTGTCTGTTCGGGTCAGGAAGGCCTCTGTAATAGGCTTTCTGAAGGAGGCGTGGCTTCTGTGTCTGTTGCAGTGAAGGAGGCGGAGGTTCTGTGTCAGTTCAATCAAAAGAGGCGTGGCCTATACAGATGCCTGTGTCATTTTCAGTAAAGGGGGCGTGGCTTCTGTATCAGTTCCTGTAAAGGAGGTGTGTCTTCTTTACCAGTTCATATAAAGGAGGCATGGCTTCAGAGTAAATTCCAGTAAAGGAGCTGCAACCACTGTGTCAGTTCCAGCGATTGAGTGATAGTAAGGGAGGAGGAGTTTGTCTGTGTCTCTGCCTTCCTGAAGGAGGTGTGGCTTGCGTGTCAGTTACAGTGAAAGAGGCGTGGCTTCTGTGTCTGGCTTGCTGAAGGAGGTGTGGTCTTGGTATCAGTCAGTTGTGTAATATATGGGATGTGGACACTAACACTGTGTAATAAAGACAGATCTCTTTTAGCCACATGGATTTTTTTTGCAAGATCTGCACCGATCTGTTATGAGAGATAACAGCTCAATGTGATGTGGGCGTGTCTTCAACAGAAGGACAAACTGTAACAGCGTTTGTTTGTGACTGCACGGTGGTAAATATTCTCACGCGCTGTGTTCCAGCATGCACACGTGTGTTCATTTTGGAGACAAATGGTCTAAACACCCACACGGCTTGGCCACATCTCACTGCACATTAGTGTAAATCTGACTCTGCCACTGTGTGTGTGTGTGTTTGTGTGTGCGCGTGTGTGTGTGTGTGTGTGTGTGCGCGTGTGTGTGTGTGTGTGTGAGAGAGAGAGAGAGAGATAGAGAGAGAGAATAAAACGCTGTCTGCTATTTAAAGATGTTTACACAGCATTTGTCCTTGCTTACTAATTCACTAGCTGTCCACTGGACTGGGACAGACACTGATACACTGAGTGCAGTGCTAGCTTAAATAATGTGTGTGAATGTGTGCGTTTCAGTTTGCAGAGAGAATGACATGCTTTTATTTTTATGTTTATTACAGCATCATTCACTATAAATAGAGTGCACAACACACACTCTCTCTCTTCAGTAAGGTATAGAGGAGGAGGAGGGACAGAAGGAAGGCTTTGGCAGAGGCATGAAGATGGGATCTCCTTGCAGAGCTGCTCCAGTTTGCGAGCCGCTTCACAGAGCCAGTGTGTTTGGTCGGGAGCGTGGAGACGCTCGGCTGAGCTTCCTTTAAAGCTCCACATGCAGCTCGGGCTTTCAGGGAGGTCTCAGTGCGGGGGTTAAAGACAGTCTCTGCATTTATAACTCCGCTGCACTCGTACACCCAGCATGCTGAAACCACACACACACGTCATGGCCTCTCACGACTCCAGCACTGATCAGACTCGCACACTTTACTGACTCAGAGCTGAAGCTGGTGAAGGACAGAACCGTTCTCCAACAGTCCAACTAAAGCCATGTGTTGAGCCAAGGCATTTTACTGACTTTTCTGTTTCACTCATTAATACAGTGCTCTCTCTCTCTCTCCACATCTTTCTCTCTCGCTCACTATCTCTGTTCCTCCCCCTGCCTTTCTCTGCCACTCCGTTGCTTTCCATATCTCCCTGTCTCTCTACCTTCCTCTTTCTCCCAGTGTCTCTCTCTCTCTTTCCCATCTCTCTCCGTCTCTCCATTCCTCTTGCCCTTCAGTCTCACCCAAATTCAAGATTTAAAGGCATCTTTATATATCGACATCTCTCTCTCTCTCTCTTTCCCTCTCCCCATATCAGTGTCTCGGTCACCCCGTCCTCCAAGACATCATTATCTGACTGGAACAACATCATCTTCCTGTCTTTCAGTCCACATTTTATTCTGGCCCTTAAACCTGTCTGACCTATACTGCTTGTCATTCGTATCCTTCACTCAATCTTCTCGTCCTTCAAGGGAGTTCTCCAGTTTGGAGTTTTGATGAGTCACATACTTTATTAATAAACCTAGACTGAGGACAAAAGCTTGCAGACGTTAGTGGTAAATTGTCTCCACATCACCCTGCTTGTTATTTATTTACAGTACAAACAGCCTCAGGCTCATAGTGTAGCACCTCCACCTTCATACCGTGACCTCCACCTTCATACAGTAAAGCAGAACTCCTTTTGTTGTATGCTCAGAACCAAGTCTTTAGCCTCATGCATCGGAGTCTGATGACTCAGTTCCTCAGCTGGAGGATAAATTGTGAAGAGATCATCTCACGTCAGCGAGACCTCAGGCGGATCGCAGCGGGACCGGGCCAGCAGACAGTCAAGGAAATTCTCAGACGAAACTGGGTGGAAAAACGCAGACGCCAGGGGCAATAACTTTCATGAAAAAGGCCCGAGAGAGATGATGATGCAAAGATCAGGACAGATGTGTGTGACTTCAGGTGATGTCTGTGTGCTGCTAGAACAGAAAATGCTAAAGCAGGTGTCATGCTATGTCCTTGTTATTCACATTTTTCTTTGATGAGTTTTTCTCTCTTTCTCTCCAATCCTCAATTCTCTCATCCATCTCTTTTTCTTTCCATTACTCCCCATCCCTCTCCCCCTCCCCATCACTCCCCTCTCACTCAAAATCTCTCTCTCTCTCTCTCTGTCATCTCTTTCTTTCCATCTCTCTCTCCCCATCAGCATCTCCTCATGTCTTTGTCTCTCTCTCCCTCTACATCCCTCTCGTTCTCTTTTCGCATCTCACAAATCCTCCCAAGAGATCAGAGCTACAACTCAAAGCCGTGTTCTTCTTGTTCCTCGTCTGTCACAAATAGAGGGATAATCTGAGCAGGACAGCCAACATTCAAGTGGTTTGGTTTTATGATTCATAAATAAATAAATAAATAAATAAATAGAAATAGTTCATTTTATAAACCCAGAAACAAGATCTACTCTTCCTCATCTCCTCCTGCAGTAAAACCTCCTGCACTCCTTCATCAGCTTTCACCTCCACATCCCTGTTCTCAGGCTGTAGCAAGCTGGACACAAGCTTTTTGAAAAAAAAAACAAAAAAACAAAACAAAACTAATTTCACATGTGTGGTGGTTAAATACTGAGGACTTGTTCACTTTTATGAAGCTGGACAATAAGGAAGTAGGAATTATGTTAATTATCTATCTAAACATAGTTCTTTGGAATATTGCCGATATTTATTAATGTAACAAGTCAAACTGACTGGAAAGGACTGATTTTCATTAAACACATTAGTGTAGAAATATCCGCAATAACTTTTTCCCCTACTGTGACCTCACATAAGAAAGCCCCTCCCCCAGTTTGTTGCTCAGGTCTGGTGTTGTCTGTTGGGGCGTGGCTAAGCAGTGTCTCATTTACATAGACACTAAAACAGAGTGTTTGGAGAAGGAGTGAAATAAACGGGGTTCAAGGTACAAAGTGACCTAAAGTGATGGCTGGATCAACCCTGATTCACAGACAAACTGATATGAAGAGTCTCAGCGGGTAGATCAAACAGTAACCTGGAGTGCACTGCTATTTAGAATGAGGCAGATATAATATTAAAAGTTTGAATACTGGGTCAGTGTGTTAGAAGCAGAAGAGTAGATCAGATCTCAATTCCTTTTGGAGGCTCAAAGGGAACACTTTGTATTATATACACGCCGTATTTGCATAAGCACTGTGGAACAGGCTCCACATACACCACATACATCAGGTATACCACATAACCCCTGGTGCTGCAATCCAACCGCAACCTTTTCAATCAAAGTTTAATCTCACGTATGATCAGAGTCCGCGTACACACTTAATCAGAGCTAGCAAAGTATCACTGGACATGCAGGAGGAGTCAGATCAGAAGGTTACACTTGTACAGAAATACAAGTCGCAGCACAATGCACAAGATAGCACAAATCTTGATTTAGTTTGCAGCTAAAAACATTACATTCGTAACACTTAAAACTAAATATTGTGTAACACAGTATCACATCTCCCAGAATCCTACACTGGCAAATACTGCGTAGGAGATAAAGCCCCTATTTATAATGGACGGGAATCACCAGGGACCTCCCGATACTATATTATCACGATGCCTAGATGCTGATTCAATGTGTATTGCGATTTTGTTAGTATTACAATTTTTAAGTCACAATTCGACAATCCAAAAAAAAAAAAAGAGTTAGGAAACAGTTTTTTCCTACAACACAGAATAACGAGGTTACACAACCTGGAATGTACACATACCATCTGAGAAGGAAGAACTCGTCTTTCGTTCTTTAGATGTGATACCCTGGTCATTCAGTACATTCAGGTCAGCTGACTTCATTTTATTGCCACATAACATTATTAAGTCTAGACCTGAGCAACTGAAGCAACCCCAGAACATAATCCTGCCTCCAGAGGCTTGTACAGCGGACACTATGCATGATGGATGCATCGCTTCATACGCTTCCCTTCTTACCCGGACGCACACATCACTCTGGAACAGGGTTAATCTGGATTCATCAGACCACATGACTTTTTTCCATTACTCCACAGTCCAATCCTTGTGCTCCCTAGCAAATTTTTTCTTTTCTTAACAGTCTCACTATGGACATGCAGTTGTTTAGTCCCAATCATAATGTGAGTTTTTATCCCATTGTGTGTGCATGTGTGCTCTTGCTTTCATTAATAAACGTTGCTCTGATTTCTACTGAATACTGTTTAAAATTTAACTTCACCAAGTGTTTACGTTTGACCTGATCACGCTCTTTCCGAATTTTCTACTGATTACATTTCTTCGGTGAGGTTGACGGTTCTTTGAATAACGCTTGGGATTAGGTTGCAGCCAGGGTTGCCAGATTAAACTAACAAAATCCTGCCTGGGCAGTGAACAATTTTTTTTTACTATTTATAAAAAATAAGACATGAGAAACTAAAATTTGAGTTTAATTACAGTTTTTCAAATGACCACTTTCAAGTTGGTCACCATTGGTGTGATGTTACTAGGTCTGTTGAATTGTTTTCTAGAAAAGTGACCTCATTCAGACACAGAAAAAGGGATGCAAGTCTGTAAGGGATTTTACTATAACCAAATCATTCTAATTGGACAAATTTGAGATGATCTTCTAAGTATTGATGACGTACTTGGCTTGGCATTGATGACCATCTTCTCCCCGGAGTGAGGGACGGGGAAAGGGGCGGAGTCTCCCATCTCCTCCGAGGAGCCGAACTCCACCGGCTCCACCAGGCTGAGAGGAACGCTCCACTTTAACAGGAAACGCTGGCCTGAAGGAACGACGGCACCTCCGCCATCCTGAGGAGAGCTGGAGGAGGAAGCCAGGGAGACAAGGAAGAGGAGAAGAGAGGAAAAGGAACATAAATACATAAATAGATAAATAAACAAGCAATATAGATTAAATATAGATGTGTGTCAGTAGACACAAAATCTTAGTAGTGAATGTTTCTTCCAGTTCTTCTAGACAGAAATCACCACAGAGGGACTCCACCCGCATGTTTTATAAACAAGGTCCAGGTATTAATAATGTGCGTGTGTATGAGTGTGTGTGTGTACCGCAGGTTGGGCGTGGCACACATGAGCACGTCATTGAGCAGGAAAAGCCGTCGCTCTTTGGTCTTGATGATCTCTCCTCGCTCGTTGTACACCGTCTCCACCACATCGTCTGAGCGGATCAGATACCTGCTCCCTACACTCAGGAGCTGGAGAAAGGACAATCGATTATTACAGCCGGACATATGGCCTTCCTACTAGAAGGAAATGACCATTTTAAAATAGACAAATAGGGTTATTGTGTATAAACCAAATAAAATAAGATATTAGTAACTAATTGACTTGTAAATGTGTAAATTGTAAATAATAAATCAAAAATTTTGCTTTTATTTTGTAAAATGAAAATTATTGACTGAAAATCAAAACAGAATGTAAAAATAAGTATATTTTGTTTTGCCTACATTAATTAATTGACTACTGGATAATTAAACAATAAATTCATTAAAAAATAATTAAAATGTTTGTTTTTTTTTTATTAATGTATTGGCCGCTATTTAAACAACGTAAATTATAAAAAATGCTAATGTATTTGCTAGATTTAGTTTTAAAACCCAGCATTAAGTATTTAAGTTTTTTTCTTTAAATATTTTTTAAATAATTACTTTTATTATTATTCTAAGATGATAATATAGGTAACTTATTTATGATCCTTACCCACAATGGCAAGCGTTTTTTGTGTGTGCGTGTGTGTGTGTGTGTGTGTGTGTGTGTGTGTGTGTGTGTGTGGATATACCTTGTTGAGGTAGCGCTCGTTCATGGCCTTGGCGATGTGTCGGATCTCACAACGCTGATCTGCGTCTCTCTTCCTCTCGTTCAGCTTCTCAGACAGAGTCTCCAACTCAGTCAGGGCCATCTGTAGAGGCAAGCGGTCAGCGTGGCCCACTGGTGTGTTCTTCAGCATGTCCTACACCCACACACACATACACACACACAATTAGAGGAGGTCCAAAATGTACATTTTAAGTCAGATTTAAGTCAGTGTCACAGTGTAGATTATATCTCATCTTGAGGAAATCAAAACAGTAGCTAAAGGTTGTGTGTGTGTGTGTGTGTGTGTGTGTGTGTGTGTGTGTGTGTGTGCGCGTGTGCGTATGCAAGTGCGTCTAAAGTAAGCAGTGTGCTCCATCTGCTGGTTGTTACTAACCGCACAACAGAAATGAAACTTTCCCTAAACCACACCCGTAAGAGCAGCTCTTCTCTTCCCTTTTTTACGGCTTAGTCCCTGAATTTTCTCCAGAAAACATTTGAAATGAAACATGGATGAAGAAGACAGAGAGCATGAAAGAACCCGAGAGTGAAACCAACACAAAGCAGACAGACATGAAGTGACATAGATAGACAAATGAATGCACAGACAGATAGAAGGAGAGATATAAACAGATACAATGCAGACGAGAGAGAGATAAGATAGACGGACAGACATATAGATATGTGAACAGAGATAGATAGATAGATAGATAGATAGATAGATAGATAGATAGATAGATAGATAGATAGATAGAGACAGACAGGTGGACAAACAAATAGATAGACCGATACACAGACAAACAGATAGATGGAAAGACATATAGATAAACAGACAGAGAGAGAAACAAATAGACAAACCAACAGACAGATAGATTGAAGACAGATATATGAACAGATAAATAATGGCAAACATAGACACAGATTAACAGACGTGACAGTCTGTAATATATTTTCTATATATTTTTGAAACTTTTGCTGGAATCTTGTTTTATAGTTTAACTCCTATATTTCCATTTGTAAAAAAAAAAAAAAAAAAAAATTAAGGTCACGGGGCGGTCGTATAAGCATTTCACTGCATATCGTACTGTGTATGACTGTGTATGTGACAAATAAAATTTGAATTTGAAACACTACATTTCTATGATTGTGTGTGTGTGTGTGTGTGTGTGTGTGTGTGTGTGTGTAGACCTGCAGGAGCAGAATGAACTGAGGGAATCTCTGGATGGGTTTCATCATGAGGCCGTAGAGAGTGACGTGATCCCGACTGCCCTCCTGACATTGCTGTAACATATGCAGCGTAACAAAAGCCATCTTTTATTTATCCCTATTTCTATTAACGTGGTTTTTAAATGTTACCTTTAGTTAATATTTCTGTACTATCTATTCCAACTGTTACACTTTTCTTACAGCGTGATGATACAGATGTTGAAACTAAAGCATGTCACTGACCTTGAGGAAGTCGAGGAAGCAGGGTTTGGACATGCAAGCCTTCCTCACCACCGCCATGGCCGTACTGAAGTTATTCACATACTCGCTGTATGCATCCAGAACCATGGATTTAGAGAACTGAGAGATGGAGATATAGCGTGGTGACGTTTTAATCATCTGATATTCAGTGTGTAGTCATAAATCAGTGTAAAAGTTAATAACAGTTGATAATATGATGAATTTTTCTCTAAGGAGATGTTTGTTTAATGTGTGGAAGGAGTCTCCAGTATCAGTGCTTTGTAACGGTCAGTGACGTTAAGAGGAGTTTTCTCTTCAAGGTTATAAAGAGATTATAAAAACTGGGAGTTGATGGACGTTTACACCATTTGTGTAAAAATCATGTGATTTCTTGAAATCTTACATCTCTCCTGTGTGAACTCTACTCTGATTAAATAGCGTCCGGTGCCATTTCACATCTCTTCTTTACTCTCTTCTTTCTATTCAGCTCCGTTTTATATTATAATGGGCTCTAGTCACATGTTAAGGAAAAAAATGCATATTCCAAAAAATAATTATTGTACAAATGGTTTTAACTAAATAAACATTTAAATAGTTGTTTAAGCCACTACTGCGTGGTGTGATCGTCCCTCATAAACATTGCCTCCAGGACTCACAGAGGCGACGAAGACGTCCCCGATGGTCTGGAGCTGGTCCCATTCTGCCACGCGGCAGGCCAGTGCAATCTGGAACATGGCGTGGCACTGCAGGATCTCCCTCACACGGTAAAACACCACCTTACACTTCCTCTCGCTCAGCAGCCGAGGCTCCATCTCCTGCATGGGCTTCTCATAGTGCTGCACAGGAAACAACAACAATAATTTGCAGAAAGAATTACAGTCAAAAGCAACTGCTTTTATTTAATTCAAATGAAATCTCTCTCTCTTATAGTTAAAATTTACAAAATGCTAATATCAGTCTTAATAAAAGTGGCCTTAGTCTGTGTCAGTATTAGTGAAAGAGGCGTGGCCTTTGTATGTCAGTCTTAGTGAAAGAGGCGTGGCCTTTGTGTGTGTCAGTGTTCATGAAAAGGGCGTGGCCATGTTTCTCAGTTTTAGTGGCCTTTTTGTCAGTCTTAGTAAAAGAGTCATGCGTATAAGTCTCACTGAAAGAGGCGTGTCCTTTGTGTCTGACAGTCTTTCTAAAAGGGGCGTGGCCTTTCTATCTGTCAGTTGCACACACCACACATACCTCTAATACTCTCTTTAGTGAATCTAGGTAATTCTTCTCACTCTCTAATATTGACTCCAGGATTCGTCTCCTCACGACCTGTTGACACACAAACACACACACACACACACACACACACGCGCGCGCGCACACATACGCACGCACACACGCACGCACACACGCACATCAACGCACACACGCACGCACACACGCACGCACGCACACACACACGCACACACACACGCACACACACACGCACACACACATTTAATTTGTTTGATTAAATACACTAAAATGGATCCTTGTGTAGCTACAATCATATATTTTGCATGAAAGCAATGACATTTTTAAACTAACATTGTGGTGTTTTTTGCTCACCTACCATATTCTTATGATGGAGATCATACTAAAATTCTGTCTTATGTGGATTTAAGTGAAAATACTTATAATGCTGAGTAACACACCAATACGTTTTATGGACTTTCACACTGTACATAAAAATAAAAATAAAAACTTTTAAGCAATATCACAAAAAAAGAAAAAAAGAAATCTCCCTAATGACACTCATGTGAGCACAGACTAACAGAGTCACTGCTTTAAAGTAAAAAAAAAACAAAACAAAAGAAATGAACCAGCACCTTACCTTTGTAAAGAATCGCGACAGAGCAGAGTTTCTGTGTAGAGCAGAGTGTGTGTGTCTGTGTGAAGCCGGGGAGGGGGGGTGTAAAGGCGAGAGAGTGTGTGTGTGTGTTGGTGTGTGTGTGTGTGTGTCAAAAAACTCGGCACTCGTAAACCAAGACATGCTCGTTTTTCAAGTCAGAATTGATTAAAAATCTTCCTGCGGAACACTCGTAAACCGAGTTACTCGCAATCCAAGGTTCCACTGTAGTGTTAAATGGAAAGGAAAGTGTGTAATGTAGGATGTACAATCGCTTGCCCGATACACCAAGTACTGGCCTTGATCAGTGGTTTGAGAGAAATTTGGGATTCAGCCTTTTGTTACAATCTAGGCTGCTGGTCTTCTCTCAGTACTGCTGACCGACAATTAGTGTAATTAACGAGGGTTAGAACACCTGAGATGCAAAGTGATATCGTTAAACGTTGCCATCCGTTATCACCACTCGTGGAATTTACTCTTGTCCAATCAGATTACTAACTAACTGTTAAATAATTCAACTCATAACATGTAGCATGCATGGCATACTTTAATTCTTTACCAGTGTTGTGCTGATTGTTAAAAAATCATGTTGTAAAGTATAAAATAGTAAATTGAAGTGAAGTGTGTGGGTGTGTGCGTATATATATATATATATATATATATATATACCTGCTGTTGAGAAAGGTCCTCAGGGGCGGGGCCTAACACAGGCTCCACATTTAAACACTCCACTTCAATGAAGAGCTCAGAGGACTCTTCGTCAAAACATGACGGCTTCCTCTCTAACAGACAACACACACACGGCACGTTAACATGCATGAAAAAAAAGACACACAGTAGATTTAACCCTGTTTATTGGATTTTCTGTTTTCATGTCTTTGAGTCATAGAGTTATCAGTGACAGAGGGTTGTGATGCTGCCCCTACGTTAATATTTAAAGAAATGCAGCTTGTCTCGTTCTAAAAACACATTTAAAGAGGACATGCAGGACTCCTACCTTGCCCAAAAGATTTGGTTCGAATGAAGGACTTTCCCTTCTTCACCGCCGCTTTAGTTTTCTCCAGGCCATCCTTGGTGCCGTGCTTGGCCGCCCTCACCAGCTTTTGCATCTGTTTCCACAACAACAAACATAACTCGGACACAATCTCATGCAAAAAAGACAGAATTTGTTATTAAGTCAAGGAGATGACCCATTATGACCAGATATAAATCAATCTTGAGTAATATGAGTTAATTAATTTGAATAATATGAGTAAAAAAAAAGCCAGAACTCCAGAAGGTTTCTCTAGTTAGAATTATACTGCCACCATATGCAGTGAAGTTGCACGCTAATATTTAGTTCAATGATTCCTCATTAATGCAGCTCAAAATGCCCAAATGCTATTAAGGCTCTCTGAGACTCTCTGTTGTGTTAAACTGTCTCTCTCCCTCTCTGTAACTCTCTGTCTTTCTCCATCTGTCTGCCTGTCGATCACCTTCTCTCCATGTCACCCTTTCTGTCTTTCTGTCCCCCTCTCTGTCACTCTCCATCTGTCTGTGACACTCTCTGTCACTCTCTGTCTGTCTGTCAGTGACACTGTTGTCACTCTGTCACTCTCTATCTTTCCGTGTCAATTTCCCTCTCCATCAATCTCCATCTGATTGTATATCACAAATTTTATTATATCAATGATATAATAAATTCATGTAAAAAAGAACACAGTTTTAAATCCACTTATTAGTAGTCATAGATTACACAAAGTATTTGCTATACAAGTTTAATCCTTTAAGCTAGCTGTTTCTAGAGAAACATTAATGTATTGGAACGGACACAGATATAGACATTAGTGGCTCAGGGGTAGGCCTGCCATTCCAAAGGCCTGAGTTCCATACCCAGTCAATGCCCAAACCCCAGCCACTAGACACAGTGCCGGACCCTGTGGCAACCCAGCGACAGGAGCAGCCGAAAGAAATTAATATAAACCTATAGATTACCACAAGGCGTACAGTCTGAGCTGTGTGCTTCTGCAAAAATAATAATCACATTTAAGAAATCAACTACAACGTGATGTATGAATTTTACTGAGCTCCAAAAAATGTACTTTTAGTCAGGTTAAAACTAGAAAGATAATAATTATGAGTATATTCAGAAGCCTGATTCCTAACTAATCAATTCCCAAGGGCTCAAAAACCTTTGTGTGTATAGCTTCAGTCAATTCTTCACAAAAAAATCAGTGAATCAGTGGATATATATATATATATATATATATATATATATATATATATATTATGGCATGCCGTTTAGGAAAATATTCTTGAGAGAACTTAATGAAAACTCTGAATATATTGAATGAAACGTGAGAATATTGAATGGATTCCGAATATATTGATTGAAAAATATATATATTGAATGTATTCTGAATATATTGATTGGAACTCTATATATATTGAATGAAGATTCTGAATATATAGAATTAACTGTGAGAATATTGAATGGATTCCGAATATATTGATTGAAAAATATATATATTGAATGAATTCTGAATATATGGATTGAAAACTGATATATTGAATGAAAAGTCTGAATATATTGAATGAAAAGTCTGAATATATGGAATGAAAAGTCTGAATATATTGCACGAAACATGACGTCATCGAAACACAGCGCCATCTTTAGAAAGGATGAGTGAGTCGGCGAGAAACTTGGTTGCTGCAATTGTGAGAAATGAAGAGATGGTGAACACATTGATGAGTGCGTGTCCGGCCCAAAGTGGTGGCACAAGCAGCACTCAGTATCAGACTACGGATGAAGAAATTTATTCGCTATTTCACCGCGGAAGACCGGTGTTATGCGCTAAAATGCCCCCCTGCCACAGATTGCCCCCCCCCCTATTTAATCTCCGTCGAATATTATATTAGAACAGAAATTTCTAGGTTTATGATTTAGAAATTACAAATTAGACCAAATGGATTTGATTATAAAATAAGCATTATAAAAAAATTACATGTAGTATAGGGAAAAAATATAAATTATTATTTTTTATATACAAGATGTATTTTTGATATTGCTTATTTAATAATGAAAATCATTTCGTTAAATTTTTCATCATAAATATTTATTTAGTGCAAGCATTTTTGTATTACATGACAAATCCCTGTAAAATAAATGTGCCACAAAAGAAACATTATATGAGAATTTCTATTCATGGTCTTGACACCTGTCACGTGCCTAGGGATAATTATAATAGTTATATCATATTTGATAACAATAAACCTATGAATTTATGTTGTAATATAATATTTTATAGAGATTATGTAGTGGGGGCAATCTGTGGCAGGGGGCATTTTAGCGCATAACACCGGTCTTCCGCGGTGAAATAGCGAATATATATCTTCATCCGTAGTCTGATACTGAGTGCTGCTTGTGCCACCACTTTGGGCCGGACACGCACTCATCAATGTGTTCACCATCTCTTCATTTCTCACAATTGCAGCAACCAAGTTTCTCGCCGACTCACTCATCCTTTCTAAAGATGGCGCTGTTTCGATCACGTCATGTTTCATTCAATATATTCATACTTCAGTTCAATATATTCAGATTATATTCAGATTCAATATATTCAGACTTTTCATTCAATATATCAGTTTTCAATCCATATATTCAGAATTCATTCAATATATATATTTTTCAATCAATATATTCGGAATCCATTCAATATTCTCACAGTTCATTCAATATATTCAGAATCTTCATTCAATATATATAGAGTTTCAATCTATATATTCAGAATTCATTCAATATATTCAGAGTTTTCATTAAGTTCTCTCATGAATATTTTCCTAAACGGCATGCCATAATATATATATATAAATATATATATATATACAGTACAGACCAAACTTTTGGACACACCTTCTCATTCAAAGAGTTTTCTTTATTGTGTTCTTTCTTTCTTTCTTTCTTTATTTAGCCCAAACAAGTCTCTTCTGCTTGTTGCCTGTCCTTAGCAGTGGTTTCCTAGCAGATATTCTACCATGAAGGCCTGATTCACACAGTCTCCTCTTAACAGTTGTTCTAGAGATGTGTCTGCTGCTAGAACTCTGTGTGGCATTGACCTGCTCTCTGATCTGAGCTGCTGTTAACCTGCGATTTCTCAGGCTGGTGACTCGGATGAACTTATCCTCCGCAGCAGAGGTGACTCTCGGTCTTCCTTTCCTGGGGCGGTCCGCATGTGAGCCAGTTTCTTTGTAGCGCTTGATGGTTTTTGTGACTTTCTAAGTGTCCCCAAGTGCACTTAGGGACACTTACGGACTGACCTTCATTTCTTAAAGTAATGATGGCCACTCGTTTTTATTTACTTAGCTGCTTTTTTCTTGCCATAATACAAATTCAAACTATTTGAATGAGAATGTGTGTCCAAACTTTTGGTCTGTACTATATATATATATACACTGTATATATATATATATATACACTGTATATATGATTTTTTTTGTGAATATATGTACACACACTCACTAAGAAGTCCAAAATGTAAAAATGCTGGAGCACTCACTGCACAACATGTGCCTGTAGTAATCAGCAACATTTTCATGACAAGCAAAGCAACACACATTAGAAAGACCAACGAAGACCACAACCACAAAACACACACAGAACACACACGAAACACACAAACACAAGAGCAAAGGTTCCATCCTCCTGTTTGTCTTTTGGTATAAATTTATAATTAAATCATGTTCCAGTTAAATTGGAATTACTACATAACAGTTTAATAAGTTCAAATGTACAAGGCCATGTTTAGCACCAAAGTGAATTCTACGGCAATTCTCTTTCAAAATATGTGCTTGTCTTTCTAGCTAATTAGCACAGCTACCTACTTTTTTCATGTTTCGTACCAATTATTTGTTTGGCTAAAGACAAATCCATGCTAACTCTCGATTTCAACTTAATTTTTTTTTCAACTTAAAAGAAGGTTAACAACAATAAATTTCTTTCAGTTTTGTATAAAATAGCTTAGCTGCTTTGCTAATCACGTGTGCAGGTTGCTAGCACACTGGTGCATCTCAATCAATTAGAATATCATCGAAAAAATTTCTTTATTTAAGTAAATGAATTCAGAAAGTGAAAATGATATATTGTTTCATTACACAAAGACTGATATATTTGAAATTATTATTTCTTTTCATATGGCTTACAGCTAATGAAAATGCCTTTTGGGTAAGATAAGCTAAGTATGTTTCGTCTTATGAAGAAAAACTTTATTCAAGTTAGTAAAGCAAAACGGCTTTTAATAGCGATCCTGCCAGGAGGCACCTTGACGTCAGTAGGTTTAAATAATTTGATTTTAGTTTTCTTCAAAATTCCAAAACATTCGGATGGAGATGTAGCTACAGAGATGCCAAAGCTAGCGTGCTACCATGGTGAGAATGAAAGGGTGTGACACGTGAGACGAGAGATCCACCACCAGTAAGTGTTAAACAGTGGAAGGAACAGGATGAAAGGACTGATGGATGGATGGACAGAAGGATGGATGGACTATTGTTTTTTTTTTACCTTCTGCTCATGTTTGTGTCGGAGCTGCTGCAGCTCGACCGCGCCCACTGCGTTCGCCATGAGATCTTTCACCTTTCGCTCATAGTGCTCTTTCAAGCGAGTCAGATCTTGAGAGAGCTGCATAGTAAAAAGCAGCAAAGCATGGCATTACACACACACACACACACACACACACACACAAACTTACTATCACAGCAATCAGTTGCCTTTCCTGACTTTCGCTGCAGTCGAAGGACTTCATTAATGAAAACTCCTGTTTTTTTGCCAAGATTACACAACATAAGTAAAACCTTAACACGCACGAGTGTGCATAAGCTGTTTGCTGAATAATACAGTAAGTCATCTAAAATGCAGGTATGTGTTTAAAAAATTATGTACTGTACATACGTACATCATAATTACTTTTGCTTTAAAATGTATTATGTCCTAAAATGAATTACGTGGAATTAAGGATCCTTTATAAAACTATCTGTTTTTGTCCCATATTATTATCACTGTATGTTTTGTGTGTGTGTGTGTGTGTGTGTGTGTGTGTGTGTGTGTGTGTGTGTGTGTGTGTGAAGACAATGCAGAGTGAGTATGTGTGCGCCTGTTTGTGTGAGAGTGTGTGCATACATGAGTTTTGGTGCTGGGGGTGTGTCGGCGGATGAAGGCGTTCGGGAGTAGGCCGTTCTCTCCATGCGCGCTCTCTCCGTCGCTCTCCTCATCGTAGCTCTCGAACTCGCTGGAGCTCCAGCCGTTTTCCACCGAGCTGCTGCCTGCCTCCTCACCCCTCTCCACATCATCATAGATCATCTCATCTACATCTGCTCTCACACACACACATACACACACACGCACACACACACACACACACACACACACACACGCACACACACACGTTCACTATTAGTGCTGCTAACATCACCACCATGTCCATAACTCACTTGACTACAGTTTCTGAGGAAACGAAAGTGAATAGAAAGTCTTTATTGGAATATTTCCCACTGTAAGAACCGCTCTCACACTTACTCACTCTCACACACACAGACTCACCAATTTATGTCACTTCCACATTCAGTCATGCTAACTCGACAAATTTCCCACACTTTAGGCTGAAAATGTAGCGTCTCAGAACTTCGAGATGAGCAGTTTTAGTAACTAAATTTAGTATTTTGAGTTTAGCGGGGTGGCGATTTGATTAGTTTGAAGGTTGAAGGTTAAATACTGTATAATGATTTAATGTTATCAGATTAGTGATTTCATTATCAGTTCAGGAGGTTGAGTTTAGCAGCTTAACGCTCCAAGTTTAATAGAGTGCTGAGTAGTTTGAGTTTAGCAGTTACATTTGGGTTTTAATCAATTTAAGTATAATGGTTAAGTTTATCTGCTTATTAATCTGAGTTTCAGCATGTGTTTTGTAATTAATCGGCTTAGCAGGTCAATTCTAGCATTTCTGAATTGAAGTTTATGTAAGTTAATGAGTTTGATTTCAAGGGCGGCACGGCGGCAGAGTGGTTAGCACTGCCGCCTTGTACCTCCAGGGTCTTTGGGTTTCCTCCCACAGTCCAAAGACATGCAGGTTGATTGGCATTCCCAAATTGCCCATAGTATGTGAACCCTGTCCAGAACGTGCCCTAAGTGTCCAGGGGTAGGCTCCAGGCCCCCCATGCATTGTATACAGGATATAATGGTATACACAATGAGTGAGTGAGTTTGAACTGCAGTTCAGTAGTTGAGTTTAGCCTCAAGTCTAATACTTAATAATCATAGTTCTCCATGTTCACAAAACAGGTGATGTCAGTAATTTATTCTTGCCTCTGGCTGAAGAGTTGTGCTACCGGATGAGTACCGTATGCATCTTTTTGACTCTATGCCCAGCCAGACCCAGCAAGTTTGGATGAATAGATGACTTAATACAAAATATTGATTGTTGTATAGAAATTCAATCGCATTAAATCACATAAAGTCCACAAAATAGTTCCATCCCGAGAGCTCGTTCGTATGTCCAATTTTTCCGTATGTCAAACTAACATTGTCCAGGTACTAGGATATTAACACAATTGGATATACACAGAATAAAACTAACATGATCCATGAACTTGGCTTTGTTCTTTAGAATCGAATCGCACTGATGGTTGAACGATTAAGGTTAAAAGAACGAGAAATGTCTGCCATGTTTTCATCTCGCCCCATTCTCTCAAATTTTTTCACTTTTGTCTCCATCGTTATTGCTTGGCGCTTCATCGCAGTACCAGCTTCATCGCCTCTGCTTTTACACTCGCTTCTGGGCATTCTGGGATGCACACTGCATGCACATGACAATGTACGGCGGACATGAGATCTCATGTCAGCGAATGAACATGCACAAACACTTACGTATATTTAGGTAAGTTTGTATGTAGGGGACTTACTGTACTCTTATCTTGATTTTTTTTTTTTTTTTTTTTAAGTGAGGATGTCATTAAAACATTGAATTTCACTTTTGTTTTAAGCGGCCACCACTGTGGGTAACACTTTGGAAATGTAAGGTTAGAAGTTTAATATTGTAAATTAATCCTCATAATGGTTTCAGATTGTGTACTTGTTGCTAGTGTTGTCTGTTATCCATGAAAGTGTAGGATGAATACTGAATGAAAATGAGTCAAGGGCACCAAGATTTAGAGAACAATAAAAAAATAAAAAAAATCCTATAATTTTTGACACTATTTTGCAGGTCAAATTCAGCCAGACACAGCACAAGGGTTAAGTTTTGCATGTATGAGGCTTTGCTTTATTAGTTACATTTATCAGTTAAAGTTTAGTCCTTTCTGTCGTTCTGTCGTCTCCTAACGCATCACGCTAAATTTACAAACTTCTTCCTTAATTGTGCGGTTTGATGAAATGAGTCGACTTGAACGTTCATCTTGATTTCAAAATGTCCAAAGACGCCACAGTGGCAGAAAACAGCCAGCAGAACGAAATGGAGAAGTAAAAGAAAGGCAGACGGACAAAGGGGCAGGAAAACGGACACACTGACCTGTAGTGGATCCCGAATTCTCTCTCGGAACGTCGTCATAAATAACTTCATCAGGATCTGAAACGAAGACGCAAAAACAAACACACGCATCCTCAAACCTAAATTCTCATATCGTCACCCAGCAGACCAGAGTCAGCCTGCGTGTGTATGTGAGTGTGTGTGTGTGTGTGTGTGTGTGCGTGTAAAATCTCAAGCAGCAGTCAGACTCGAGCGGATGCCGCTACTGTGCTCTGAAGGAAAGGCCTGTTTGAGGACGACTTCCTCTGCAGAAGAGGAAGGAAATCTTCTGGGTTTGGGAATCTACTTCAGAAGAACTGTTTAAGTTTCATCAGTCAAGACAAACTTGTAAAAAAAAAAAAAAACAGATGCCTACCATTTTTACTATTATAGGATTAAAAGAAATATCTTAAGGATGAAAAGAGGGATCACAAAACACATAATGAGGAGAGATCCTTTTTAAAGAAAGGTACAAATAAAGGTTTGGTCCATAAGTATTTGGACAGCAACATAATTTCTGTACTGTTGCCAGTATTATTGTACAAAGCGTTGGAACTAAAGCCATGAAGGTGTGAGTGAAATGCAGGCTTTCAGCTTTCATTCATTGGCTTTAGTACATTTTAAAAACTGTTTAGGAAATACAACAGCTTTTCACTCATTAGTGTTATTTTTTATAGACTTTGATTCAAATCTTTTGCAGTCAGTGATGTTTGAAGTCTGGACCCCCATGAACATCACCACGTGCTGAGTTTACTCCCTTGAGATGCTTTGCTTTTTGAATTACTGCAGCCGCCTTCAGCTGCCGCTTGTTTGTCAGTCTTTTTGCATCCAGTTTAATCTCCTGTGAGTAAAAAGCGGCTCAGTTGGGTCGAGGTCACGTGACTGTCTCGGCTCTTTAAGAACGTTCAATGCCTTTTCTCGGGTTGCTTTCATGGTGAATAATATGAAGCGCTATCAGTCCACAATGAGCGAAAGGTAGAACTCAGAGAAGACTCTTACCCAAAGAATTCATCATATCAGTTGTCACATCATCATCAATAAACACCAGTGGCTCAGTTCTACACACACATGCTTTACCACCGCCTCCACATGGTTTGATGATGATGATGTAAATCATGAGCTCCTTCCTTTCCTTCTCCATGCTCTTGTCTTTACAGTTCATCTTGTGTCAGAACTAAACAGATGTTTTTGCATCTTAAACTAAAACCTTTATATTTACACTCATGAACGCGCCTCTTGACTGTATACTTTGATGCTGACACGCCTACTAACTCTAGAGAGTTTGTGTTTGGCTAGATATTGAGCTGAGCTCCTTCTTTATTAGAATGTACGGAGTACAAAATGTCCTATAGATTCTGCTCTCTCTCTCTCTCTCTCTCTCAGTCTGTTTTGTCTGTACTATATTTAAATTACTGTACTATATCTATATTAAGAGTTCATATGAACAGCAAAGAAATACAAATTCCACACTTATCTCATTCATTTGTCTAGAAATAAATAAGAAACAGAGTAGCACAGGGGCTTAGTGGTCAGCACTGTCGCATTGCACCTCCAGGCTCTGGGTTCAATTCCCATCTCAAAGACATGCAGGTTAGACTAATTAGTGATCCCAAATTGCCCGTTGTCAAAAGAAGCACGTGGGTGTGTGTATATGCAGTATTTGTGTGTGCCCTGTGATGGATTGGCACCCTGAAGCGGTATTGACGATGACTGAGTGAGTAAATGAGAAACAGGTCACAACGATCCATCAAACTGTTTAGCAGTCAGTTACTTTAAATCCTGTGAAAATGGAGCATTTGTAACATTTGTAAAAACAAATAGCTGTAAGTCCTACACAGCTAATTATTTTTAATTCATAGTAAATTTTTTTTTGTTAAACTCCTTAAATTAAAGCTCAAAGTATACACTTTTTACATTCTCAAATTGTTTTCATCAGCTGTAGGGGTGCACAGAGGCACAAATACAAATCTCTGTCACTGTCATAACACTCATGGACCCTAAATGAATATGGCTATAAAACGTCATGGACTTATTCACACTAAAATGCAAAATTTCCCATTTCAGCCATAAAGTGAATAAAAAAGGCCTTACTCTCCATCCAGGCTGTGTTAGCCGGGTCCGAAGCCCACTTAGCCAGAGCGTCTTCCTCCCTTATGACTGGATGTTCTTCAGTAAAGACACTGAAGGTGAGACAAGTAACGTAGGTTTAGATTATTACAGTACTACGTGCTCTCCATATGAGATTATACAATTCTAAAACATATTTCCGCAACATACCTCTGATTAAATAAAATGATCACGTCCTACATAAGTAATTGATCAGGAAATGAAAAGATTTTTTGCGCATTTTTTTTAATCGTCAACTCACAGTTTAACAAAGCCTTTAAAGCAGGTTTACAATTCGAGAGAGTTTGAGAAAACTAGATTGTGAAATTTGATCGGGACAATCTGAATTGCAGATGACAAAATAGAGGAACAAGAACAAGGAATGAAAACACTCACCTGTCAGCCATATTATGCCCTGTCCCCACAACTGTCACTGCAGAGGAATAATAATAAACAAAAATTATAAATTGTTGGCATAAGGGGGAGAAAACAGGTTAAAGATATTTTATAAGATAACCAAAGAATGAATAAATAGTAAGCACATTATTATTATTATTATTATTATTATTATTATTATATGTTATTATTATTATTATTATTATTATTATTATTATTATTCACAAGATAAGCAATCCAATAAATAGTTCTCCCACTCAAGCTTTAGTTTGAGAGATTATGATAAAATAATGTTAACCACCAGGGGGCAGCATCACACTTGCATTAAGTTGGTGAAACAGTGTTTGAGGAGATCAAAGTGTGTTTCTGTGGCCTGGTTAGACACTGGTTAAACTCTGTATAGCTAACATACACTACTCTTTTGAGCATATCAGTTCTGTTTTTTTTCTTTTCTTCCAAAGATAAAACATGAATGCACTTTGTGGAGTGAGATCAAGTGTCCGTCTTCCATACCGCAGCCTTACATTCCAAGCATTCCAGAAGGAAGTTATACAAAGTTCTGTCCCAAACCACATCAGACATCTTTGGACAAAGGAAGCATCCAAACTACATAGTCTGCGTCAACAGAGATGGCAAGAGGCATGAGACTTGACAAAGGCATGGTCTCTAGACTCATTAGGAAAAGGAGGCGTGTCCTCTGGACTAATCAGTCTCGTTGAATGGGGTGTCATCGTTTTATTTTATAAGGCCATGTCCACACGTAGCTGAGTTTTTAAAAACTGAGATTTTTCTACTTCGTTTTTTAAAAATAATTCTGTTCACACGACCTGCATTTTAAAATGTTCACATGAAAACACAAAATGCCCTGTTAAGCGCTGTCAGGAGCGTCCCGAATCAACAGGGAGCCAATCAGAAGCCTAGACAAAAAATTAGCCTGACATTTGTAGAAGTCAGATGGGTCTCGTCCAAAACCGCTTTGTATGTAGCAGCAGTGAGATTCAGAGTACATTCAGGAACCTTTGTTCGTTAATGTAATGTGCGAGTAACTGCGCATCCATGTACACGCATGTAAAAAGTCCAGTAAGCAACATTAACACAGTCACTAGATTACTGTACATACAGTAAGTCCACTATTGCACAAAATATCCTCATAAACAAAGCTGGCGTCAAATCAAGGAGACTAGATCACACAGACACTGACATCATCGACTTACAACATCTCAAAATGACAAAAATCTCTGTTTTTAAAAATACCCAGCTACTTGTGGACAGTGTCAGTTAAAATAGGTGCCATCACGTGGGCTCTGTTATGAAGGAGGAGTGGCCTCTGTAATTGTCAGTCTTAATGAAGGAGGCGTGGCCTCTGTAATTGTCAGTCTTAGTGAAGGAGGCGTGGCCTCTGTAATTGTCAATTTAAGGAAAGGTTGCGTGGCCTCTGTAATTGTCAGTCTTAATGCAGGAGGTGTGGCCTCAGTAATTATCAGACTTTGTGAAGTAGCCGTGGCCTCGATAAGTAATCTTACAGAAGCATGGGCTCCATACCTCATTGAAGTAAGCATGGTCTCTGTCATTGTCAGTCATAGAGAAGGAGGTGTGGCCTCTATGTCTAATCAGACTTAAAGTGATGGAAGCGTGGCCTCTGTGGCAGCCTATTAGTTGTGACTTCTACTTCCTTAAAGCACTAAATTTGTTAAACTTATTGCCAGTTCTGTTTCAGAGAGAACGGCTTGTGTAGTCCACATGATCAGATCTGTCCAATATTTTATTTTTTGGACAAATCTGATGAGTGTTGTACAAGTTGTACAAATATTTGCAAGGTAATTTACATAAAGTATAATAATACATTAAAAAGCTGCACATAATCTGCCTGTAAGGTATGTGTGTTAGAAACAGAGCTACAGCAACACTTTTGGAGAAAACAGGAAACCATGTTCACTCAGAACGTTCCGCTAAATAAAGACTTGTGGCAAAACACAAAGAGAGACGAAAAAGGGAAAAACAAGTTTCCATCTGGATGTTGGAATTTATTAGCCAAAAAAAAAGTTGGCAAAAGAATAAACAAAATGCAATCAGATGATCGTATCCATGGGGTGACGATGTTTCCAAGAGGGTGCCATTCTTATTCTTTTTATCCAAAAATGATTTCATCAACAGATCAGTAGAAACAAATGGAATGTGAACACAATGAAAAAGAGGAAATCTGTTTTCTTTACCTTCTTCGTCCACTGAAAAGTGTCTGATGATGACAGGCGTGGTGTAGGTGGGGGTGATGATTGGGACGTTGGAGGGCGTGGCATAGCCACAAGGCACTGGCACTAAGTATCCAGAAGGCACAACGGGACTGCTGCATACATCATGGGCATCACCATCATTCCCATTGGCTGGTGAAACCAACAGTGGTGGGCTCTCAGGAGAAATGTCAATCACGGAGTATGGATTGACTTTGGGTCGAGACCCAGGATTCCCTATTGGTCGGAAAAACATAAAAATCATATACAATTCACACCCACTATTCGGCAACACGAGATCCTTGTGCATCTTACCTTGTGCACCCTCTGGAGGCTGGGGGAGCTCCTTATTTACTCCATCCTGAATAAGTCCCTCTTCAGGAGGTGGAGGCAAGTCAGCATGTGGAGCAGGAGGTGGTGGTGGTGGTGGCAAGAGATCTTCCTCGGCATTCTCCAAAACCGGGCAGCCCGAAGAGCTGTAAGTAGGAGGGAACGAGGGAGGACGCTCGGCCTCGGGGGCTTCATCGTCGAATTCAAAAGGCTCACCTTCTTCTTCCTCATCTAGCACTGAAAGCAGAGACAAGGACAGATAACGAGGGAGAAATGTTGGAAAAGTTGTTTTAAATCACACTACTGTATGAAGGAACCATCAGTGGTACACTTATTTCAATTTGGAGAATTTTTAGCTTCCGTCTTAGAGCGAACAAGAACACAAAGCACAATCTGATAAATGAAAAAACTCTCCAGTTTCTGAGTTTTACTACAAATCCTCCAGTGTATATCTGATGTCATGCCTCCATTTTATTACGCTTCCAAACCCCAAGATACAGAAGAGATTGAAAAGAACAGAAGTTGATCTGTTACTAGAAACAGAACAGATCGACCCCTAGCTAAACTAGCTAAATCTAAACTGTTCATCCCCATCTAATCTAGGTAAAGCAGATCAAACCAACCCTTAATTTAACTCGTTAAACCAGAACAGATCAACCCCCATCTAATTAATCGAAAGTGGAGCAGATCAAGTCCTAGCTAAACAAGCTACAGTACACCACAAATCAGTTCCTAGCGAACTTTTTCTTTTAATATAAGGCTAACTTTGTATCGCAGAATATATATATATATATTTTTTAACTCAACTGCTTTAAAGATAGAATTATCTAGCTAAATCTGATTAACTCCTAGCTAAGCTAGTTAAATTCATACTGTTCAACTCTTAGCTAGGCTAAAGGTTTGTTCAAGCTTGTAGTTCAGTTCTCTTGGTTTGAACTAAGGCATAAAATTATACAATAGTTTTGGTTTGCTAGTTTAAAGCCCATTAAAACCTTTTTTTTTTTTTTTAAATCTGCACAAATCATGGGGTCAGGGGTAGCTCAGTGGTTATGGTTCAGAAGGTTCCAGGTTCAAACCCCAATCACCACCATGTTGCCACAGTCGGGCCCTTCAGCAAGACCTTTAACCCTCAACTACTGAGATGTATATTGAGATAAAAATTGAAGTCGCTCTGGATAAGTGCGTCTGCCAAATTCCTAAATGTAAATCTTAGCAGGTTTTGAATTTTGTCCAATGCTGTGATAACTAATACGCGAAACGAGGCACTGTTATATCTGTTAAGACTTCATTATTAAGTCAGTAAAAAAAAATCTGATTTCGAAACATTGCAAAGAAAAACTAGTTAAAGATATTGTGAGATAGATAGATAGATAGAGTGGTTTATTGTTTAAGCTTTAAATCGATTCACTGTCATCTCATCTGAAAGTGACAAACTGCATAAGAAATACTCAGAATCTAAAGCGGTGTTTTCACTCCAAGTGCAGTGACGAATGTGTATATCCACAGGTTCCTTATTCTTAGAAACACTTGGCATGAAGTTATGGTTAAGCCTCACTCCCTCCTTATCGTTTCCCGGCTTGGGACTATTTTTAAAACCATTTTCCCACACCGGTGTTTTGAAGAGGCGGATGGTCCTTGGAAAGACCCTGTATACCCTGTAACGTATATAATTTACAGGGTGGATCTACTGTTAGTTCCTGATGAAAAAATGTCCTTAGTAGGTAAACCTGATGTGGGATCTGAACAATGCCCTCCTGCATTACAAACAGATCACAAACTGTTAAAACAAGGAACAAAGAACTGTGCGTGGTTCTGTGATAGGAAAAAAAATTAACAATGAAGTGGTAAAAAGGAATATTGAGGTGTGTGAAGACAGGAAACAGAAATGCCCTAACAGGAAACGGATTTGTATAGGAACTGGGAGGGGTTTCCCCAGGACAGTCCTCCTGCTAAAGGGGATTCCCAAACTACAGGAATCTGACAGAGATTTTAGTAATGGTCATTTCAAACGGCACATCGCAGCCTGCATCCAAATAACACATACTGTACACCGTGTCTCTGTTTTTTAAAATATTTTTTTAACCAAAACTCCACAGGCACATCACAGCCATCACAGCACAAACCCTGGATTGTGATTGCTCAGGAGGTGTTGAGTAGTTTTTGCATAGCTGCAAATCACTCTACTATGTCAGTGTTTACAAATGCATTGGCGTTTCGTGTACAGTAGATGTGCTACATTGTTCACATGAGTTAAGGCAGTTTAATTAAATTCAATAGTTGTAAATGTAAGCAAGTGGAATAAGAGGAATAAAACACTGCAGGAGATGGTGTTCTAGGAAAAGAATCGATAGAAACTCCTCCTGACACTGTTGATTACTTTCCTAATACCTCTCTTTCTCTCTCTCTCTCTCTGGTCTTTCTCTGGTGTCTCTTTAGTCCCCTCTCTCTGCTCTCTGAGACCTCTATCACTCTCGGAATCTCTCTCGCTCTGGTCCTGCTCCCTCTCTGGTTTGTCTCTCTCTTTCTCTCTCTCTGGTCCCTCCTTCTTTCTTTTACCCCCCCCCCCCCCCCGCATGAACGTGTAGCTACAGCAGCTGGAACGACATGGTGCAGATGGAGTGACAACATGGTAGTGAGCAAATGACCGAGCCGGAAAGGGGAGAGGAAATGGACATTAAGATATATATATAAAAATTTTCCAGACCATGAGAAAAGTCAGTTACCCAAATGTTAAGGAATTAACAAAATCACTCACTACTGTATGGCTAAAGCTAATCCAGACTCTCCACATGGGGGGGAAGTGGTGTGTCTAAATTTTCCCGTGAACTTTGACCCCATGTTTCCCTCCTGTGGTGTTTAAGTAATTACACGGTATAGTGACGGCAGGATCACACAGCACTGAACCTGACCCACTCATAAACACTACAATACACCAGCGAGACTGAACACACAGTGTGACCTGATACAGGCCCAGAGGTCAGAGGTCGCGGTGTGTTGATGGGAATAAACAACAGGTTAAAATAACGAGTACAGTAAGAATATATAAGAATGATACACGGCAACTTGTTTCCTGAATTTATTGTACTAAATAGAACAGACAGAGAGAGAGACAGAGAGAGATAGTCTGACAAATACTGTTTGTCTGTAGTCTGTGTGCATGTGTGTGCGCGTGTGTGTGTGTGTGTGTGTGTGTGTGTGTGTGTTAGAAAACGAGTGACTACCCCAGAGAAAAATGAAGCTGAAATGAGTATGAGTATGTTGTGTGAACATGTAAAAGTGTGTGTGTGTGTGTGTGTGTGTGTGTGTGTTTGGGGGGCGGAGAGAGAGAGAGAATGACAAAAGATGAAAATCTTTTGATTTTCTGCAACAGTGACTCTAAAGACGAAACATCTTCTGCTCAGCAATACACTCAACACACACTCACACACACATACATACATATTCTGTAATTACCAATGAAACCATGGCAACGTTCACTAAATAGAAAATAGAAACCTTCCAAATTTAAAAACTTATCTGAGGTTAAAGGTCACGTCCTAGTTCCTGTAGCACAGAAAGAGAAAAGCGTGTGATTCACATTAGTGCTGGAATTTTCCCCTAATGAATATTCAGTGTCCGACCTGTGTGTTGTGTGTGTGTGTGTGTGTGTGTGTGTGTGTGTGTGTTATCACTCTACTCCACTCTAATGACCAAAGATGGAAACTTGTTAAACCCCTTAGAGGCTGTTTACAATCTCAACTCCCATCTCTCTTTCTCTCTCTGTCCATTTCTTTGTCTCTCATTCTGTCTTTCCTTACTGGTCTTCCCCAATCTATCTGTTTCATTCTGCATGTCTCTCTTTCTGCATCTGTCTTTTCCTGCTTGTCTCTCTTTTTAATGTCTACTTTTTTCTTTAAGTTTCACTCTCTTTCTCTTTTTCAGTCTTTGGCCCATTAATTTTTTCTTGTTCTGTCCCTCTTTCTCCGTCTCTCCATCTCTTTGTCTGTCTCTTGTCTCTCCTTCTATCTTTTTCCCCATTGGTCTCGCTTTCTCCGTCTCACCTACTCTGTCGGAAAATCCTCAGCCCCATGCACAGTAAGCGGAGCGTTCCCTGTATGACTCAGTGAGGACGACTCTCTCAATAGTGAGTGTTACTACAGCATTCATCTAAATCAATTAATCAACCAATTAGAACACATAATTCGACCGCACTGTGCTCTGAGGCAGGAAGGTGATTTGTGTTCGGTGTGACTCTCACCATCAGGAGGAGGGGGAGGAAAGTCGTCCTGCTCCATGTGGAATTATTTCTTCGCACACTCGACTGGATCCAGAGCGTGCTCACACACACACCTGGAAAAGAGGGAACATAAATTAGATACTGGTAAAGATGCGTGCACACGCGCGCGTACACACACAATTTACCATGTATCCTTACTTGTTACATTTATATGTGTATATATAGATGTTGTTTACTTTCTTCTTCTTCTTATTATTATTATTATTACTACTAATAATAATTTTATAATAATAATAATAATAATACCAATAATAGTTAAAAAGGTATACATTTTAATCTTCTTAAAGCAACATTGTCAAATGAAAAAAAAGTAAACCATTGCAGTTTTGGAAAAAAAATTACATTTACAGGTCTTAAACTTGTTTTGTTTTTGTGTTATTTCATAGTTTTTCCATGTTTTCCAGTATCCTATATTGTCCTAGAATGTACAAAATAAATAAAACTTTGATGGTTAGAAGGTGTGTCCGAACTTTTGACTGGATTGGACTTGTGGTGATAATATGCTGCTGTTCCTCTGTAATGCTACACGTGGTGCTTTACACTATTCACACTGTCACACACAGCAGTGTCGTTTTTTTTTTTTTTTTTATAATTGTAACAAAATCGAAATAAAAATGTAACATCAAATCAGGATATTTATAAAATCATGATATTAACAGAGAATCACAATAAAAATGGAATTAGCACCTAGGGCTCGTGATAATATAGTATGGGCTGGTCCCTGGTGATCCCCATATTGTACCTACAAATGAAATGGAAATGTTGATGTGATTTTAATTCTGTTACCATGGGTTAAATGCCCAACTGATATTTGACATTAAGGAGGAAACGCACTAGTAAAGATCGCTGCAGTTTGTATAATATCAAGCATTTCATTACAACAGTTACACAATTTCATTAAAGCTCAGGTTTAAACTCCAGCATGTAAATGGGCTGATCTGAGATTCTTCTCCCGGTGGGAAACCTTGCCAGAGGTAAACAGAGCAGGGGGTTATGGCTAGTAGAGAGAGTTATTGACTTCACCGATAAACTGCAATCACTCTGTCCTGAAGACGTGACTGTCCTTATTTAAATATCAGTAAAGTAAGTGCAACAGACCTGCGTCCCTCAGAGTCTTATCATTTATTCCTAAAGAAACTCTGCTAGGTGTACCAATAGACTGTACCAACACTTCGCTACTGTGTGTGTGTGTGTGTGTGTGTGTTATATATAAGCTACAGTATAACATGAACCTCGACTGATCAATCTTCAATTGTATAAAACCAAACAATTAACAATACCCGAACAATTAAGACTAGTCTTTAGATAAGAACGAAAATAATGGCACCCTTTGTGTGCATCTGTGGTAGTTGAGGCACTGCACTGAGCTGCATTACTGGAATATTTCAATGTTTTCAGAGGAAATCGCGTCACCTTTAAGTCACCCCAATTTTGTCATTTTCAGATCGCAGGGAGCTTTAGTGGGCGTGGCTAAACATAAATGTGCAATGTATTCACTTATTTAATTTAAAACTTCATCATGAAAATAACACACATAAGCACAAAATAAAACGTGGGAATTCTTGGTTCGTTTTTGGACTACAGAAACATTTATGAAAAGAGTGATGAATGAGGATCATTGTTGAGGAAAGAACTCAGACTTTTGGGCTGTACTGTAACAGAGAGAGCAAGAGAGAGAGAGAATGAATAATGCTCTACATCGATCTTGCCCTTGCCCCCTTAAAAACAGTCAGACAGAGAGAAAAGCATTCACACACACACACACACACACACACAGTAGTAGGTGAGAGGAACTGTGATGTCATTCTACAGAACAGAAGCCTTCTTGTTGGAGCAGCTCCACCACACAAGGTCATGGGGTCAATAGGAGACAGCGTCACACTCGTCCCCACAGTCCTCACACAAGTCAATACACTCCTAATACATGCAGCGTATATACACACACTGTAATAAATTAACTACACGCAGAGAACAGAACTCTGTGTTGTGTTGTAATGGCAATGGCTCTGAAATTAAACAACAAACTTTGTTATATAGTAACAGTGAAGTGAAAAAATATTGTAAAAATTAAAACAATGAAGACTTTAATTTCTACAATAATACACACAAAATAAGACCTAAAGCCCACATGTTATGCTACTAAAAGGACAATAGTATACTTCACAGTGGGAACAGGGGCACTGCTTCATCTCACTATCTTGTCACTGATTACTTTACTGCCAAGCAGTGTAGGGGGACGGTGCTTTTTAAAGTAACTAATTACATTACAAGATGACTGTCATTAAAAAGTAATCAGTTACATTACAGCGTTACCTTCTGATAAAAGTACCTAGTTAGAGTATTTTTCCATTGCAGAAAATGCAAACTCCTTTGTGATTCCTCATGCATGTTGTTTAAGTTAAGACCTTTCTCGGGGGCAAGGCTTGACTGCTGCCACATAAAAAAAGGTTGAAGTGCCCTCTAGGCTGCACCCACAGTGTATAATATATGATAAAGTGGGTCAAATTCAGAACCCTCTAGCTTGCAATACACCTAGGGGAAAGAGAAATGACTGAAATATGATGTCCTGTAAACTCCCCTATATGTAAGAAAAACAAGATTCAATGCCCCATAGGCTCCTCTTTACACTGGAAAATAAGATCAGGGTAATAAGAAATGTTTCCCTTTAAGTTGCCCAAAATGCAGATGGATGCCCCACAGACACCACTACATGCAGGAAGAAGTAGGTACAGTGCCCTAAAGGCTTACCAAAATGAGAGTACTTGAAGAAATATACCATATAATTCTGTCCTACTGTACATGCAGAAAAATGACAGCCATAGGCAGTTGCACAAAAACAGGGTACAATGCCCTATACACTCTCCCACATACAGAAAAATAAGATGCAGTGCCTTATATGCTCATCTACCTTAAGCAAAATGAGATGCCGTGCCCTATAGGCTTCCCACATATAGGAAAATGAGATGCAGCACCATATAGCCCCCCTGTATACAAGATAAACTAGATAGTAGATGCAGTGCCATAAATACAGTGCCTCTACATATAGGAAAACAAAATGCAGTGCCCTATAGGCTCCTCAACATACAGAAACAAAGCAATGCAGTTCCTTTAGGCCTCCATTTATAAATGATAAACAAGAGGCTCCTCTACATACAGGATCAGTTTTTAGTTGCAATACCTGTTAGGATTCTGTACATAGAGGAAAAGGAGGTGCAGTATAAGCTCCTGTATGAACAGCTAATAAAGATGCAGTGCCCCATAGGCTCCTCTATATACATCAGAATTAAATGCAGTGCCTTGTACACTGTCCTTTATGATGCACTGTCCTATATGCTCTGCAACATAGTGGAAAATAGCGTCCTATAGGCTTCTTTTTAAGCAGCATAAATAAAATTCTGTGCCATAAAGGCTTCTATACATAAAGGAAAATGATTTGTAGAGCTCTATAGGCTCTTCTACATGTTCATATATATCCAACCCATGCATGAAGAAGGTACAGGTTAGTTTTCTACCCCTGCCCTGACACATCCTGTGTCTGTCCACAAATTCCCTTCATTCCTAACTATGCTCAGGTGCAACCAATCACTCATTACCCACTCGTTCTTTGCAAGGCCTCACCTTCTTTCACAGCCGCACCCGACCCCACAACTTCATAGCATACACACAGGAGAACAAGTAACACAAAGGAGAAATTGCCATAGCACTCATGTATTCAGCTGAAACGGACACTATTCAATATTTTGTTAAAATGCACAAAATCCAGATGTAACTTGTGCAATGTGGGGACTGAACTGATGGTCACTATGTAATGCTCAGTGTATATAACGTATTATTTCATTTTTTAACTCACGCAAGGCTCCACAGGCAAGACGAAATAAGGCAGGAGGTCTCGAGATGGTAAACACCTGGGATACAAAGGACATTCCAAAACAGCTATTTTTGCTCACGCCACTGTAAAGTATATCCTCGGAGGGGTAAAGGAAAAAAAACCCAAATGTCCTGCGATGGAGACCAGCAGGAAAGAAGAAATTGAGAAAATGAAAAGAGAAGAAGAAAAAGAAATAGAGAAAAACAGCTGTTTATTTAGTCTACAGCCTCTTTAAAGTCTCTCCACTCTGCCGCGGTGGGTCAAACCGCACTGAGCACCAGAGAGATTTAGGCGACGGGCTGAACAAAGTGGCTTAGTGAAGAAAGTAAAAGAAAAATAATGCATGATTCACGTGAGTGTGAGGAGTATGTGAAAAAAACATAGCGTGTAAATCCATTTAACATTTATACATTGTGTGCGTGTGTGTGTGTGTGTGTGTGTACATTCCTGTACAGAGCGGTGTAGAATTCAGCATGCTATTTTTAGCACTGCACTACATATGCACTACATGTGTAGTGGTGTCTCTCACTCAAGGGGAGACAACCTCCGGTTTTGAGGGATGAAGCCAAAATGTGCAGTTCCTCAAATGTCCACTAGGGTATCTAAACGCGAGTGAATAATCATTGACACCCATGTTAAAATAGAAATGAACATCTTTGCAGCCTGGTAAAAAAAAAAAAAAAAAAAAAGGGTTTTGTTCTAGATAGTTAGATTTCCCTTCAACTGTTCAGGGGGAGGTTTTATGTAACTCATCTGTTAAAATAATATGACGGCATAAAATTACGCATAATTAAGGGAGGTGTCAAACTGCTAGCTGTCTGCTATATTCATCACTTTAGCTAACAAGCCACCTGAAATCTTTGTAGTTTAATTCACCGCAAGAAATGTGGGAGTTGATACTGGACGATGTGTAGCGTGAGGAAGACGGAGTTCAATCAAGTGCATTAGCATATAAATTTCTATTAGCCACCATAGCATTTATAGATAAGGTAAACTCGCTAGCTTGTGGTACCTGAGGTAAACAGCCAAACAACTCTGTTCATTCCACCCATTTGCCCATTTATTGATTAACTCAGATTTAGGCGGAGTCAGCTCCTGCCAGGATGGTAATGACCAGAGCTCCCACAGTTAAGCTCTAAATTCGCTCTATAGAAAACCTAGTCTTCACAGAGGGTTTGTCCAGCTCTTATACAGGCTCTATGCTCTCATGCCAGCAGCCCTTGTTTTACCCGCATCAGTTCATGACCAGGATTCAAACCATCACTTAACCAATCCTATTCACCAAAAGTGACTTTTTTTCTTTTTATTCATTTATATTTACAGAACATACGCAGTACAGTACAGGTTCCTGTCAGGAGCTCAATTACGGCAGCTATAAAACCTCATCATTTCACTCGTTCTCTCTCAATAATAAAAGCAGCTTGTGACACCAAAGCGTAACACCACTTCCAAAAACATCTGAAAGCTTTGCCCCTGACACTGGAGACTCCTTCATACACTTTGTCACTGTTTAACAAATGAACAAAGTAATTGTTGCTATGTTCCTTGTTGTGTAAGGGGGCAAAACTTGTTTGAAGCACTGATCAGACAGACAGACAGACAGATATAAGAGAAAACCCAAACCAATCCAAACCAAAGGAGATTGATTCATTTCCTGTTCTATCTTCATCATTTCCTGTTTTTCACACTAGTGCATCCCCCAGTGCGCTTATCAAACACGGAGGTCTTCTTCCACACGCTTCAGTTGTCCTCAAACCGTGCTGTTTTGTCTCCTGCTTTACAGATCCTCAGAGACACGGGAGGAGAACCACTATGACGCACACACCCACACCTCATACACACACACACACACACCTCATACACACACACACACACCTCATACACACACACGCCTCACACACACACACCTCACACACACGCAATCTAGAAAGAAACTGGCTGATGACAGACAGAGCTGTGTGGCGTGTCATAACAAGTTACTGAAGAAGACAGAAGTGTAACAGCAGAGAGAAGGAAACACTTATTTATGGATCGGTGCTAATGCCTGGGATTTGTTCAGGTGTGTGTAAAACACAGAGCGATTCAGCGACTTGTGAATAAACATTACTTTCAATTTTCCAACACACACCAGTTCTCCTTTTAAATGTCTGTAGAACTCCAGAGAACAGAAATGTGGGATATAAGACAACTGTCTCTTTGCTCGAGCTTTCTCTCCTCTCTCTGCTCGAGTTGTCTCTCCTCTCTCTGCTCGAGCTGTCTCTCTCCTCTCTCTGCTCGAGCTGTCTCTCCTCTCTCTGCCGAGCTGTCTGTCCTCTCTCTGCTCGAGCTGTCTCTCTCCCCTCTCTCTGCTCGAGCTGTCTGTCTTCTCCCTCTGCTCGAGCTGTCTCTTTCTCCTCTCTCTGCTCGAGCTGTCTCTCCTCTCTCTGCTCGAGCTGTCTGTCCTCTCCCTCTGCTCGAGCTGTCTGTCCTCTCTCTGCTCGAGCTGTCTCTCTCCCCTCTCTCTGCTCGAGCTGTCTCTCTCCCCTCTCTCTGCTCGAGCTGTCTGTCCTCTCTCTGCTCGAGCTGTCTGTCCTCTCTCTGCTCGAGCTGTATCTCCTCTCTCTGCTGCAGCTGTCTGTCCTCTCTCTGCTCGAGCTGTCTCTCTCCGCTCTCTCTGCTCGAGTTGTCTCTCCTCTCTCTGCTCGAGCTGTCTCTCTCCGCTCTCTCTGCTCGAGTTGTCTCTCCTCTCTCTGCCGAGCTGTCTGTCCTCTCTCTGCTCGAGCTGTCTGTCCTCTCTCTGCTCGAGCTGTCTCTCTCCCCTCTCTCTGCTCGAGCTGTCTGTCCTCTCTCTGCTCGAGCTGTCTGTCCTCTCTCTGCTCGAGCTGTCTCTCCTCTCTCTGCTGCAGCTGTCTGTCCTCTCTCTGCTCGAGCTGTCTCTCTCCGCTCTCTCTGCTCGAGTTGTCTCTCCTCTCTCTGCTCGAGCTGTCTCTCTCCGCTCTCTCTGCTCGAGTTGTCTCTCCTCTCTCTGCCGAGCTGTCTGTCCTCTCTCTGCTCGAGCTGTCTGTCCTCTCTCTGCTCGAGCTGTCTCTCTCCCCTCTCTCTGCTAGAGCTGTCTGTCCTCTCTCTGCTCGAGCTGTCTGTCCTCTCTCTGCTCGAGCTGTCTGTCCTCTCTCTGCTCGAGCTGTCTCTCCACTCTCTGCTCCAGCTGTCTGTCCTCTCTCTGCTCGAGCTGTCTCTCCTCTCTCTGCTCCAGCTGTCTGTCCTCTCTCTGCTCGAGCTGTCTCTCCTCTCTCTGCTCGAGCTGTCTGTCCTCTCTCTGCTCGAGCTGTCTGTCCTCTCTCTGCTCGAGCTGTCTCTCTCCCCTCTCTCTGCTCAAGCTGTCTGTCCTCTCCCTCTGCTTGAGCTGTCTCTCTCTCCTCTCTCTGCTCGAGCTGTCTCTCTCTCCTCTCTCTGCTCGAGCTGTCTGTCCTCTCTCTGCTCGAGCTGTCTCTCTCTCCTCTCTCTGCTCGAGCTGTCTCTCTCTCCTCTCTCTGCTCGAGCTGTCTGTCCTCTCTCTGCTCGAGCTGTCTCTCTCCGCTCTCTCTGCTCAAGTTGTCTCTCCTCTCTCTGCCGAGCTGTCTGTCCTCTCTCTGCTTGAGCTGTCTCTCTCCCCTCTCTCTGCTCGAGCTGTCTGTCCTCTCCCTCTGCTCGAGCTGTCTCTCTCTCTCTGTCTCTCTGCGCATGCGCGGTGCGACAGGGAAGCGAGTGTGGCGTGTAGAGCGCGTGAGAGCGATTGGCGTTTTGCCAATTTTCTTTTTTGCCTTTTTTCGCCATTTATAACATCTTTTTGGCTAAATCTATCTTTTTCGTGTGAGTGCCTGTGTGTGCGTGTGAGTGCGTGTGAGTGCGTGTGTGTGCGCGCGACTGAGTGTGTGTGTGTGTGTGTGTGTGTGTGTGTGTGTGCGCGCGCGCGCGCGACTGAGTGTGTGTGTGTGTGTGTGTGTGTGTGTGTGTGTTGCTGGAGCATGGCGGCTCAGAACACACAGCGGTTTGAAAGTTTAACTCGCCGGCACGGTGTGCGCGTGGTGTGCGCGGCGAGTTTAGAGGAGTGTGTGTTAGCGGTTGGTGATGTGGTGGGACACGAGAACATCGTCTCTGCTTCCCGCATGAACAGCGCTGTGGTTACGTTTGTAAATAGTGTAGATAAAGTGGCTAAACTTGTACAGAATGGTATCAGTGTTAATAACGAGCACACCCGGGTTTCTCCCCTGAGCTCCCCAGCCAAGAAAATAGTTCTGTCCAATGTCCCTCCCTTCATACCTGATAGTGTCATCGCTGCAGAACTGTCCAGATATGGAAGACTGGTCTCCCCCATAAAGAAAATCCCCCTGGGCTGTAAATCCCCACTGATTAAACACCTGGTGTCTTTTAGGAGAGTTGTTTTTATGATCTTTAAAGAGGGCGTAGAAGAGCTAAATGCTGTTTTTAAATTCAGGGTTGAAAACTTTGACTACAGCATATTCGCCTCCTCAGACACTGATATAAAATGTTTTAAATGTGGTGCAATGGGACATCTGGTCCGTGCTTGTCCCGAAAGACAGAGCGATCCTGGTGCTTCTGAGCGAGCGGGTCACGACGCGACCGTGCCGGGCGAGGCCGCTCCCCCTGCGACTACAGCTCGGCCGTCTGCTGAGGGACCCGGCAATGCTGCTGACCCAGAGCCTATAGAGACCGAACCCCAAGCCCAGCCTGCAGTCCAAGAGTCAACTGGAGTTACACCAGAAACAACGAGCTCGGCCAAACCGGACCGAGAGGAACCCAACGTGACCCAGCCGGCACCGGAGAGGCCGAACACTGCCGATAAGGTCACAGAGGGTTCGGGTGCAGCGCTGGAGCTACCTGTGCTCTCGGTGATGGGTACAAGGGCGAGGAGCCGTCAACTGGAAGCATCAGCCGCACTGTCACAAGGGGACGAGGCGGACATAGAGATGGAAGAGGAGGCCTCCTTCAAAGCACCAAAAAGGAAAAAAGACCGGAAAGGAGGAGGAAAAAAAATCCCCAAAAAAGACCCCGTCAGACAGCGATGGGTACATCTCAGACTCTGTGCTGCTCCTCACCGCAGAGGAAGAAAGAATGCCAGTCATCTACAGCGAGGAATCCATACATGTTTTTTTAGAAAAGACGAAAGGGGGGTCAAAAATCAAAATAGAAGACCACTTCTCAAGCAAGAGGCAGTTCGTCCATGACGTCAAATATTACAAGAGACAAAAACTTTTCGCTGAACTTGAAATCTTTAGACTAAAGAAATGGATTACTAAAATAAACAAGGAACTCGCTGAAGAGGAATTCTAGAAGGATTTTTACTCCCTGCTGGACACTGGTATGTTTTCTTTTATATAAGACTGTCTTTTTATCTACACACTTTTTAATGAGTGAAGTAAATATTGCGAGTTTAAATATTAATGGGGCAAGAACATGTGAAAAAAGAGCCAAACTATACGAACTTTTAAAACAGAAACATGTTGATGTGGCTCTACTTCAAGAGACACACAGCGACTCCAAGAACGCAGCGGACTGGTCGAAGGAGTGGGCTCGCGATTCTGAGCCACAATACACCACTGAGTGGTGGAGTCGCACTGCTCTTTGCTCGCAATTTTATACCAAACTCTTATACAGTAGAAGAATTTTTAAATGGGAGGCTTTTAAAAGTGAGAACGTTTTATGAAAATGAAGTTTTTGTTTTTATTTGTGTGTACACTCCCACCAAGGCAGTAGAGAGGATGATGTTTTTAGACAAACTAAACAGCGTAATTAACGACTGTAACTCTGCTGATATTTTAATTCTGGGTGGGGATTTTAACTGCACAACCGACAACCTGGACAGAAACCATAGAGAACCTCACATGGCCTCCCGTAAACGCATGTGGGAGATGATGGAGGCCCAGGACTTAAGTGACATATGGAGAGACTTACACAAGAAACAAAGACAGTACACCTGGGCCCACTCCATAGAGAACACACTCTCACTGGCAAGACTTGATCGATTTTATGGTTTTAAACATCAACTGTCTTATTTTACTAAATGTTTTATCGTCCCAGTAGGCATCTCTGATCATAGTATGGTGCAGTGCGCTGTCAGTAGGAAAAACCTTAAGCCTAAGAGCGCCTACTGGCATTTTAACACCCTACTTTTAGAAGATGCTAATTTTATGGAGTCTTTTACTTTTTTATGGACCAATCTTAAATCACAAAAAGCAGATTTTAGCTCTCTACAGCAATGGTGGGATCTAGCTAAAGCACAATTAAAAGTTTTTTGTCAACAGTACACACTCAATGTCACAAAAGACATTGTTAGATCAATGAGAGCGCTAGAGACCGAAATAGCAGAACTCCAGTGTTTAGAGACCACAGAAAACAGAGGAAACATTGAATCCCTGAAAAACAAAAAAGCCCTAATGAACGACCTACTGGGCACTGCAGCACAAGGGGCGCTGGTCCACTCACGTTTCAAACACGCAACAGAAATGGATGCTCCTTCTAAGTTCTTTTTTGGTCTGGAACAAAAAAATGGACAGAAAAGAATCATACATGCTGTGCGATCAGAGTCAGGGGATCTCGTATCAGAGCCCACTGAGATTCGCAAGCAGACACACGGCTTCTACTCAAAGCTGTACAGTAGTGAGTGGTCAGAAGCACATGCAATGGAGGAAACCTTCTTGAAAAACCTGCCCAAGCTGTCAGAAGAAGCTGCCACTGACATGGCGGCAGAACTGACACTGGCAGAGATTCAGAAGGCCCTCCAAGGCCTGAAGAACGGGCGGGCGCCGGGTATAGACGGTCTCCCTGTAGAGTTCTACAAGGCGTTTTGGTCAGTAATAGGACAGGATGTACTAGAGGTGTTGCAGGACAGCGTGAAAGAAGGAAAGCTCCCGGTGAGCTGCAGGAGGGCTGTCCTGACCTTACTGCCAAAAAAGGGAGACCTGACGCACCTGGGGAACTGGCGCCCGGTATCACTGCTGTGCACTGACTACAAACTACTCTCAAAAGCATTAGCCTCAAGACTGACAAAGGTACTGGAGCAGGTCATTCATCACGACCAGACGTACTGCGTGCCTGGTAGGTCTATCTTTGATAACATACACTTAATCCGTGATATTTTGGATGTCTCTAGACTGCTAGGCTTAAAGACCGGTCTCATTTTGTTGGACCAGGAAAAAGCTTTCGACCGGGTTGAACACAAATACTTGTGGAAGGTGCTGGAAAGCTTCGGGTTCAACCCAGATTTCATAACAATGATAAAGACACTGTACAGTGACATTGAGAGTGTACTGAAGGTTAATGGTGGTTTATGTGTCCCTTTTAAAGTACACAGAGGTATTAGACAAGGCTGCTCTCTGTCAGGAATGCTATATTCTTTAGCGATCGAACCTCTTTTATGCAAACTAAGAGAGCAGCTTTCTGGTTTTAATATACCTCATTTTAATATTTTAACCTGTCTTTCAGCTTATGCCGATGATCTAGCTGTAATGGTCAACACACAGGCAGATGTGAATCTTTTAACTGGTGTTTTAGAAGATTTTAAGGTTTTATCATCTGCTAAAATCAACTGGACTAAAAGTGAAGCCATTTTAGTAGGAGAATGGGGAGGCGACCAGCCCACACTACCAGGGGTTTAATGTGGAAAAAGACTGGTTTTAAATACTTGGGTGTCTACCTGGGCAGTGCTGAGTTTTTAAACAAAAACTGGGATGGACTTGTTGAAAACATAAAAGGCAGACTAAGCAGATGGAAGTGGCTGGTCCCAAAAATGTCCTACAGAGGACGAGTGCTGGTCATCAACAACCTAGCAGCATCGTCCCTGTGGCACAAACTGGCATGCATGGACCCACCACCAAACCTGCTAGCAAGCAGACAGGCCCTACTGGTAGACTTCTTCTGGGACAAACTGCACTGGCTACCACAAAGTCTACTTCACCTGCCCAAAGAGGAAGGAGGACAGGGCCTGGTGCAGCTAGCCAGCAGAACTGCAGCCTTCCGCCTGCAGTTCATCCAGAGACTTCTCACCGGAGCGAGTGATGAAGGATGGAGAGCGGTAGCCTACACACTCCTACGCACGGTGGGAGGTCTTGGGCTGGACAGAACTCTGTTTTTAATGGACCCCACAGCACTGGACACTACTGGATTACCCGTATTTTATCAAAGACTTTTTAAAATCTGGACCTTTTTAAAAAAACAAAACAAAGGAAGTAGAACGTTACACTGGCTGCTGGAGGAGCCCCTAGTCTGTGGAGGGCAGCTGGACATTTCTAGTCCAAACACCCCAGCACTATCCAAGACCCTGATAAAAGCAGGGATCGTGACACTCAAGGCAGCTGGTGAACATCACCGGACCAGACCTGTCTTGAGCAGAGAACCTGGCAGCACAGATGGGACTTCAGTCTCAACGGGTCGCCAACCAGCTCCTACACGTCGGAGGAACGCGTTCAGCTGATGGAACACGCAAGCAATGAGACCAGTCCTACAGAAGAAGAACCTTTTCCACAGCTGACGATAACTCCGGACCTAGAGGGTCATGGCGGCCCCCTTCTGGAGCTCAAGGGTGAGGAGGACATGAACTTTGAGACAGTGTCTGGTAAGGTTTTATACAAAGCTTGTGTAAAGGTCTTAAACAAGAAAAAACTGAACGGGAGGGTAGACACCCCATGGCGCACTGAACTGGGTTTTAATAATGATTTTAAACCAGAGTGGAGGGCACTGTACAAACCACCATTAACCAAAAAGTCTGCTGACCTCCAGTGGAGGATTTTACATGGAATTGTCTCTGTGAACTCTTTTATCTCCATTTTAAATCCTGAAATCACACAGGAATGCCCCTTCTGTTCACAGAGAGAAACTGTTTTCCATGCTTTTATACATTGCTCCAGGTTGTCACCTTTGTTTAACCTTTTAAAACACATTTTTTTACCACTGAATGTAGATTTTACTCATCAGTTTTTTATTCTTGGTTTTAAATACGTCTGGAGAAATAGGTTCAAATGCCAGCTTATTAATTTTACCATTGGTCAAGCTAAAATGGCAATTTATATAAGTAGAAAAAATAAGCTGGCACAAAGCACAGACTGCGACCCCAAAAAGATCTTCTCCAGACTTGTTAAATCAAGAATTTTAATTGATTTTAATTTTTACAAAAGTATGAAAGACAAATATGTTTAAAACCATATGGTGCTGTGAGGAGACCTTGTGCGCGGTAGAAGATGACGAAATCATCTTTGCCGCATATTTTAACTGAAAAAAGTACAATAACTATGTGTTTTTAAAGAAGGACTATAATGTAATGAATGTCTTATTTATCTATTTATTTATTTATCTATTTTAAATCAATTATTTATAAACACAATCCTTTTTCTAGCCTATAAAACAAAACTTGTAAAATAAAGGATTGTAAAAAGTCAAAAAGTCTGCTCGAGCTGTCTGTCCTCTCCCTCTGCTCGAGCTGTCTCTCTCTCCTCTCTCTGCTCGAGCTGTCTCTCTCTCCTCTCTCTGCTCGAGGTGTCTCTCTCTCCTCTCTCTGCTCGAGGTGTCTGTCCTCTCTCTGCTCGAGCTGTCTGTCCTCTCTCTGCTCGAGCTGTCTGTCCTCTCCCTCTGCTCGAGCTGTCTCTCTCTCCTCTCTCTGCTCGAGCTGTCTCTCTCTCCTCTCTCTGCTCGAGCTGTCTGTCCTCTCTCTGCTCGAGCTGTCTGTCCTCTCTCTGCTCGAGCTGTCTGTCCTCTCCCTCTGCTCGAGCTGTCTGTCCTCTCCCTCTGCTCGAGCTGTCTCTCCTCTCTCTGCTCCAGCTGTCTGTCCTCTCTCTCTGCTCGAGCTGTCTGTCCTCTCTCTCTGCTCGAGCTGTCTCTCTCCTCTCTCTGCTCGAGCTGTGTGTCCCCTCTCTGCTTGAGCTGTGTGTCCCCTCTCTGCTCGAGCTGTCTCTATCCCCTCTCTCTGCTCGAGCTGTCTCTATCCCCTCTCTCTGCTCGAGCTGTCTGTCCTCTCTCTCTGCTCGAGCTGTCTGTCCTCTCTCTCTGCTCGAGCTGTCTCTCTCCTCTCTATACTCGAGCTGTGTGTCCCCTCTCTGCTCGAGCTGTCTCTCTCCCCTCTCTCTGCTCGAGCTGTGTGTCCCCTCTCTGCTCGAGCTGTGTGTCCCCTCTCTGCTCGAGCTGTCTCTCTCCCCTCTGTCTGCTCGAGCTGTCTGTCCTCTCTCTGCTCGAGCTGTGTGTCCCCTCTCTGCTCGAGCTGTGTCTATCCCCTCTCTCTGCTCGAGCTGTCTGTCCTCTCTCTGCTTGAGTTGTCTGTCCCCTCTCTGCTCGAGCTGTGTGTCCCCTCTCTGCTCGAGCTGTCTCTCTCCCCTCTCTCTGCTCGAGCTGTCTGTCCTCTCTCTGCTCGAGCTGTCTGTCCTCTCTCTCTGCTCGAGCTGTCTCACCCTGCTCGGGCTGTCTCTCTCCCCTCTCTGCTAAAACTGTCTCTCTCTCTCTCCTGTCTCTCTACCTGAGCTGTCTCTTTCTCTCATCTCTGCTCGAGCTGTCTCTCTCCCCTCTCTGCTAAAACTGTCTCTCTCTCTCTCCTGTCTCTCTACCTGAGCTGTCTCTTTCTTCTGTCTCTCTGCTTAAGCTATCTCTCCTGTCGCTCTGCTGTCTCTCTCCTTTCTCTGTGCTCATGAAGTCTCTTTCTCCCCTCTCTCTGCTCAAGCTGTGTGTGTCTCTCTCTCTCGTGTCTCTCTGATCTACTGTACTTGCTGTGCCTTGACGCCAGAGTCAATAAGAGCTCAAAAAGAGTGAACAGGATGACAAAGTGCTTTGGAAGAGACAAATGGCTGACACAAATGTCTTTCTTTCTCCTTCACAAAGACTTTTTTCTTCTGGGTCTTTTTCCCTACTGTGTACAGATATTAGGAGTTCTGTGGGGCTTCTGTATTTCTAGTCTCTAGTCTATATTTACAGTGACACTTCTGTCTTTCTTCTATGACGTTGTACCATCTGTCTGTCTTCTGTCCCATCGGTTTTCTGTCTCACTGGCCCGTCTGTTTTCTGTCAAGCTGTCCCGTCTGTCTTCTGACACATTGTCCCATCTATCTTCAGTCTTGCTGTTCTTTGTGTCTTCTGCCTGTCTAATCTGTCTTCTGTCTCCCGACCAATCTGTCTTGTGTCCTACTATCTCACTTGGCTCACTGTCCCCACTGTCTGTCATCTGTCTTCTGTTCTGTTTGTCTTCTTAGGCTGATAGGCAGACAGACAGACAGACATATATGAAGACAGACATCCAGAAAGATAGACAGGAAGAACAAACAGACAGTCAAAGACAGACAAGTAGACAGACAGACAGGCAAAGATGAACAGAGTGGGGAGAAAGAGAGACAGATTTAGAGAAACAGTCAGATCTCTGGTCAGACTCTCTCTTGTTCCAAGAACAATCGATGTTGGTCCTGACCTGGCAGTAAGGACTGTAATTAGACAGGGTGTGGAAAATCAAATAATATTCTCTCCTTAAAAACTGAAGCCTGAGGTATGAGGGAGTGCCGCAGTGTACTGAGATTAATAATCGCTCTGCACTGTACATAGTGTGTGTGTGTGTATGCACAACTGAGCAACTTCACCACTTATTGTTTCATGGATGTTATTGGCATTAAATGTAAATTACAAATGGAGAAAAAGCCAGAGACACTATGGACGTGTCCCAAATCACACCCTGTAGTCACTATGTAGACTGCTCAAACACCATAAAACATCAGTTCTTCTTCAGGTCACTGTGGACGTGTCTCAAACCACACACCTTATTCACATAGCAGGTGACCCAAATCTCTCTCATATATACACACACACGTTAACTGATTCTGCTAACAGCTGGACAATAGCTATAATGTTCATGTTAAAAAGTCTGCACCGTCTATATAGGGGACTTAAGTTGTGAGCTTGGAGTGGTTTAGGATGCGGCCCTCCACACCTAGCTGATTGGATTACACATGGAGTCAGATCACACAGGTGTGTGTATGGTTGTGTGTTTGTCTGAGGGAAAGAAAGAGGGAAGTGTGTATGTGTGAGAGACAGGGAGAAATTAGTGTATTTGAGGAGTATATACGTGTCTGTGTGTGTAGGAGTTGAGTGCGTGTGTGTCTGTGTGTGTGAGTGTGCGTTTGTGTGTGTGAGAAAACCTGAGAAGTTTAATTATGTGAAGGGTATGTGAGGAGTGTGTGTATGCACAGGTGTAGGAGTCGAGCGTGTGTGTGTGTGTGCATGTGTGAGAAAGCCTGAGAAGAAATTATGTATGTGTGTGTGTGTGTGTGTGTGTGTGTGTGTGTATTATGTGTGTGTGTGTGTGTGTGTGTGTGTGTGTGTGTGTGTGTGTGTGTGTGTGTGTGTGAAAAAGCTTGAGAAGTTTAAATATGTGAGGTGTGTGTGTGTGTCACAGCAGTGAAGGAGTGTGCTGCATGTCTGTGGAACAGAGCTGTGTGTATGGAGATGTGGTCGTGTTGTGGGCGGAGTCACGCCAGCCAGATCAGATATTTGTTAAACAAATAAGCAGCAGTGTGAGCCGAGATCTCTGTAGTGATGTAAACCCAGACACACACACACACACACACACACACACACACACACACACACACACACACACACACTTCCCCTCATCTTCCTGGTCTGCCCGAGCTCCTCCCCTGAGTCCTGAGACACCAGAGAGTGGACACTGGACAGCAGCGTCATGTAGGAAGCACGAGGGCTGAGACAAGCATTCCTGACATTCCTCATAACACTCCATGCCTGAGGGAATTTATCCTCCACTGAATGACTGTCCAAACGAGAAGAAAGAAAAAAAAACAAAGAGGGGCAGAAACACACACACGCACACACAACATTGTGCCTTATATCATGACAGCTGTTCATTCGGCTGCTGCTGTTTCTGTGTTCAGGACAACAAAAACAGTGTCACAGTGTCATGTGGCACTGTAACCATGACAACACTCTTAATACTCTGATTCAATTCTATCAGCAGACTAGCATACCTTCATACCAACGGCTTACAAAATGATTTACACTTTATATGACCCAATGAATATTGGTTCTGCGCATATGAATTCACCAACATGATTGATTTTGCCTTGTTTCCCCACAAAGGAATCTGATTAAATAAATAAATAAGTAAATCTATGAATGCTGGGTACAAGGATGAATGATCTTATATCTGTTACGCCACACAAACCAATTTAATATCAAATTTTAAAATCTTTCGTGTAAAGCATGACCTAACCATAACGTCATTATTTATCTTCTTAATAAACTTAAAGTTTGTATAAAATCTTTCAAGCATCTTTTTATACACAAATTGTCTGACCAAAAAAAAAAAAAAAAGTCACACACTCTAAGATTTCATTTAGTCCTCTTTATCCTAGACCTGAGCGACGGAAGCAACCCCAGATCATAACCCTGCCTCCAGAGGCTTGTACAGCGGCCACTATGCATGATGCGCGCCTTCTTACACTGACACGCACCTCACTCTGCAGTAGGGTCAATCTGCACTCATCAGACCACAAAACCTTTTTCTAGTCTTTATGTTCTCTAGCAAACTGAGGCATTTTTCTCTGATGAGTCTCACTATCTAGTGGTTTTCTTATGGACACACAGCTGTTTAGTCCCAGTCCTGTGAGCTCTCATCACATTGTATGTGTGTATGCAAATATGCTTACCTTTACTTTTATACATAGTTCTGTTTTTTACTGTTGATTTTTTATCACGCAACTTCAAGTTATTAGGTCATCTCAGATCATGATAATGCATTGAAGGGCTCCTAATCCAGTTCCAGTAATCTTCTTGGTGGTTTTCTTCGCTTGATGCAGCCCAATAATTTGACCCTCCTGAAGTGGTAATTTAATAAGAACCTAAAATATTTTGTTCCTAGGAGTTTTGACTGCCTAATGTTTAGTCTTGTTATTTTTTTTTACACAATTAATTAACAGTGATAAATGTCTTTTATTATTGTTTTGCCTTTTTTGCCATTCAATTTTAGCCAATATAAAAGGACATTTGGACAATGTTATGAGCAATTAAATTATTAGAAAATTGTATTCTAAAACAAATATTATTATTATTCACAAACGCAGTATCAGCAGTACTAATATTAGTAAAGCATGCTTGATAAACACTGAACGGAGGTCATTATGGTAAAATATTTCACACTGAAGTCCACAAGTGTGATAAAGAGAAGTATAATGTCTGAAACAGTAAAAGTTTCAAGTTATATGGTTACAAATGTAAAAAATTTAATTCTCAAGCACTTTGTTTACATTGATCCTAATAATCCATCATTATTATTCCATTATTAACAGGAATAATCTGTAATAAACCCAACTGGAATTAAACTACATCATGTGACCACCTCAGTCGGAACAGTCGGGCCCGATTCGGACCAATAGGAATGAGAAGGAGGTTTAAACTTGTATTTAAACTTTCACCCACTGTGGAGGAAGAGACAATGACTGGCTTACAATTCACATGTAGTAAAGCATCTAACCAATCATAGACGTGACTGAATTCTGGCACCAATCATAACACAGAAGGCGGGATTCATCAGAAAAGATGGGATAACTTCAATTTTACAGAAAAATATGTTTTATATTTCTGTAAAGTTAAACTCTTGACAGCGAGCAGAACCGGACTGTGCACAACAAAAAGTTAGATTCTGATAAAATGCTCTGAGCATACAAACACACATCTTGTTAAGTTGGAATCTCTAATTGGAATCATTCCAATCAGGATGAAGAAATATTGTCTGTCTGTCTCTCTCTCTCACACACACACACACACATGTATGTCCGCTCACAGTTACGCATCAACAATTTCTGAGTGTTTCATAACATCACGCCCAAACTAATATTCCAGTATTATCACTGTGTGTGTGTGTGTGTGTGTGTGTGTGTGTGTGTGTGTGTGTGTGTGTTGTATTTCTAAAAGATAAGATGTGTGCCCTTGCAACTGGCTGCTCTACACAGCTGCTTGTATTAAAGATGATCAGTATGATATGAAATGATAATAAAGGTCAGTGAGATCATGTGAGTTCATTTTAGCAGATTGTTTTAACATTTAATTATGCTGTCAATCACATTACATTAGACTATTACATCAAATTAATAAATCAACTTATTGTTTACATTATTAGTAGCAGTAGTTGTACAAATACCATTGTAACAATCAATGTCGTTCCTGTGGATAGTCTGGATTTTTTTCATACATAAGTTGGTAAATAAATAATCAACAGAAGGTTATAGAGTTTATTTTTTACAATAATTTAGTAAAAGTGTTTCATGTATTACAACAGTTACTAATGAGAGACATTTTTTCACTAATAAATAAGTCAAATGCATTGATGGCTCACTCTCACTCATCATCTATACCGCTTAATCCTGTATTCAGGGTCACGGGGGACCTGGAGCCTATCCCAGGAGACTTAGGGCACATGGCAGGGTACACCCTGGACAGGGTGCCAATCCATCGCAGGGCACAGACACATACACTCATTCACTCAATTTGGGAACGCCAATTAGCCTAACCTACATGTCTTTGGACTGTGGGAGGAAACCCACCAAGCACGGGGAGGACATGCAAACTCCATGCACACAGAGACGGGAATCGAGCCTGGCTGGGGATCGAACCCGGACGGTGCAAGACGACAGTGCTAACCACCACACCACCGTGCCGCTGCATTGATGGCTAATTAACTATTTTTGTTCAGGCAGTCCATTCAAGTTTATAGTTATATAATATTTATATGAATTGTTTTAGTGACAGAGTCACATTACTCCTACTTTGATTTGTTGATATGAATTTATAAAGTAGTCAGAATATTAGAAACGCTGCTACAGTGTGGACAAATGGCTCATCCCTCTAAAATCAAGCCCTTGCCAAGTTACAAAACAACAACAAAAACAACAACAACAACAACAACAACAACAAAATCTTGCTAGTCATTTCCAATCCGAATCTGGCGCTATTAACGAGTGACTTAACAGATCAGTGTTTTCTTCTTGTTTATGTGTTTGTTTGTTTACACAGGTGTATTTACTATGTTCCTTAACATTAAATAGTAAGAATTTGACTTTATTACTCCGTCCAGTAAATTTCACAGGGTAAAGGGTTAACTAATAGCATTAAATAATGCCTAAGCTGAAATGTTTGAACCACAAGTTTGATTCTTTTTAACATTCTACTCACTGCACGTATAACTTCGGATGACTTAATATAAAAGTTTGTCATTATTATAACTACACGACACCATTCCTAGACATTAATCCCACTATATAAATATCCACTTTGCCACGTCTAAGAGCTTCCCAGTCTGGCCGAAGAGCAATAGGATTACATTAGATCAGATCATCTCTTATAATAAAGGTTTCTTTCTAAGTGCATGTCAATATGCAGATTTCCTAACCAGTAAACATGAAAACTGTTCGTCTTGCTCATGCAGTAAGCAGAAACGCACCAGGACTGGATCTGCACCAGTTTCCACCCACTCTCCCATCCCGATCCCAACTCCTCCACCAGCTTTGGGAAGTTTTTTAACGGAATTTCTGGAAAACAACATGAATTTCTTTCGAGTTACTCACCATGATCTGAGCCTTTTCAGCTGAATGGAGTGTTTAAATAGTTCCTCGAGTGACTCTGAGCAGCAGGAACACAACCACGGCCGCGCGAGATCAGCTGCTCGGATTCCTACTTTTCCCCATTTTCTACAACGCTTCGACTTTTCCGCAGCTTTTCCTCCCAGACTCCGGGCCCCGCCCACTGCCGCGCGCCTATTGGTCGGGAGCTCACACGGCGCGGCTTGTGATTGGTCCACTCGCACCTTCATCACATTCCTCCGGCGCCTCGGGGCGGATGAAAACGCGTGCGTTCCACCAAAGACCACGTGACATGTTCTGTGAGGTGGCGCTCCCAAAATCTGAGCTCGAGCCCAGTGGCTTCCTCGTGCACCCTTATTAGTGCCCTAAATACCCCAGGGGGGGTTAAACAGCGCCTACGTAGTGCACTTTATTTCCAACATGACACCATCTGAGAAAACGTTTAGTGAAATCTGGGCCTGAAATAAAAGAAGCCCGAAATATCTCACTCCATCTCATTGTGTGGGTCGTGCACACTACATAGTGCACATTACAGGTATATGTACTGGGCAGCTGTTGCACACTAGAACTAGTGCACAATCTAATGAATGCACATTTAAATGATTGTAGTGCACTTATCAGATCACTGCACAGGATATGCAATTAAGGATGCACCCTAAGCGATGCATTCTGTGACCTGCAGAAAGCCCTTTACTAACCTTCTGCTGACCTTCCACAACTGGAAGGCTTTGTCATGATCTGATATTAGGAGTTTTTAAGTCACTTAACAATTATTAACGTCAACAAGTTTTCAGCTATAATAACATGATTGTAGTTAAAGGATGTAATGTTTATACTTTCTGTAAATGAAATCAGATCCAGAAAACAAGAAAGAAAAAAAAACTGTTTTGAGCACATTAAATTGTGGATCAGAGCCTTGGCTATGCAAAAACATTTATTACACATTCGTTATACAAATATTCTTTTTACAAATATATTAAAAGTGTTAATTTTTGAAAACGCCTCTTTTCTTGCAGGCGATACACTGAGAGATTTGCATTGACTCATTGATATGCCAGACTATTCACACCTCTAATTAGATAAGGTAAAATAAATCCTAGATAAATAACAGCATGCAAACTTAAAATGCCTATAATGTCTTCTTGCACATCTAGTATGAATCTTCATAGCATTGTGGCCTCACACCTCCAGGGTTCCAGCCTAAAGTTTGTGTGTGTGTGTGTGTGTGTGTGTGCGTGTGCATGTGTGCGTGGTTTACATGTTCTCCCCATGCTTGGTGTGTTTCCTCCCACAGGCCAAAAACAAGCATTAGGCTAACTGGTGTTTCCAGCTTGTTTCAAAATATTTATAAAGCACTTTCTGCTTTTACATTTAAAAACAATTCAGTGTTTGTACAAGAACCAAAAACTGCAAAAAAAAAAAAAAAAAAAAACGTTAAATAAATAAATAAATAAATAAGAAAAAGAAAAAAGAAATAGGTAAAAAATATATTTAAAAAAACATTTTAAACACAAGTGAATAAATAATGAAGATAAAATAGTCAGAACTGTTGAGGAAATGTATGAAATTGTAGCTTACAATAAAAGAAAAACAATATGTAATGCAAATTACAACGATACAAAATGAAATATTTAATTGCATGTAAACCAGTTAGATAGATAAATAGATCTTACTTTATTGATCATATGTAAGGGAAATTATTTAAAAAAGAATAATTGCACAAATAGAAACACAAACCTAAACAAAGGCTGAAGCATTACTTATAAAATGCTGCAATCCCAGGTGTAAGTGCCCTGTATAATGTACATGAAATAAACTATGTGAAATGAACTGGCTTTATTTTATTATTAAATAATTTATATTATAAAATATTGATCTATATGGATCTACACCTATTAAAGCACATCTGGAGACAGAGAGATTTGGTATACAAGAAATGAAACTTTATTTCTTAAGAGTAATAAAACTCTCATAAAGAAACGAATAAAATAACATAGAATAAAATAAAATAAAATAAAGAGGCAACCAGGCTGTAGTGTAGAGAAACCGAATCTTTCAATGAGTCGACTCAGCGATAGGAATAAATTCTTTCATGTCTCAAACTATTAATTTCTCTATAATTTGCTATTTCTCTCAATAACCCAGAATAAACAATACAAGGTTTATTTAAAAAATAATAATAATTTGTTGTTCTCTGTGTGATGATCGAGACAGTATTCATCTCTGCATTGCGATTTATAATTTGGTAATTGACATAAATAAATAAATAAATAAATAAATAAATAAATGTGCAAGGCGATAGTATATGTAGTGTAGTTAGTTAGCGGAAAAGAAAAGGAAAAAAAACACTTTACGACACTTTTAAACACTTAACCCACTACAGATGCATTATTTTTTATTTATCTTTTTATTAATTTCTATATTTACTATCTATTACTTATCACTTACGCAAGCAGAGAGAAAGGCTTTTAATCTTAGTTCAGTACTCTACTGCCATCTAGTGGACAGAACATAACACAGCATTTGATCATTTCGTTTGTTTGCTTGTTTGGTCAGTTATTCACAGCTGGCAAACAGAGCTGATTAGCAAATGAATTATGATCATTCTTCAATCTAGCGCACTATAAATACCATGCACCCTACTTAGTACACTACATGCCCACGTGTGTGATCCAACTGAACATGTGAAATAAACTGAAATCCAAATATGCTCCCATTTTAACGAGCATCACAGAGTATGATGCCTCATTATGTGGCTCATGTAGGGTGCCCTGTCTAGTGTCTGTCAAATGCACTGCGAAGGGTACATCACAAGCCCTAGGGGATCGGATATTGAGACAGACTGCCTGAAATAAACACTGCATAGAGAATGAAATGCCTACACACACACCTTAGATTCTCTCTCTCTGCACTGTGTTCCTGTCTCACACCCAGTGGTTCTAGGATACTGGAGATGGGTGAAATGTACAGTAATGTAATGAAGGAAATATGTCTACCTACTCTTTTGCACAGTCTAAGAAAAAAAAATGTGTAAATAAACTGCTTTTGTTCTGAAAGCATGAAATAATGGAGCAGGTTCCAACTGTATTTCATTAACTGTCCGCTAGAGGGCCATGTAAGTGTAGGGATCATTTTATATGTTGTATTAAAAGAAATTGGGGCGACCCAAAATGCACACACACTTCAACAGTTGTTATCTATGGCCCCTTTTTTGTATAGGAATTGTTTCCTCATTATTCGGCCCATCGTTAATGCAATCATGTTATCGCTAGAAGAGAAGCAGACATTTCTCACTAGCGTTAGCAGCCATCGTTGGCAGGAAAAAGTTTTTAGAAATAGTTAAAATTTAATCAGTGATATTATTATTTCAGGTTGAAGCCCACGTACAGAATATGTCTCTGCCTGTTTTTCTGTACGTGTTACAATTAACTTATACCACTTTAGCGCTGTTATTACAGCAGTGACGATACTCAGTAATCTCAGTAGAAATATTCAGTTTAGGTTTTGTAATTAATCTGCAGGTGTTTGTTTACATTGATCAAGTAGCTTATTAGTATCTTTTATTTTAAAGTAAATGATTAAATCCGGCACATGACATCGCTTCTACTCAACATTTTGATTTTACACGCCATCAGCTCACATTACCTTCACATTACTGCTTGTTAGTAGGACCACAGTTTAGGGAACATATGAGACAAACTGGTTTTAGATTTCTCACAAGAAAAATAAAAACTTTTCTTTGGGTGAAGCCCTCATTTCTGTCTGGTGAGAATTTGAGTGCATTCCCATCATTTCTGTGTCTTCCTCATACTTGTATTACACATATCATGTATTACACAGTAAAGTATAGCATTGTTTGGCTCTGTTGAGCGACGCGTATAGAACGCCCACCTAGAGGGAAAAAGCAGTGTATTCATCCGAAAAAGTGCCAGACGCTGTAAAAAACTGCTCATAACTTAAAAATTTCTCCTAAACATGTTGATTTCATTTATTGCGCAGGTTAAACTTCAGGCAAATATAAAACTACTACCTAAATGTAATTACATTCTGTCCAGCCAGTTTTGCATATTGTTGCAACAGAATCTGTCTGGACAGACATAAAACCTTCTGGACTGGTTTTAGGTCCTCCAATGTATACAATGTAAAAAATTAATTTAAAAAAGTGAGTTCTGACCAATGTACATACAAAACCTTTCTTTTATTTACACAGATGATTAAGTTTTTTTGGGCTCCTCTGTATATAGTTTATTATGTTTGTGTATGGTAAGTGTTCTATTTCTCTGTACACATCTTAGCTCATGTTATTCATGTGCTTGTGTAAAGCTGCTTTGCGACAATGTCAATTGTTAAAAGCGCTATATAAATAAATTTGAATTTAATTTTACAGTCAAAAGTATATCGAATTGAATCAAATTCCATCACAAATATCAGAGTTTAAGAAGTAAAGTTTCAACAGTTAAGTCAGGGGAAAAACAAAACACAGACACTTAGAGATGTACAGTAGTTCCATCCATGGCAGCAGCAGGCGAGCCAGCAGGCAGAATAACATCACAATCAACAAACAACCAACCACTCAATTTAGTTGATAAAATAATAAAGATAAAATTTAAGAACAATACTGTGATAGTTTGGACTGGATGGGATTTGAGCTGTCAGTCTGAATAAAGTTTCACTGGTAATATTTTTATTAGTTTTTTTTTAAAGACAATTATTACATCACAGATCTGCAGTGATGCAAATGAAGCTCCATATGGAGAAGTCAAAAAAGAAATTGTATTCCCAGTTCATTAATAATTATAAACAACGGCAATAATAATAAATGTTTATTAATAATAATACCACTATTATTATCATTATTGTTTCCAGTCTTACCTGGCTATGATTATTGTTATATCAAAATAATACTGGTCAACACAATAATATTATTCTGTGGAAAAAAAAAGTAGTGGCTATTTACTTTAAATGAAATAAAGCTTAAACACAGTGAATGGCAATTATGTGAGTTGAGTTGAAATGTTAAGAAAACCGAGATTAAGTCTGTGGTGAAGGGCCTGAGAGTGAGGTACTGTATGTGGAAAAAGGACACACACCTGAGGAGAACATGGTTAATTGGAACACACACATGCAGCACTGGAAAGCCAGCATGGTGTGTGTGTGTGAACTTCACTTAAAAAGGTTCATTGAAGAGAACTGGAAATAAAAACTCATAGAAACACACAGTCAGTAATTATCCACATTCTCTTCAGGTGTGAATCCTCTCCCATGACTCTCATGTCCTTCACAGTGGCGCTTGGCCACGCCCCCACCAGCACTAAGTCTTATCAATTTTAGTCATTAACGTTTATTAATTATTGCACTCCTGATATCCTGTCCTGTCATGATGTGGAGTGTAAAGACGTGGAACTGCACAACATTTTCTTTGTAAAGAACAGGAAGTGCAAAAGCATCCCGTGAAACCCGTGGCAGGAGGAAGGAGACAAACAGCTGCGTCAGTTTCAGCTTGAAACCTCAGGAGGAACAAACCAGTGAGACACTGAGAGGTCTGAATATTTAACCCTTTAGCTAGCCAGCTACCATAACACCTGTGTGTGTGTGTTGGTGTCAGTTGGATATACAAAAACAAAATGAATTAAAAACATTGAGGATGAGAATAATTTATTTCCCATCTTTTTAGTGCTTATTTATTTATTTTAATAAAGCAATAACTCAACCTTAAAGCTACACTTTGACCTTAAATACTTAAATAAATGTGGAAATGTTTGGCATTTTTCCTACCAAAATGTTGTAAATAAAAGGAGACAACTACCTGCTGTTCATGCAGTAACCAAACCGAGACGACTCTGTGATGGAATTTATTTTAAAAATACCTGTGCTTAATAACAACTAAAAATAATAAAAACTAAAGGAAGCTGTGTAAAACTGTTCGGTGATATTGCTGTGTTTGTCCCCTACGGTGTCCCTCACGGTGTCGGAGCTCAGCTCCTGTGGGCTTTGTCCCCCGCAGGGCCATTCTCAGGCGCCGTCTCTTTGGTGAAATTCCAGTCGACAGGGTTGAGTAGCTGCATGGTCTTCTTGTGCGTCCATATGGGGTTGATGATGAGCGTGAGGAGCGCCAGGCCCGTGAGGAAGATGAGGAGCTGAAGCAGAGGAGTGTGTGTGAGTAGCTCGGGCCAGTTACACCAACACACCCACCACATGTAGTACAACAGCACCATGCGACAGTGGAACATGTGGATCATCATCCACTGATTTAATCTCCAGAACACAGTATGGGACCAACCAGCCTGTGCAGAGAGAGAGAGAGAGAGAGAGAGACAGAGAGAGAGTGAGAGTGAGAGTGAGAGAGAGAGTGAGAGAGAGAGAAAGAGGGAATGAGAGAGAGAGAGGGGGAATGAGAGAGAGAGAGAGAAAGAGAGAGAGAAAGAGAGAGAGAGAGAGGGAATGAGAGAGAGAGAGAGGGAATGAGAGGGAGAGAGAGAGGGAATGAGAGGGAGAGAGCAAGAGAGTGAGCAGGAAAGAGAAAAAGTATATTTTTGTTATAGAAGCAAATAACAGGAGAGCTAAAACTAAAATCTAAAACTCTATTCAACACTTTCTGACCAATCAGAATCACATAGTGTACAATAAAACTACTAATAAACCTAAAAAGTAAATAGAATAAATATATTTGACAAAACTTCACTAAAAAAAAGTCTTTAATCTTATCATATGACGCACCATGAAGTTAAAAGAAAGACTTTAGAAAAGAGGAACGAAACGAGTGAAAGGATTTTTCACTATCTTGTGTTACAGTAGAATGACTTTCTGGTAGTTCCTCTTTCTAAAACACATTTTTTATAAGCTCTTAAACAAAACATCAGATGAACTTCCTCTTAGTTTTACTCTCTGAACACTATGAAGGGCAGTAACAGTAATACAGGGCACAAAATCTGGCATGTAAGGAATCAACAAAATACACATCATGATCCTCAAACTACAGACATAAACCAAACCACAAACCCTATTTCCTATATAAAGTCAGACCACATAAACCTCGCCAGTTAAATATGGGTGTGTTCCAAACCACAACACAAACCCTACTTCACTATATAGATCACATAAATACCATTATTTAAATATGGGTGTGTCCCAAACCACATCATAAACCCTACTGTACAGTATAGACCACTGTGGCGACGGGCTCATACCCAGTGTGCTCCGTAATAAACCAGCTTTAACCTCATCCAACGGAGGAGACAGGAGATACCAGTTCAATACCGGTTCAATACCTCAGACAGCACAAAAGGCGTAAATAAGTGGGCGGGGCGCTGCCACTGACCGGCAGCGAATCCCCCACCGTGTACTGGTCGACCGCTGCCTAAATATTATCACATAAATATTTAAGAAACAGATAGGTCTTTAGTTATATAGCCCATACACCATCATGCATGCCATGCCATAGGGTTCACAGTGGAAATGTCCCAAACCATAAAATCCTAATCCCAATAAAAGCCACCTTAAACATTAATTCCATAGTGATGTGTCCCAAACCACACTATATTTACTAGGACCAAAGTACCCCATTTATACACATTAGGTAAAATCATCATAATCATAACTGCTACACCATCGATCAACTGCAGGTGTGTCCCAAACCACAATGCGTTGATTTGCTACATAGGCCACAAACTTCAAACTCAACACCATCCTTTACTGTAAACGTGTTTCAAAGCACAATCCCTATACCATAAAAATCCATGTACTGCAGACATGTTCTTAAATCCTGAACTATACAAGTAACATACAACATTAGAACCAATAGCATCCCTTGTTTAAATGTGGATCCTCCCACCTTGAGCAGCATCCAGGAGATGCAGGTGAAGGGCGTGCTCATCTCCAGAAGCAGTGTTATGATGGCCAGGAAATGTCCCATGTCCCGACACAGCACGGTGCCGCTGAAGCCGGCCAGAGCGAAGGCATGATGTGCCGCGAGTGGGATGTCGAAGGAACGGAACACAAGATTGGAGCCATGCAGCGCCACGTTTTCGAACACGAAGAACCCGCATGCCGTCAGCACGGTGAACCAGGACCAGCTCGTCTGTCCGCGCACCTTATCACTGAAGACTGGGCCATCCTCCATCAGTGCCCGCAGCCCTGCCCCCGAGCCCTGCACGCCGAACATCGCCCGTGTGGCTGCCAAACACCAGAACACCTGCACAAAGACATGCGTCATACTGCATGTGGGTTTTTTGTGTGTGGTTATCGCAAGTACACGTTGATGCAGAACCAAAAGTTCACAGGGTGGAATCAGACCTGATACAGCACCTCCAATCTATGTGGGCAGAGTCTAACAGAGATTAATAGAAATTCGGATCAGGAACAGGTACACCTCCAGGCCTGTTAACTTTTGATTCTGTAGCAAGAACACTATTAATACCATATACCTTTTCTTTAGCTGACAGACACACATATGTTTGGGACAGCAGGACAGACAGGAAGTGAGACAGGAAGAAGATGAGGGCGTAGAAGCCGAAGCCAAGGCAGATGAGCTGCAGCTGTACTGATGTGGAGCTGTAGTCCAGGTCAAAGACACTGCTGGGGTGAAGAGGTTCCTCCTCGTTCCCCATCACAGCCATTTTCCCCTTAGAGACAAGGGCTTGCTTTACATGAACGCTGGCCCGTCAGCACTCTGATCAGAAAGCTGCAGGAGGAAAACGGGAGGAAATACATAAAAAGATACAGCTGCTTGTGGAGAGAAAGAACAAATTTATTCATGAGTGAAGCGAGTGTGTGTGTGCCATCTCGCCCGAAACCCATGAAAGCTGCAGTAACTCTGTTATAAAAAGAAAACAGGAACTAACCTGTTCTTCTGATGCTTCACAGCATTAAATATAAAAATATCTATAAACACCTACAAGCACAAATGAATATAAAACATTTTCTCTTCTAAACTACCAAATATGTGGTTTGTCATAAAATTACAAATGTTTTCACCTAAATGTAACTACCTATTATTTTCTTTTTATATTAATTATTACACTAGGGTGTAATCATCACACTACACTGGGGTGATGTCACTAAAATATAAATAGTGTACTTGTATAGGAAGTAAGGGGTAGAGTTGAGATTCAACTCTCATGCTTATTTTTATTATTTAATAACTCAAAATGACAGTTCTACACAAATCAAACACGCCAAAAATGTGTACAAAATGTATAACGGGTTAAACCCAGAGATTTCACTCCTATCTAGGCCACTAGTTAAGGGTGTAACGAGTCATTACGAACACAGCCTTGTTATCCTAGTCGAGCAAGCTAGCAGGCTAAGCCTTATGTTGATTTTAGCTCCCTGTGTCTACATTAAAGTTTATAACAAAAGGCTAAATTGTCATTAAGGACGTATTACGGTCCTGAAAGCAGTAAAATACGAAAATTTTTCATCTTACGTATGTTTAATGCGAAAGACGTAAAGTCCATTCAAATACGGAGGCTCCTCTCCTCCAACCCGAATTACTGCTCTCACATGACAACTATCAAGTCACGTGAGTCAAAACAACAAATCCCGCCCCTCCCGGGCTTCGTCTGTCGATTGGCTGAAAGAAGTGTCAGAAAAATGGGGACGACCAACAAAATGCGAATCGAAGTAACACGAATCGTTTTAACATTTTTGGAGGTATTCATGCTAAATGTGATACTTTTATCTTCATTAACATTTATTGAATTTGAAACAAAAATTTAAATGTACATTTTAATCATTCACAATCTGAACATAGCACAGTGTGGAATTGATTCCCAGGTTTCAGAGTCGAGTCCCAAGCGACAGAGTCGACTCCCAAGAGTCAAAGTCGTCTCTCAAGCTTCACAACCGACTCCAGCGCAAGAAACGGTTAGAATCGGCTCTTTTTTACATTCGATTCTCAATCCCGACTTGCAACCCTGTTTCGTAACCCTGTTTGTGACCGAACAGAAAGTACACTCAGATAGTACAAATTGTTTCTTCCAAAAAAATTTAATGGCTGAAATATTTACATTTGATGACTGATAAATAAACATCTCGTTGAAAAGATAACGCAAAGATTCAAAATTGACCATCAAGGTCTTCAAACTATATGTTAAACATAATCCAAAGAGGCTGAATTAATTAATTAATCAATTAATTAAAATCCATTAGTGCAATAAAATGTCAACAAATGAATAAAATCATATGACATTCAACAATGCGGTTACAAAAAGCAATGAAGCTAATAATAAATCAGACATTCAGTAATATCATTTACCTTGCATGCCATCATAACAGTGTATCAAAACAACCCAGGCAAAGAAAGATTAAAGAAACAAAACCATGAGGAAGAGCAGAAAATAGTTCTGCTTCAATGAAGCGTCATTTATATATTTATATATCTATATATATATCTATATATATATATATATATATTTCTGTACAAATCATGAATATTTGGTATTATAATTCCTCCTTCGTATTGATATGATAGCCTATACAGTATAATAAATGAAAATATTCTTAGCTAAACAACTACCACTTTTTAAAGTATATCAATCTTTGTTTTCTTTTGTATTTTTTCTTTTTAGATGTCTTTTCACATTTTGGAGAACCAAAGCGACCTCTCTCAACCGCAACTCCACTGAAAGGTGAAAAAAACATACAGCAGTTTCAGGTGAGATGGGTTTTGGATAGAAATTCAGCAATGCATGGTACATGTGGATGATTTCAAGTAAGAGGAAATCTAAAGATGGAGATAATTGAAACAGCTGGATAACGATCACTGCGCATTCTTCTAATCAAGATATCCACCCTGTACGCTTTGATATAAAGATATGGAGCATCGCTTGATCACGGCCAAGGTGGTGATTTCTGATAACGATAAGACTGTATTGGGGAACAACTGGCAATAATTTACCTAATTATTGTAATGATTTCTGCAAAAACATAGCTTCAAAACTCTCAACGCAGTCTCAACCAATTTCTTGACTTAAAAAAGAAAAAAGAAAAAAAAAATCACAAAAAACTTTACGGAAAGTGTTAAAATTAGTATAATTAGCAGAATTGTACATTTTTTTTTCATTATACAAAGTCTTTCCTGCTCATCAGATTTCATAAGATTAAAAAGATTGTGTGTTCACTTCTTGATGGAATTACGTACATTTATTATTATTATTTTAAAAACTCTCACACCTTAATTTATAAAGTACTGTGCAAAAGTCTTAGGCACCCTGTGTGTGTGTGTGTGTGTGTGTGTGTGTGTGTGTGTGTGTGTTTTACAAAGTTTCTATACCTGTATCATTATTAATTTATTAATTATTATTTAATAATACTAATAATATAATAATAATAATAATTAATTATAATATTTCCAAACATTAGTATTCCAGCTAAAAGAGACAAAAAATCTTATGGGAAAATATCTGTAGGCCAGTAAAAGCAGCAAAATTATGCAAAAGGTGACTTTTCAGACAAAATACAAAAAGGAAAGCTTCTAGGTTTTGCATGAATGAAAAAAGAAGCAGGCGCAACAAATTCTTCAGAAGGACTGTGGCTGGTTCTGCCGGATGTTCAGTAAAAATAAGCAGTTAATTTTCTTATAAAACTGCACAAATTGTACCTGAGACTATATTTTAAACAAGAGCTCATCACATCAATCACTGACTTTGTTTCATTAATTACTCTTTAGAGCATTTGATGTTTTTGAAATTTTTAAGACACCATTGCTCTACAGAGCTATTTGCACGTGCCTAAGACTTTTGTACTATACTTCATGTCATAAACAAATACGCCCAAATTGGCAAAAGGTTTCTAAAGATTATCAGACTCTGAGAGGAATCAATCAGTCATTATCTCAAGTAGAAAGATGTGGGGTAAAATGATTTCCAAGAGGTTTTACAGACATATGGACATTGTTATCATCTTGGATGTGCTGCTAAGACTTGGGCTTGAGATTAAGCACTAAACTGTCTGTCTAAGAATTCAGCCCTAAAGTATTCTACACTCAATACAAAATATGCATTATTGCTGGGATTTAGCTAGCTTGTTTTGCTAAGCTAAAGGTTTAGTTATCAGGAAGCCAAACACACACAGAAACTTGTTGCTTGCTGGTGAAAATGTTGTGTTACTCATTAAACTGGCTTCTGCTGTTGTTGTTATAGTGAAAGTAATAATACTCTGCTTCTTGGAAAACTTGCAAATGGGAAAGGGGTCATTTATGCAATTCGAGCATGAGGTGAAGACACAATTAGCATAAGTTTTACAATATTTTGTAAGTGTGCATAATTGAAAACTCTGAAGTCGGATAACATTCTGGGAGTGTAAAGCATTTAAGATTGAAGATTTTTGTGTTGAAGTCTAAGACTTACTTAAATAAATAAATAGATAGGTCTTTCATTTCATTCATTTATCATCAGAAAGCGCTTTGTCCAGTTTTGGATTG